>CM069134.1:74352065-74912065 GCA_035221665.1 Okamejei kenojei
TGTTGGCTCTGCCCAACAGCCCCATTCTGCCTATCCCTAATTCTCAGTAATCCTGCGAACTTATTCCTCACATGCCCATAAAATCCTCTTGATGTTTTGCACATCAACTCTGAGAGGTTATTTTACTTCGGAGTCAACGTGAGTGACTACGTGAATAGAAGCCCTACAGGCCGTTGGTGCGCCATGACGTCAGACGCTGGTGCAAGTCGGGCGGTTGGAGCAGCAGCGGCTCCTCCCGAGCGGTAAGTTTAAAATACGGAGGTAAGGTTTTAAAAATTTTTACATACAGTTCATTTTCCTGCGACGGTTGGGAGTTCTTAGAGAATGTTGCAGAAAGTGAAGAAAGGTGCGGCGAGCGCTCCGGGGTAGAAAGAGAAGTACCCAGGATATTGTTGAGGATGGAGGCCCGTCTGGTACACCTGGTCCGGTGCTGGCTACAACAGCCAATGGTTGCGGACGCCACTGCCAGGGGCAGTGAAGCTGTATCGCGAGGGGAGGCGGGGTGGTTGCGTGTGCTGGGCGTGTCACTGGGCAAGTCTTGAGGAGTCCCGTAGAATGATTCGGGCCAGGAGGTTATACCCTCCTTAGGAGAGTCCGTTTGCTCACGGCTCTCCAGAGTCGATATTTTATTGTCAAAGAATGCTCGAAGGGGACCACTCCGTGATGAGAGAGTGGTGCCCAAGCCAGGCAGATGGAAGAGCTATGTGCTAGCAGCACCTGTTCAGGGCTGCAGAACTATCCTGCCTGTGAGGAGGAGGTTTCCACTCAGTGCAGTTTTGCTGACACTAAGTCTAGTGCTAGTGGGTAGGAGGCGAGTAAAGTTCGGTTGGAGATAATATTCCGAACATCTGCTGGGAAGTTTGCTCAGGCCTAGAAGCAGGAAGAGGCGATTGATTGGGAAATTGGCTGAATCCATTCAGTATATGCTCTCCCACCATTTACAAGAGAGCTAGCTATGGAAGAAGCACAAAAAACTTATAAAACTCCGTAATTGTGGATCTCCTGATGGTACCGGTGGTTAATCACCTAATTTGGTCACAGATGGGTAATGCCTGCTTAGGGCCCAGGAGATGAAGTTCCAAAAAGTGCTTAAACTGTTGTCAGCCAGGTATTAAACAGTTGTGGTGAAAGGATTGATCCAATCAATGTGTTGAAAGCACACCAGAGGACTGGAATTCCTGGTGTAATAGCGTTTTTGAACTCAAACATCAGGAGGGGGCCGCTTATTAGCCAGTGCATAATCCGAATTTTGGCAAGTTTGTGCAAACCAACCAGTGTACCCACACAAAATCTGTTGTTTGGAGGTAAACCCTTGCGAAAAGGGTCCAAAAGAGTGTCATGAAGATGTTAAAAACTATGGCCCTCATTAAGCCGGCTGGTAAGCAAGCAAAAGGTTTTCTCCGTATTGGAAAGGAACTAATGTGGATGCAGGAGAAGGAACGAGCCATTTAGGTCATCTATTTCGGAACTGGCAGGCTGCCAGCCATGAAGGGGAAGGTGCCTTTCTCCACAAGAGGTCGAGGAACAACAAGGTCCGCAAGGAAAGATGCAGGTAAGGAAAACATCAACAGACGATGAATTAATTGATGTCCTGTTCAAATTGGGGGAAGGTTAAAATTGTTCTCAAACAAATGGCAGCAGTCGACATCAATTTGTTTCATTACTTCGTAGTAATTGAAGGGGTGAAAAATTGAATTTTACTCTAAAGACAGTCTACCTAATCAACATTTTCCTAGTCGTAAACTTAGTTTTGTCAGATGAAGAAAAATGTGCATATTCAAGCAGAGATTCAGTCGTTACATAAGAAAGGGGTAATTGAGGCCTTCGTCTATCAAAGTCGACAATTTGTGTCAAATAATTTCCCAGATCTAAAAAGACAGGGTGGTGTAGAATTATTTTGGATTTAATCGAGCTAGAACAAATTTGTTTGTTATAGGCATTTCAAAATGTGAAACTTTAATCACGGCCAAACATCTAGTTTCCCCAAAGGGTGTTATATGGCAACTATTGATTTAAAGGATGCATATTACTCATTGTCTATTCATGAGATGATATGAAGATTATTTAAATTTATTGGATGACTCAGCTGTGGCAATTCAGGCATTGCCCGAAATGGATTAAACTTCAGCTCCTAGAATTATTTACTAAATTGTGAAAACCTGTGTTAGCGTTACTTAGGAGCTCAGGCATGTGGTAATAGTGCGCTACATAGAAGATATTCTGATTTGTTGGAGAAGACTCATGCGAAACTCAATCATCTATTTTCAGTTGTTAAAATCACTTTGAACAAATGGGATTTGTGATTCACACCAGAATAAATCTAAATTATCACCAGTCCAAATTATTGATTATCTGGGATTGTGACCATTAATTCCAACATCACAGTTGTAACTTTTCCCAGGGATAAAATTGAATCATTAATTGAGACTCGTGTTAATCCTCGTTGGAGAACAAAGCCTTCGATTAACAAGTAGCCAGGTTAAATTGGGAAGTTGGTGGCAGCATTTCCAGCTGTGCAGTATGTACCGTCTGCATCATCAACAATTACAACGATCAATAGGAACAGGCATGAGAATAACGAAGGGGGCATTTTGATAGCTACATGCAGTTGTCAGCTGAGGGCGATTGCTGACATACATTGGTGGATAGCAAATGTTCCAACATGTTTTAGATGGTTTTTGGTGAACCACCGTCATTGATATTACAGACTGATGTAAGTGCACTGGGTTTGGGGTGCAACAGATTATGATCCTCTAGTTGTGGAGGCAGATGGAATGTGGATGAACATCGCTTGCTTTCAACTAAGAAGGGATAATTATTTAGAGTTGTTGGGCACCTGGTAATGGGCTCAAAACTTATTGTTTCTACAAGGAGGGATCTCCATGTGCAGTTCAATGACCACACCCGGCAGTGGCATATGTAAACCAACAACACAATGGTGGAGTTAAGTCACAGACTTGTGATAGAACAGGCGAACCAGATTTGAGCTGGTGTATTGACAAAAATATCTGGGCTTTTCTTCACCAGCACTTTTATTTGCCAGGAAGGTCAACCCGGTAGCTGAATACTAGTCACATAATCAGTTTAATGACAACATTGAATGGATGTTAAAATCAGGAATGTATTAAACAAATGATTTTCAGTATGGATTGCCAGATATGACTTGTTTGCATCTCGATTAAATCATCCGTTTACCATAGATTGTTTCATGGGAACCAGATGTTGGGGGCAGTAGCAGTGGATGTGTTTCGCTGCATTGGGGAGGAAGTTTTGTGTAATGTTTTTCCCTCCATTCTGTCTCATCAGCAGATGTTTTGCAAAAGTCAAGGAGGACTCGCCGCTTCAGGGTATTGGAAAGCAGATTGCCTACACAAGCATGGTTTTCCCATTGTAATTACAAATGGCTAGGGAGCCTTACATTGCTTATTCCCAAGAATAAAATCTACTGGTAAATCCAGTCGATACTGGGGATCAACATCCTTTATGAACGTATTGATCCTGTTAATTTGCAGAATTTAATGGAGGTCATACGTGGGGGAGAGACTGACTCATCGGACTGTGATGTTCTCCACGTCGGCCTGCAGGGATAGTCCACAAGGCAAACAATATACACCTATATTAAAGAAGTTGGGAAGCAATTCTGCCTACAGCAGAATATTGGTATATCACACTGCAGGAGGGATACAACGGACGTATTGGAGTTTTTCCAACTCTTTAATTTCAACCAAAAATTAAGTTTAAAGTGCAATCATTCAGCCAGAAGTGCTCTGTCCTTCTTATTTACCTATGAATGCAGAATTACATACCATAGGGACACATCCGTTAGTTTCCACGATTCATAGAAGGGGAGTTTTCAATTCAAACCTCCTAAACCCAGTATGCCGGATTTGGAATGTGAGTGAGGTTCTTATGGTTCTTCGCCAGTGGGCTCCGGTTACAAAGCCTATCTATAGCAAATTAACTATTAAGGTGTTCATGCTTATGGCGTTGGTTTCAGCTCACGTGTACAAACGTTGCAAAAGCTTAACGGCTGGATAGAATGCATGTGTCGGCATATCGCCATATAATTTTATGTCAATGATTTTGCTTTAACATAATAGAAAGGCAAGACAGGATGTAAGATTGTGTTTTTCATGCATACCCCGCCAGATGATCGCTTGTGTGTAGTCTCGCATTATTCACTTACATTGAGATTACACAACCTCTGAGAGGAACAGAGTCGCTTTGTTTATTATCCACAAAAAAACCACACGGGTAAGGTGTCGGTGCAAACAATTTTCAAGTGGCTAAAGCAGGTCCAGGCAGCGCTGGAATTGATACTGATAAAGTTCAAATCTCATTCCACCAGGCGCATCAACATCCGCGGCAAGGGCGATGGGATGTGGCCAATTAGACCATATCCTCGCGGCCGCAGGATGGTCCACTGAGCTAACTTTATCAAGAGGTTTTATCACAAGCCCGATTTTCAAAGCTCGGGTGTTTGCTGATTCTGTTTTGGTACTGTACATTTTCCCCCTGAGTTAGAGGGGTTTGTTATGATTTGTTTGTAAATAAACTGTTATTCATTTAACAATTTATTACTGATCAATGAGATGATTTGTTAACGACTTTATTAGTCAATCCAGGCAGTGTGAACGTCGGATTTCGGTCTGCGGCGTGAATTCACAGTGCTTTGAAGTCCCTCACGTAGTCACTCGCGTGACTCCGAAGTAAAATAGGAAGATTAAAATGAGAACTACCAGTTTGGAGTTTGATCTTTATTTTATGAGGAGTCGAGTTGAGGGACTACGTGCACTCCGCTCCCCACCCTCATAGATCTCATTCTGGTAGTTCTAGTTTTATCATCTTTACCATTGTATATTCAGTCATTGTTAGCTGTGAATATTCATCCGCTGCTTTGAAGATTGACGCACACAACGGCTGTACGGGCTTCTATTCACGTAGTCCCTCAACTCGACTCCTCATAAAAATAAAAGATCAAACTTCAAACTGGTAAGTTAGCATTTAATCTTACTATTTACAGTCACACGGAGCCACAAGAAACTGCAGATGCTGGAATTTTGTGTTAGAAATCACTGGAAGAACTCAATGGGTCAGGTTGCACCCTGTGGAGGCAATGGAGAGGCGATGTTTCGGGCCCAGGGGCCTTCTCCAACTGATTTATTTTCCAGTATCCATTTAACCTATCATCACAATTACTAGGATGCAGGAGGAATCCTGCAGCGCTAGGCAGAAACCCACCATGGTCATGGAGAGATGTCACCTGAGGTTAGTGTTGAGTGAATCAAACATACTCCAAGCATGGTACAACAGTATTTATTGAAAAGGCACACAATAACACACTACCGAATGCTGCTTCTAATGTACAGCACATGGACTGACTGCAACACGTCTAAACGTCGGGTTGATGTGAACAGTGTTGTAGTAGGGCGGAACTTCTAATAATAAAGCACTACATTGGTTAGTAAGTGAAGTAAACCCAATCTACATCTTTCCTGTAGGAATGAAAATGAAGCACATCTAATTTAAAGTGACATATATGAATAAACACGTTACTATGTGATGACTGATTAATACAGTAAACCGAAACGCTAGTTAGCGCATACAGAGAAGTACAGATGGTTCAAACAAAACCCCCGGTATCTTCAGGGTGGCCTACAAGCCCGTCCCGCATGCGTACGGTACAAAATTCGCATCTCCCTCCCTACACCGGTGAAGTAACCGGAGAGCTAGTGCGGCGAGAGCACTGGTGACCTGGGAGAGGAACATGACGAGACAGGCAAGTGGGGCACCGAATGTGGTGGTGAATGAGTAGGGGGAGCAACCCAATGGTAAGTTTGCGGCAGCAGGGCGCAAGGGAAGAGTGTCTGACAGCAGAAGGGTAGATCGGATGTGTGTTGCATCGGGATACGAAACAGCAGGACGGGTTCCCACCCCCTTCACAGGAAGAGATGTTGACGGTTGCGTTTCTGTAGATCTCTCCGTCTGCACTCATCAGGTATGAGTGAGGCTCTTTGCAGGACCGTGGATGTGACCTAAATGGCCATGGCCCTTGATGGTTTGAAGCCGAAGCCCACTGAGAGAGGTTTTAGTGGTTTGTAGGACAAAAATATTTATTGAAAAATTGCTTATTGAAAAATCTGGACATCACGTTTCAGCTGGAGTTGTTTTTATACAGCAGGTGTGAACGAACCTGTGGCTGTGGCAACTGCAGGGGCACGTGCAGGGCAGCACGGGTTTGTCGAGACATCAGGCGTTGGGCCGGACACCCCAGTATTGGGTCACTGGCGATGTTCCTTAAGTTGAGTAGGTCCAAGTAGACATCGGATTTGGCAAGGTGTGAGCACCTCCATTAATTTTTTGGCGCTCCGGACAGCCGTTCTGCCAAGTCCCATTTGATTATGGAAATTCAGGACTGCTGGTGACATGGCGAAAATCCCATTCATTGAGTGAGGTTTTTGAAACACTGGCTGGTAAACTGATGACTGTTGTCATCTGACAGGAACCGTGCAGGAGCTCCATGCACGGAGAAATGGCGCAACAGGCTTTGGATGATTGCATCGGATGTGAACGCTTTGGAGCGATGAGCAGCACGGATGTAATGGTTGAAATCACGATCAAAAATCCACCAAAGTTCAGCAATGTCCGAGTCAAAAATCAGAGAGTCTGGCTTGCGAAATGAGCTGGCCATAGCAACACGAGTGGATGGATGGGAAAAACGGGTGAAAACAAAATACAGGAATAAAATAAAAAATGATATACTTAAACACAGAGTGGGTCAACAACCACTTCTGACACCATGTTGAGTGAATCAAGCAATCAAACATACTCACAAGCATGGTACAACAGTATTTATTGAAAGGGCACATATAGCACATCACAGCATGTTGCTTCTACTGTACAGCAGCATGGACTGACTGCACACGTCGGGTTGCGATAATATGAACAGTGTAGTAGTAGGCAGAGCTTCTAATAATAAAGCAATACATTGATTAGAAAGTAAAGTAACTAATCTACAGTTAGGAACAAGCATGGGTCCCTAGAGTTATGAGGCAATAGCACTTTTTTCACCTTATATCTCAACATCTATTCATTCTATTTAGATTCCTCACCCAATGGAGTGCAAAATTCCTAAGAGTCCAGACATCAGCCTAAAAGAAGAGTTTCAACACGAAATGTTTGTATTTGCAATTCCTCCGCAGATGCTGATTGACCCATTGAATTCATCCAGCACTTTGATTTTTTGTTCAAGATTCCAGAATTTGCAGTCTTTTGTGCTCTAGAGATTCCCGCTTGCTGAGAGAAAACATTTCTCCTCATCACAGAGCATAAAGCAGCCTATGCATTAATTTGACACTGTGATGTTTTGCTCAGAACTTGTTAGCTAATAAAAACATCTTTTCTGCATCTTGCCTTGTAAAGACTTTTGTATGTTTTCAATAATATCACCTCTCATCTAGTTTTTTAGTTTTAGTTTTAGTATTTAAGAACACAGTGTGGAAACAGGCCCTTCGGGCCATCGAATCGGCATCAACCAGCGATCCCCACATGTTTACACTACCGTACACACATTAGGGACAAATTATACATTCATGCCTAGCCAATTAACCTACAAACCTGTATGTCTTTGGAGTGTGGGAGAGAAACCGAAGATCTCGGAGAAAACAACACGTAGGGAATGAGAGAACATACAAACTTCATTCAGACAAGTACCCATAGTCAGGATCAAAGCTGGTCTCTGACACCATAAGCAGTAGTTCTACCATTACGCCATTATGCCCCATCTAACTTTAAACAATACAGGCCTATGTTACTCACTTAGTTTCTGAAGAAAGGTCCCAACCCAAAATGTCAACTATTCATGTTCTCCAGTGATACCTCCTGACCTGCAGAATTACTCTGCATTTGTATCTTCCCTAGTTTACTCAATATCTTCTTATGACAAACCCATCATCCCAGAAACTAGGCTGGTGAATCTGTATTGAATAGGTTATGTTGAAAGTGTATCATTTTTTGAGTCAAACATAGAAACAAGAAAAAAACAGGACATTCAGTCTTTCGAACTACTACTCCGGCCACTTAACATGACCGTGGTTGAACCTCTATTTCACTACCATATTTCCACACTCTCCCCAATGCTTATCGATGTATATTGCGTCTGGAAATGTATGCATCTACTTATATGAAGTTAAAGACCACAGATTCAATGTTCCCTTTGTGAAAAGATTTCTCCTCATTTCAGCTCTAAATGTCTCTCCGGTTGTATTTGGAATCTGTGATTTCTGATTCTTATGGTACTAGCTTCGCCAGTGTCCTCTTCATACTCAATGAGGAGGCGTTGCTGGAGCACAAACATCCTCCAATCCACTGCTTGGACCATAGCATTAGCATGGCTTTGGAGAGAACTTGTTGCCACCTCTGGATCGCTTCAATTAATTTTATTTATAATCAGAGTGGCACAGTGGTAAAGTTGCTGCCTTACAGTGCCAGTCCCTCAGGTGCTGTCTTTGCAGAGTTAGTACGTTATCCCCATCACCCGCGTGGCTTTTCATCAGAACCTCCAGTTTCCTCCAGGTTTGCAGGCTTTTCACCAGGGCCTCCAGGTTTTCCAGGCTAATCAGCTTGGTATAAAATGAAATTATCCCTAGTGTGTGTGGGACAGTAATTAGTGTTGCGGGGCTCGCTGGTCGGCGCGGTCCTCAGTAGGACGAAGGGTCTGTTTCTGCGCTGGATCTCTAAACTAAACTAAACTAATTGTAAAAAAAAATTGACCCTTGTGTGTGTAGTATAGTGTTAGAGTGCAGGGATCGCTGGTTGGCTTGGACACAGTGGGGTGAAGGGCCTGTTTCCATGCTGAATCTCTGAACTGAACAAAATCTAAAGGTGCACATCCTTTAAAGAGGCAATCAAAAGCACCTAATGTCAAGATTTGGAAATGCATGCTGTTTGCATTTTTTTAATTAAAAAGAATAATGCAGATATCAAACAAAAAAAATAAATAGAATATGCAGCAAAGAAAGTCAGCTCACTCTAGCCAATGCCAGTAGGACTTGCATGTTTAAAGATCATCCTCTCATTATAATTAATACTGCAACACTCTTCTCCGTATCCCCATTCTGTGTGGCCTCTTTCTCCTGTACTTTGAGCCTCTCCCCATGAAAATTATTAAACAATGAATCCACTTGTGCCTGTACATCCTATATTCTCACTCTGCACTCTGTGTAAAGACATTTCAAAATAATATGTTTGACAAGAGAAAGACACTTAGATCCATCGGAATGAAAACCAAGGCAGAACAAATCCATCACTGTGACACATGTAAGAGAAAGGTCTGTATTAAGGCCAGCTCCTGTAGAAGAAGCCTAATGTCATGAAAGCTTTGCTGTCTAAGTGCCTCCCATGAATGCACTGTTCCTCTCCAGATAACAAGTTGCCTTTGAGGAGCAGCGATAACAATTTGCTTGTGGGCCTGCACTTTTCATCTGAAATAGGGGGTCGTTTGAGTGCATCACCAAGGATGGGGATGATAGATCCAGTTTCTGATATTTATTTTATTTTATGAGGCTCTCACAATGACTGAACAGATGGTGACTTGTAACTTCTAGGGGATCTTCATCCAGAAATGACTGCTGTAAAAAGATTCTGCGCTGCACAGCATTTTGTCTGTAATTGAGTGATGAAAAGGTCATTGAGTCTCGTGGGAATAATAGAAGCTGTTGTTTCATTGTGGTTTTATGGATAATTAATCTGTTATGTGTATTTTAATTTGATGTGACAGCATTTTCCTGCTCACGATCGTGAAGACTGCATCCCGTAAACACTGAATGAGACAGCTACTATTTACATGTATCAGAATAGGTCATATAAGCAAGAACAAAACAATTTACTAATGTAATGGAGAAGGTTGGTCGTAGGAAATAAATTCATGTTTTATATTTTCCCTTTTTTGATTTAAGAAATTGTATAATTGAGACTGACTTATTGGTGGCATGATGGTGCAGAGGTGAGTTGTTGCCTTACAGCGCCCGAGTTCCTGGATGTAATCCTGACTACCTGACTAACTAAACAAAACAAATAAAAACACGCATTTGCAATTCATGCAATAGCCAAATATCTCGGAAGTTGGAAGTCAGAACAGGAAACAAAATAAGAAAATGCACAGCAGGTTAGCAAGATATGTGAAGGTTGGAATAGAGTTACTCTTTCAGTTAGAATATAAACGGTACAGCAAGTCACCAAGCCCTTGGCCCTACAATGTCTGTGACAAACAAGGTTCCCAGATTTCAATGCTGTACAATGGTATGGGGCAGCTGCTTACTACAATCATCAAATGCTGCATTCCCGCCTCAGCATAAACACCGATGACTCTATCTCTCACGCGACATGTCTACAAGGAATAACATAGTATTTCTGAAGTCACTTTAAGTTTTAAATTATTAAGGGGATTTATTTTTCAAAGTGAATGATAAAACAACCACTTACCAAATGAAAAGCATTAATCAGATTGACTTTGAGGCACAGTTGTACTAAAGTTACTCTCAGTCTGAAGAAGGGTTTCAACCTGAAATATCATCTCAATTCAATTCAATTCAATTCAATTCAACTTTAATGTCATTGTACATATACAAGTATTGGTACAACGAAATGCAGTTTTGTGACAGCACGAAGTGATAGCAATATACAGATAAGTACAGATAAATAAATACAGATGTGGGAATCTATCGGCGGGACTCCGAGTTCAGCAGTGCGATGGTGTTATTGTAGAAGCTACGCCTCATCCTGCTGTGCGGGACCTGAGGCTCCTGTACCGCCCTCCCCGATGGTAGGAGGGCAAACAGTCCATGGTTAGGGTGGGAGGGGTCCTTGATGATCTTCCCAGCCTGACTCAGGACCGTTTTTCGGTGGAGGGCATCCATGGTAGGGAGTGGGGCACAGATGATGTGCTGGGCGGTTTTCACCACCCGTTGTAGTGCCTTCCTGTCAGCTATGGT
This sequence comes from Okamejei kenojei, assembly GCA_035221665.1. Lineage (NCBI taxonomy): Eukaryota > Metazoa > Chordata > Chondrichthyes > Rajiformes > Rajidae > Okamejei > Okamejei kenojei. The sequence continues at coordinate 74,363,057 of CM069134.1, forward strand.
GCAACTGCTGTACCATACCGTAAAGCAGGTGGTCAGGATGCTTTCAATGGTGCATCGGTAGAAGTTGGTCAGGATCGGGGGGGACAAGTGGGACCTTTTTGAGCCTCCTCAGGAAGTAAAGGCGCTGCTGCGCCTTTTTGATCAGCTTGGAGGTGTTGAGGGACCAGGACAGATCCTCCGAGATGTGTACCCCCGAGGAATTTGTAGTTGGAGACCCTCTCCACCTCAGTCCCATTTAAATGGATGGGGGTGTGCCTGCCCCCTCTGATCTTCCTGAAGTCGACAATGATTTCCTTCGTCTTCTGGGAGTTGAGGACGAGGTTATTATCGGCACACCAGGTTGTCAGGTGCGGGACCTCCTCCCTGTAGGCTGACTCATCGTTATCGCTGATCAGACCTACCACCGTGGTGTCGTCGGCAAATTTTATGATGGCGTTGGAGCCATATTTAGGGATGCAGTCATGGGTGAAGAGGGAGTAGAGGAGAGAGGGCTGAGCACACAGCCCTGTGGCACGCCAGTTGTTCAGTGTTATAGTGGAGGAGGTGAGGTTGTTGATCCTAACAGACTGTGGTCTGTTAGTGAGGAAGTCCATTATCCAGTTGCAGAGGGAAGTTGAAGATGCCAAGACCGCTGAGTTTGGTGATCAAGCTAGCGGGTATGACAGTGTTAAAGGTCGGAGCTGAAGTCAATGAACAGCAACCTGATGTAGGTGTTATTGCTGTCCAGGTGGGTCAGGGCAGAGTGAAGGGCCGCCGATATGGCGTCCTCTGTTGACCTGTTGGACCGGTAGGCAAACTGATGGGGATCCAGTGTGGGGGGAAGGCTGGCTTTGAGGTGAGCCAAGATCAACCGCTCGAAGCACTTGGCTATGACAGGGGGTGAGTGCGTACTGGCCGGAAATCGTTGAGACTCCCTGTACGCTGATTGTTTGGGCACTGGCACAATGGTAGATGTCTTGAGGCAAGTGGGGACACCACCTGGGCCAGTGGACAGATTGAAAATGTCAGTGAGGGACCGGGATAGTTGTTCAGCACATGCCCTGACACCGCCCGGGATGCCATCAGGCCGGCCAGCTTTGTGCTCATTCACCTTGCTCAGCTGCATCTTGTACAGCAGAGGTGGAGAGACTGAGGGGTTGTTCACGCGGGGGTGGAGCAACTTTGATGGCTGGAGTTTTGTTGTCCCGATCAAAGCGGGCGTAGAAATGGTTTAGCTCGTCAGGAAGGGAGGCGTTGTTCTGTTCCTTCTTTCCAGAGATGCTGCCTGCGACCCACTGTTACTCCAGCATTTTGTGTTTAAGAAAGAAACTGCAGATGCTGGAAAAATTTAAGGTTGACAAAAAAGCTGGAGAAACTCAGCGGTAAGGCAGCATCTATGGAGCGAAGAAAATCATGCTGCCTCATCCGCTGAGTTTCTCCAAGCTTTTTTGTCTACCAGCATTTTGTGTCTATCATTGATGTAAACTACATCTGCAGTTACTGTATGGATATTGAGTTCCCTAACTTCAAGTAACCCTTGCAACTCTCCCGCTCCGTCCCTCCCCTATCCAAGTAGTACCAGCTTCAAAGTCGTCTGCAACTCGTTTTCATCTAGACCACAGCTTACAAGCTATTGAAACATATAAGATTATTAAGGGATTGAACACGCTAGAGGCAGGAAACATGTTCCAGATGTTGGGGGAATTAGGGGTAGGCCATTTAGAACGGAGATGAGGAAAAACATTTTCACCCAGAGTTGTGAATCTGTGGAATTCCTTGCCTCAGAAGACAGTGGACGCCAATTCTCTGCATTCTCTTGAGAGAGTTAGATAGAGCTCTTAATGATCGCTGAGCTAGGGGATATGGCGGGAAGGCAGGAACGGGGATGGTGGATGAGCAGCCATGATCGTATTGAATGGTAGTGCTGGCTCGAAGGGCTGAATGGCCTACTCCTGCACCTATTGTCTATTATCTATAAAGCCTCTCTCCTTTATCATTGTTACTTTTTTGCAAATCTTTAATTCATTTGTTCTCTGTCTCTCTATCACCGTCAATATCTCTGGTTTCCCTTGTTCCTGACTGTCTGAAGAAGGGTCACCTATTCCTTTTCTCCAGAGATGTTGTCTGAGCTGCTGAGTTACTCCAGCTTTTTGTGTCTATCTTTTGTAATAAAGTAACTCTTTAACTCTTAACAGGACTGTCAGAGTAAAGTCACATGCAAATTAGAAGAACAGCACTTCATATTTTGCTTGGGCGGCTTACACCCCTGCGGTATGAAACAGTGATTTTTCTAAGCTCAAGTAACTCCTGCAATCCCTCTACCCCCACTCATTTTTAAATTGTATTTATTTATTTATTTTAAAATGTATTTATTTAAAAAATTATTTTTAGGAGGGGGTCGGGGTAAACATTTTTTCAGGCTCTTACCTTGCCCGGAGATGCGATTGATTTTTTGCATCTCATTCTCCGGGCGCTCTGCGGCCTTCCATCGATGGAGCTGGAGGCCTCCTCGGACTGTCGTGAGCCCCACTGTGGGCGCACAACTTAACACTGGAGGCTGATCCTTGCCTGGTAATCGCTCCAACCATGGCCTGCGGACTTACCATTTAGAGCTCGCAATCTCGGGAAGAGGCCGAGTCGGGAGCACCAACGTTTGACCAGCCGCGACGCGAGGTTCGATCGTCCAGCGGGGGAGCAGACATCACCCCGATACAGGAGCTGATCGCCTCGACGCGGAGGGCCAAAACACCGCTGGCTACGGGACTCAAAGTCATCCCATCAACGGAAGGCTCGAGGCCCACGACCGCGGAAGAACAAAGGGAAGAGACTTGAACTTTATTTCGCCTTTCCAATACAGTGAGGAATGTATAGGAGTCACTGTGATTGATGGTTAATGTTAAACATTTGTTTTTGGTGATCTGTTGCTTTTTATTTGTATCTGACTTGGCAAATGAAATTCCTTGTATGTTTGCAAAACATACTTGGCAAATAAAAGTACTATTCTGATTCTGATTCATTTCTCCCCACCCCAACCCGAGACGCCCTAGCCAGTTCCTCTGGTCGTATCCTTGTTATCCCTCTTATTATCACACCTTCCCCAGCCAACAATAGGCCATTATGGACTCCACCTTTCCTGAGATGATTTGCTGATGATCCCAGATTTGTTCTGGCCTGTTCTCCAGGAAGGGAAGTAGTTACTGGTGTACTAAATCATCATCAGACAGTTGAATGTGTAGGATGGAACTGCAGATGCTGGGTTTACATCAAAGATAGACATAACAATGCTGGAGTAACTCAATGGGACAGGCAGCATAGACATAGAAACTTTCAAACTGTGTATCATTTTGTACTCACCTTTTGCTGTTAGGATAAGCTTCATCAAATCTTGAGTGGACAATTATCAAGGCATTTTGTGGTAAAATGTAAACAGTTTCATGAGTTATTGGTCACTCAAAGTGCTGTAAGCTTATTTACTAAATAGTGCTAACAGGATTGAACAATCAGAAAGGCAACCCTGGGCTGTAATGTGGAACCCTATTCGAAACATAGAAACATAGAAAATAGGTGCAGGAGTAGGCCATTCGGCTCTTCCAACCTGCACCGCCATTCCATATGATCATGGCTGACCATCCAACTCAGTTTCCTTAACATGCCTTCTCTCCATACCCCCTGATCCCTCTCGCCCACAAGGGCCACATCTAACTCCCTCTTAAATATAGCCAATGAAACTGGCCTCAACTACCTTCTGTGGCAGAGAATTCCAGAGACTCACCACTCTCTGTGTGAAAAATGTTTTTCTCATCTAGGTACTAAAAAGATTTCCCCCTTATCCTTAAACTGTGACCCCTTGTTCTGAACTTCCCCAACATCGAGGACAATCTTCCTGCATCTAGTCTGTCCAACCCCTTAAGAATTTTGCAAGTTTCTATAAAGATCCCCCCTCAATCTTCCTAAATTCTAGCAAGTACAAGCCAAGTCTATCCAGTCTTTCTTCATATGAAAGTCCTGACAATCCCAGGAATCAGTCTGGTGAACCTTCTCTGTACTCCCTCTATGGCAAAGAATGTCTTTCCTCAGATTTGCAGACCAAAAATGTATGCAATACTCCAGGTGTGGTCTCACCAAGACCCTGTACAACTGTAGTAGAACCTCCCTGCTCCTATACTCAAATCCTTTTGAATGGTAAACATACCATTTTCGGTTTCTTCACTGCCTGCTTGCACCTGCATGCCTACTTTCAATGACTTGGTGTACCATGACAGCCAGGTCTCGTTGCATCTCCCCCTTTTCCTAATTGGCCACCATTCAGGTAATTGTCTACTTTCCTGTATTTGCCACCCAAAATGGATAACCTCACATATATCCACATTTATATTGCATCTGCATGCATTTGCCCACTCACTCAGCTTTTCTAAGTCACCTTGCAGACTCCTGGCATCTGCCTCACAGCTAACACTGCCCCCCAGCTTTGTGTGTCATCCGCAAAAACTTGGAGATGTTGCATTCAATTCCCTCATCCAAATCATTAATATATATTGTAAATAGCTGGGGTTCCCAGCACTGAGCCTTGCAGTACCCCACTAGTCACTGCCTGGCCATTCTGAAAAGGACCCGTATACTCTCTACACTTTGCTTCCTGTCTGCCAGCCAATTCTTTATCCCACTTCAATACTAAACCCCCAATACCGTGTGCTTTAAGTTTGTATACTAATCTCTTATGTGGGACCTTGTCGAAAGCCTTCTGAAAGTCCAGATATAACACATCCTCTGGTTCTCCCTTATCCACTCTACTAGTTACATCCTCGAATAATTCTATAAGATTCGCCAGACATGATTTACTTTCGTAAATCCATGCTGACTTTGTCCAATGATTTCATTGCCCTTGAGTGCCCGATTGAGTCCAGCATCTCTGGAGAAAAGGAATGGGTGACGTTTCGAGGCAAGACCCTTCTTCAGACTGAGTGTCAGGGGAAAGGGAGATGAGAAATGTAGACATTTGAATGTTCACTGTGAAATAGCATTTGTAAGAAAGGGAAGCCATTCACTGATATAGCAACTTTCACCTGCTTTAGCTCCAATGAATCTATATTACTAAAAGTCTGATCTTGACTACTTCCTGTTTTTCTGTATATTGATTTTAGAAAAAAACGCTGCCACTTACAGCTGGGAATTTTGGCCATATTACTCAGAGTCCCCCTCTGCTGTGCAGGACAAGTGGCATTTTCCCATCGATGAAAAATAAAAGAGTTATTTGTGTTTAAATATAATTGGGATTCTCTCCCCTGAAGGCCACGCATCTTCCGGTGGGACTATAAAATCCGGAAGTGTTGAGTGCCTCAGTCAATCTCTGCAAGATTGGGGAGCGATAGGGTCACGTCTCTCAGTCTGAGCTGTGATTATCACTGAACACATGTCTACTAAACTGTGAGTGTGGTTCTACTGACCTTGAGTGCCCTTAATGTGGTTTGAGAATGAAAATGTGGATGGAAGTAGAGCACAGCAAATGGCTGTTGGTGGTGATTGGTTTGAAGTGAAGCACTGAAAATGGCTGATTGTGGTGGTTGGTTTGAAGTGAAGCACTGCAAATGGCTGTTGGTGGTGGTTTCTTTGAAGTGAAGCACAGCAAATGGCTGTTTGGTGGTGGTTGGTTTGAAGGGAAGCACTGCAAAATGGCTGTTGGTGGTGGTTTGGTTTGAAATGAAGCACTGCAAATGGCTATTGGTGGTAGTTAGTTTGAAGTGAAGCACTGCAAATGGCTGTTTGGTGGTGGTTGGTTTGAAATGAAGCACTGCAAATGGCTGTTGGGTGGTGGAAACTTGACAACTTCCTGTTTGCACGGTATATTGATTTTAGATAAAATGCTACCACTTACCACTTGGTGGCCTTGAACCTTGCTTGAAATGGCATGATGAAACTGCACTTGAATTTGGTGACCTTGCACCCTGCCTTGAAATGGCATGAAACTGCACTTGAATTTGGTGGCTTTGCACCCTGCTTGAAATGGCATGAAACTGCATTTGAATTTGGTGACCTTGCACCCTGATTGAAGTGGTAGGAAACTGCACTTGGGTTTGGTGGACTTGCACCCTGCTTGAAGTGGCTATGAAACTTCACTTGAATTTGGTGGGCCTTGCACCCAGCTTGAGTGGCATGAAACTTTCACTTGGATTTGGTGGTCTTGCACCCTGCTTGAAGTGGTATGAAACTGCATTGAATTTGGTGTTCGCTTTGCCCCCTGCTTGAAGTGGTATGAAACTGCACTTGAATTTGATGGCCTTGCACCCTGCTTGAAGTGGTAAGAAACTGCACTTGAATTTGGTAGCCTTGCACCCTGCTTGAAATGGTAGGAAACTGCAATTTAATTTGGTGGCCTTGCACCCTGCTTGAAATGGAATTTCAAGGAACAGCCGTGAGTCAACTGCCAGTCCACCAGCCGTGAGAGAGCTGTCAGCACATCAGGCTTGAGTGACAGGGCTGCCTCCCCACAAATCCATTTGGCCTACAATGTCCATATTAGCCCACTGGAAACCAGTCCCTTCAGCCAATAACACCCATACCGGCACTCCAGAAAGCCCCCCCCCCTCCAATGTCTAAAAGACATACGACAGAAGAATAAGGAAAATAGAGATTTTTATGAAGTAACAACCTGAGGGAGTTATCCTAATTCTGTTTGGGCCTGCAGAATATAAAGTTCATTGGTAAAATAAAATCAGTTTATTCATTAAAGTTATTGACTAGTTGTGGGTCCGAAAGAGATACTCACTATAATATTGGCATACATAGCACACACTGTTTCTCACTTTGCAAGGCGAAGCAATATGATTCCTGAGAAAACAAAAAGCAAAATGCTCACATCATCATCCATGCCAATCATTAGTAACGTCATAAAATTACCCTTTGGTGACAGCTCCACAATTTAAAGATTAAATTAGTACATGGACTATGAACATTAAGCAGATGATCTCAAATTCTCAAGAACTTGAGTGGATTAAAAGGGAAATTTTACTTCGGAGTCACGTGAGTGACTACTTGAAGACCCCGTCAGCACGCATGCGCAACATATCGTCCAAACGCATTGCAGAAGCGACAGTCGGGAGGAGCGCCGCTCCTCCAGCGTAAGTTTTTCAAAACTTACTGAAGGTAAGTCTTACCTTTTCTGATGAGACGTGGCAACTCGGTGTATTTTCTTTTTCAGAGAGGAGGAAGCACCATGGAGTCGCGTAAGGGAGAGCAGCGGCTAATACCGCTGCTGTGGAAACAGCAGCGTGCCGTCTCTCCAGAGCTGCAGGTGTGCCACACAGCTACTGACTTCTCGCCACTACAGACCCGCAGGTGCGCCGCGGTCGGTGGCTAACCACCCGGATAGTCGACAGGACCGTTGACTCGGCTGGATCCGGACCTGAAGACAACCGTTCCAGATAGCGACGGCGGGCGTCTTTCCCGCAGGAGTGGATGGGAGCAGTGCTCTAGCGTGACCTGCTTATGCAGGGGCAGTCATGGTGGGTCTCCCTCGCAGACCCACGGCAGGAATCCTTTCAAGGATTGCCAAATGTCCCTCACCCTCTTCGGAGGGGAGCATTAGGGGTTCAGAGCCTGGGCTGACCCTGAAGAAGGGACAATGGCTGAACAGTCAACTGTAAGGGGGGGGTGCCAGAAGGGAGAACAGCAGAAGAATTGTGGGACATGGGAAAACATGCTGTACCAACTCAGGAAGGACTGCCTATACACCCAAGCAGCAAGCCAGCTACAGGAGCAAGCCATTAACTCTACGGCTGGGAAATACTTTGCTCCAGAGAACTGCATTCTCTTAAAGTACCAGCAGTCTACAACCCCATCTGGGGCAACAGGAACACATCTATAAGGAGCCAGGAGGTGAAGCTCCAGAGAAAACTGCTGGCTGCTGAAATCACAGCAGTACCAGGACAACTGATGGGGTTGATTTGCCTGAAGTGCTACGAGATGCTCTAGCAGACTGTGTAATACACAGTTTGAGATTAACTGTTACAGGAAGAGCATCATCAAGAAATGCGGGATTATGCAAGGCCAGTAGCACACAGCCGCCAAAATTGCTGTTGGAGACACCTCCTGAAGCAGGTGAAAGACCTGGATGAGGAAGCCAAGGCTATAGGCCTTATCAATGTGCCAAACACCTCTAAAAACCCACTATCAGCAGCGGCAGCACCCCTACACACCCACCAGACATCGGTACTATGGAAGACCATCTGGTGGTGAAAGCTCGAAGGCCGGCCCACCTGCAGAGCGGTCTTTCAGACCATGGCCCAGCCCGGCCTTCGTGGAAAATGCACCAACCCCACAACGCAGCAACACAATACCAGAAGAAACAAGTGCAGAGACAACCCACACAACACCGGCGGTAACCATGTAAGTAGGTGGGTCTGGTTGCCTCAAAAACATTGCATGTCCGATTCATCAAAAGTTGGTGGACGGTTGCACTTGTTTCATCATGCGTGCTGCACTTTTACCTCTGATCTTTTACCTACTCGGAAGTAGTCAGTTACAAAATTAAATTTGTATACAAACTCCCCGTCCCAGTTCAGCATACGCCTAGCAGGAAGTTCATACTTCACAAAAAGAGAGAACAGCAGGCCATGCTGAACTGTTAAGACTAAAACACAAAAGGAGTAATTGAGAAGATAATCAGAGAATTTCAAGAGCTCGTATCAAATTTATTTACAAAAAACAAGAAAGATGGCGGTTGCCGCATCATTATAGATTTGACCGAACTAAATACTTCCGTTCAGTATGCCCATTTCAAAATGGACACATTTGTCACACAGAGGGATCATCGTAAATACCTGAAATTTATCTCGATGGGACAGCTATGGTAGTATAAGGCCTTACCCAATGGGTTGTCATCAGCACCCAGGCTGTTACAAAATTATTAAAACCAGCTTTAGCATACCTAAGGAAACATAAGCATATCGTCATGGCTTACCTTGATGATATTCTCATTATAGTTGAGAATTTGGAGATGGCTACATTGGCAGTATCAGCCATCTTTTTCAAAAGCTGGGATTTAACATACATCCAGATAAACCAAAATTGGAACCCTCCACTACCATGGATTATTTGGGGTTCACTATTGACTCGGTTCATATGTCACCTTGCCAGCAAACAAAGTGACAGACTTGATGGGAGCATGCAAAAGCCTCACTGGCATCAGGGAACCATCCATTCGGCAAGGAGCCAGAGTGATTGGGAAATTGATGGCTGCATTCCCAGCAGCACAATTTGGACCGCTCCATTATTAAAACCTGTAAGAAGAGCAAAATTTTAGATCTCAAAAATCATGCAGGCCATTTCGATGGGCCTATGGAACTACCAGGGAAAGCAAAATCAGAATGAAACTGGTGGATAGAAATGCTCAGCATTGTTCTAACCCCATCACTATCATATTTCCCTAGGTTACATTACAGACTGATGCCAGTGCTAAAGGTTGGGAAGCACCTAATACCACCACAAGTTGTGGTGGCAGATGAAGTGCACAAAAATTAACCCTGTTTAAAGCACTAGGGATTAATTATCTAGAAATGCTGGGAGCATTTCATGGACTCGGGGCATACTGCTCAGATATGCATCAGTTGCATGTAGGGTACAAATTGATAATACCACAGTGGTGGCTATACTAATCATATGGGTGAAATAAAGTCGATATCATGTGATGAATTGGCTAATAATATCTGGCACTGGTGTCTGGGAGAGAGATTTGGATCTCAACCATTTACCTTCCAGGTAAGCTAAATACAGTGGCAGACACCAGGTCACGTAAATTCAACGACAACATTAAATGGATGTTGGATCAGAAAGTGTTTACAGATATTATAGAACGGTATGGGACACCAGATATCGACCTTTTTCCATCCAGACTAATTCACTAACTACCAACATATGTTGCTTGGGAACCAGACCCAGGGGCAGCAGCGATGGACGCTTTCTCACTGAATTGGGGGGGATTTGTTTTGCTATGCATTTCCCCCTTCCTCATCAGGCGGGTCTTACAAAAATTAAACAAGACTCCGCAGCGGGTACCATGGTTCCCAACAGTACAAAGATGGCCTCAGAACCCTGCATCCGGATCAACAACGGCCAGGTTTGTTGGTACACCCCGTGACAGGGGAAAGTTATCCGTGCCATGACCGTATGAACTTGTTGATTTGCAGATTCTGAACTGGCCATTTCTGGGATATAGACTCTCCGACAGGACGATCAATGCCATCTCAGCGTTGTGCAGGGAGTCCACGAGAAGACAGTACCTGACATAAGTCTGGAAATGGGAAGTGTTTCTGCACAGGGACGAACACTACATATGACTCGGCCACCAATACTGAAGTGCTGGAGTTCTGGCCACCCTTCATTTTGATGAAGGATTGAGTTACAGTGTCATTATTGTGCAAGGAGTGCCCTATCTAATATCTGGGCAGAGGGAGTGATCACCTGGCTATAGGATCACACCCACAAGTACCTAAATGAATGAGTGGTATTTTTACTCTAATCCCCCCAGGCCCAGATACACCCATACATGGGACATAGGTATAGTATAAACCATGTTACGAGGATGGGCACCCATATTGGGGCTCACTCTGGACAAACTAATATCCTAGATGGGAATGATTATGGCACTTGGATCAGCACAACGGGTCTAGTCCTTACACAAGCTAGTATAGGACGCCATGTATGTCACAAATGGCAGATAACCTGCTACATACAGGGGTACTTAAACAAGACCGACCCGGTTCCTCTGGCCAATATTAGAGTTCTGGCCTATCCTGCAGATAGTCTTCCTTGCATAGTGACACATATTTTGCAATATATAGAGTCACCAAAACACTTAGGGGCACGGAGAGAGCTTTTCTCATAAGCCATAAACGCCCTCACCTAAGGTCACAGTGCAAACCATATCCAGATGGTTAGGGTGGTATTACGTGCAGCGGTGGATACTAATGTTTTCAAATCTCACTCCACCAGGGCTGCATCTACATCAGACACTAGGATGATGGAGTTCCTTTGGACCACATCCTTGCCACAGCGGGTTGGAGCAATGAACGAATCTCAACGCTTTATAATAAACCCATGGCCGCTCCTGAGACGTTTGCAGGGAAAATTTAAGCTCTGTAAAATAAATTACCCAATGTGGAGCATATTATTTTAGGTATGAATAATACCTTTCTTGTTTTTCAGCACAGTGTCGTGTGTGAAATACTTTCATCCTCCTTCCCAGAATGGCAGTGTGTGAGCATGGACTCGTTCCAGGGCATGAAATCACAGAGCTTTGAAATCTTCACGTAGTCACTCACGTGACTCCGAAGTAAAATAGTAAGATTAAATGAGAACTTACCAGTTTGAAGTTACGATGAGGGATTACGTGCCCTCCGCTCCCAAAACCCTCTATTATAAAGTTCAACTGGTATGGAAGTTCTCTCTTATCTTACTATATTAGTCTACTCTGGTATCTGTGATTTCACACCACTGCTTTGAAGAATGTCACGCATGCATGCTGACGGGGTCTTCACATAAACCCTCATCATAACTCCTCATAAAATAAAGATCAAACTTCAAACTGGTAAGTTCTCATTTAATCTTACTATTAAAACACAGTGAATGATAAATAATTTGTAAACATTGTGTTATGTTGCTATCTCATGTGGCTTTGGGGTATCATACTTTGATTTCTCCAATCTACCGGGATAATTCTTTCCGACTTTTACAAACTTGTCATACTTAGCTCCTATTTTGTTGTAGTAGCAGATTTAACATCTAGACTCAGTGAGAGTTTATGGAGCTATTCTTAAAGGTCAAGGAGCCAAATTAACTTTTCTTCAGGTATTTGAAGAGGAAACTAGACGCAGAAAGTCTTGGATGTCCAAGGATTATAATCTATCACCCAGTTCTTGCTATCACCCAGTTTTTGCTATCACCCAGGCAATGGTGAATGCCAAACTACAGCAATTGGTCTATGTTACAGAGATGTTTATATATAACGTTTTAAATTATAATTATGGATTAGCGTAACTGCTTAAAAACTATTTTTTCTTAATAACTTGAAAAGAAAGAAAGTTCAAAGTGGTTTAGACCATGTGTATAAAAAATATGTTTCTTATTACAAAAATAGACAATAGACAATAGACAATAGGTGCTGAAGTAGGCCATTTGGACTTGGAGCCAGCATCACCATTCAATGTGATCATGGCTGATCATCCCCAATCGGTACCCACTTCCTGCCTTCTCCCCATATCCCTGACTCCGCTATCTTTAAGAACCCTATCTAGCTCTCTCTTGAAAGTATAAAGATAAGCTGCCTCCACTGCCCTCTGATGCAGAGAATCCCACAGACTCACAACTCTCTGTGAGAAAAAGTGTTTCCTCGCCTCTGTTCTAAATTGTTTACCCATTATTCTTAAACTGTGGCCCCTGGTTCTGGACTCCCCCAACAATGGGAACATCTTTCTTGCCTCTAGCGTGTCCAAACCCTTAATAATCTTATATGTTTCAATAAGATACTCTCTCATCCTTCTAAACGCCAGAGTATACAAGCCCAGCCGCTTCATTCTCTCAGCATATGACAGTCCCGCCATCCCGGGAATTAAACTGGTAAACCTATACTGCGCTCCCTCAATAGCAAGAATGTCTTTCCTCAAATTAGGGGACCAAAACTGCGCACAATACTCAAGGTGTGGTCTCACTAGGCCCTATACAACTGTAGAAGGACCTTTTTGTTCCTATACTCAACTCCTCCTGTTGTGAAGGTGAACATGCCATTCACGTTCTTCACTGCCTGCTATACCTGCATGCTTACTTTCATTGACTGATGAACAAGGACCCCCAGATCCCGTTGTAGTTCCCCTTTTCCGAACTTGACACGATTTAGATAGTAATCTGCCTTCCTGTTTTTGCTACCAAAGTGGATAACTTCACATTTATCCACATTAAATTGCACATTTGCTTATGTTACTTTGAATCCCTTCATCTAAATCATTGATATACATGGTAAATAGCTGCGGTCCCAGCACCTAGCCTTGCGGTACCCCACTAGTCACTGCCTGCCATTCTGAAAGGGACCTGTTAATCCCTATTCTTTGTTCCCTGTCTGCGAACCAATTGTCAATCCATGTCAGCACTCTACCACCAATACCATGTGCCCTAATTTTACCCACTAATCTCTTATGTGCGACCTTATCAAATGCTTTGTGAAAGTCGGGGTACACTACGTCCACTGGCTCTCCCTTGTTCATTTTCGTAGTTGCATCCTCAAAAAATTCCAGAAGATTAGTCAAGCATGATTTCCCCTTCATAAATCCATGCTAACTCGGACCGATCCTGTTACTGCTATCCAAATGTGTCGCCATTTCATTTTTATAATTGACTCCAGCATCTTCCCCACCACCGATGTCAGGCTAACTGGTCTATAATTCCCTGTTTTCTCTCTGCCGCCTTTCTTAAAAAAATGGGACAAGGAGTGCTGGTTTTCATATCTCGTGATGAAATAATACAAGATTCCAATTTTATTTCACCTTTTCAAAGCACGTTAGATCATAAATGTAGTTGTTTTTCTCTGTACGTTGTTCCTCATGCTAGAAAGGAGGGAATAAGACATTGGCAAAACAGGGTTGTTTATTTCAGGAATATGTGTTGAGAAGAAATAATGGGAAGAGAGATAGAGAACTCCTCAACTAGGGAAACAAGCCTGAAAATTAAAACCAAGACTGAAACACGGTTCATACGATCATCAGATGTAAGAGCAGAATTAGGTCAATCAGCCCATTAAGTCTATTCCACCATTCAATCATGGACAATATATATATATCTTTCCCTCTCAACCCCATTCACCTGCCTTCTCCCCATAACCCCTGACACCCATACAAGTCCAGACTCTAACATTTTAAGAGGGTAGAAAATATCTTCTGCTAATGATTTGGGTCAGTTATTAAATTTAACCATGAAATTGGTAGATTTCTCTCATATTTAGTTATTACATGGAAGATAGTCATTGTGAATTTCATGTCAAATGCTTGCTCTCAGATCAGTTTCATCAGTCCCTTTCCCTTACTTATTTCCTCGTAATCATTAAAGAATGTAGAGCAAAGGGAGGCACATAGAAATAGGTCATGGATCACCTATGGATTATTCAATGGCAGAGCTGGCTTGAGGGACTAAATGGCTTGCGCCAAATTCCAAAGTGCAACAAAGGAATTGAGGAGAGTGAAATTTAAAACCCTAAAAGGGTGTTAGGTGTGGTTTTCAGTTCAGTTCACTTCGTTTCTGTTTAGTTTATTGTCACGTGTACCGAGGTACAGTGAAAAGCTTTTTGTTGCTTGCTAACCAGCCAGCAGAAAGACAATAAAACAATACATGATTACAATCAATTAATTTACAGTGTATAGATACATGATAAGGGAATATCGTGTAGTGCAAGGTAAAGCCATCAAAGTCCAGTCAATGATAGTCCGAGGACCTCAGAGGTAGACAGTAGTTCAGCAATGCTCTCTGGTTGTGCTAGGATGATTCAGTTGCCTGATAACAGCTGGGAAGAAACTGTCTGGTGGTGTGCATTTTCACACTTCTATACCTTTTGCCTGATGGGAGAGGGGAGAAGAGGGAGTGGCCAGGGTGCGACTCGTCCTTGATTATGCTGCTGGCCTTGCCGAGGCAGCATGAGGTATAAATTGAATGAATGGAAGGGAAGTTGGTTTGTGTAATGGTCTGGGCTGCGTCCACAATTTGCTGCAATTTCTTACGGCCCTGGATGGAGCTGTTCCCAAACCAAGCATTTAACAATGCCAGATGTTGTCGCAGCCCAGATCCCTAGTACACATTGTATACTTTTGTAAACATAATCCAGATGGGAGTATTACTGTCAAGCCCAGTTGATGACAAACTATGCTTGAAAAGGGGGCAATGTGCAATCTTCGCAATCTGCTGTTATCCTCCTTGATGAGTCATGCATTATGTATTACATTTTACCCAACATAATTTTAAATTATTATGTAGAAACAAAGAACTACAGTTGCTGGTTAATACACCAAAGTACACAAAGTGTTGGAGTAACTCAGCAAGTCAGGCAGCATCCCTGAACAAGGATAGGTGACATTTCGGGTTGAGACACTTCAGATTATTGTTAGCTTAGTAACTAATGAATCATATAGCTGTGAAGTTAAAAATGTTGCAAAACATTTACATTGTTTCAATATTCTGCCTCTGCTCAGCAGAATGGGCAAGTCCTCTGGTCATCTGCTTCTATCGTCTAATAGCAATTTAATGCCAGTTGGGGTCAATGGTCTGATTCTGTGCTGTAAATGCTATTTGAACCATAGAATATTCCCAGATGTAATATCTATTCACATATCTGCCTGGAATAGGCAAACATGTAAGTTCATAATAATGTTGTCTTCTCAAACAACCCTTCTTAAAATTCCTTATGGATCTACAGGTATATTCATTTTTGTCCATTTATGTTGTCACTCCATTCAAGAGTGTAAAGAATTCACCAACTTTTGGCAACTGTAAAACTTTCACAAAGGACAAATGTTACTTCATATCAAAGGCAACAATTGTATTTTTACTTCAGGCAATGTTACATAAATAGGACTCAATCAAACTGCTTCAGTGACTTGATTCTGGGGGCAGCTGTGCATTGAAAGAGTTGCACTAGTAATTACTCGTTGGGACAACACCTCAAGCCTGTGCAATCATTGTAAACTTCCACTGTAACTATTGATCCTCTCAAAGAAACTGTGCAGCAAGCATAATTCAAAGATAGACACAAAATGTTGGAGTTACTCAACGGGAAAGGCAGCACCTCTGGAGTGAGGAAATGGGTGACGTTTTGCGTCGAGACCCTTCTTCAGACTAGAGTCAGGGGAAAGGGAAACAAGAGGTGTAGACAGTGATGATGGGGGATATAGAACAAATGAATGAAAAATATGTAAAAAAGTAGCAATGAAAAAGGAAACAGGCCAATGTTAGCTGTTTGCTAGGTGAGAACGAGAAGCTGGTGCGACGGGTGGGGGAGGGATGGAAAGAGAGGAAATGCAGGGGTTACGAAGTTAGATAAATCATTTATCATACCACTGGGTTGTAAGCTGCCAAGCAAAATATGAGATGCTGTTCCTCCAATTTGTGTTTAGTCTCACTCTGACAATGGAGGAGGCCTAGGACAGAAAGGTCAATGTGGGAATGACAATGGACAATAGGCAATAGACAGTAGGTGCAGGAGTGGCTATTTGGTGGGTAGGTAGGTGAGTAGGTAGGTAGGTAGTTAGGTAGATAGGTAGGTAGGTAGATGAAGATAGAAGATAGAGATTTCGAAAAATCATGAGAGGCATAGACAAGGTGAATACCCATTGTGTGATTTCCGGGGTAAAAAAGTCTAAAATTAATGGGCATACGTTTAAGGTAACAGGGGAGAGATTTTAAAAGGACGACCTTTTCCACACGTAAGGTGGTATGTATAAGGAATAAGGTAGAGAGAGGCACAATTATGTTATTTAAATAAAACCCTGGACATGTATGTGGATAGGAAAGGTTTGAAGGAGGAGGGGAACCTTGAGGAATGGTTCCAGCAGAATGCCATCCTATATGAAAAGGAAAATGAGGTGTACAGGGACAGGGACAAGAATGGCATGCTTGCCATCCACTGTCCCACATGTGTGTTTAAAGTTCAATTTTTTGTCAAAGCCCAGCACCACTCTCTTCCAGTCATCTGGTGTACTGGAACAGTCCATCACGTCATCTCCATTCACCCATTTAGACCTCTTCTTGTGCTTCCTCTTCACCCTTGCTCTTCCCCTTCTGCCTTTCTTAAAAGGCTGCTGAAGCAAAAGGGTTACTGCAAACAGCAGTAGTTGTATTTTTACCAACATCCTCCAAACTAGTTCCTTCCTTGCTTGCATGGTTCAGAATGATTTTTTTTTTAAAACCTGGGAGGCATTTTTTAGTGAGAAAAATCATTTTATCATTTGAGCTGTAGACACTCGTCACTGGTCGTTGTTGGTTTTCGGTGTGGTCCTCTGAGGTGGAAAGGGGTCGTGCTCATTCACAGACAAATCCTCGGTAAAGTGTACATGGTCGAAGCCAGTCTTCAACATAGTTGAAGGAGGTACATTATAAAGAACTGATAAGCCTTTTCAATTTTATCTTCTGGAATAAGGATGTAAATTTTCCCAGAAGGCATTTGTGTTAAATCTGTTGCACAAATAATTAAGGAATGTGAGTTCAAATCCCACCATGGCAAACTGAGAAAATGCACTCCATTTTAAAAAAAGAGAGTAAAAAGATAAACTAGAATCAGTGAATGTAATTGTGAAAGTGTAAGAATGTTGTAAACTGTTTCGCTATTGCTCTTAAAGGTAGAACATCTATTCTCAGTCTAATAATCTGAATTCTTTACTAAAGTTCTGGGCTTTTTCAAAGATACATGAAGAGCAGGGACTAAATTAAATGTCTCCATTGCCAGCAGCACACAAATCGTCTATGTAAGCTTATGCTATAGGTTTCTGCCTGGGGCTGGGAACAGCTACAATGAATCCTAGGCAGCTATTGATAGGATAGACAGTCTGAACCTTTTAGCCAGGATTTAATGGGGCAAAAGTGTAGAGGAGATGTGCAGGACAAGCTTTTTTAAACAAAGGGTTGTGAGTGCCTGGAATGCACTCCTGGGGGTGGTGTTTTGAGATGGTTTACAATATTGTATTTAAGCGGTATTTAGATAGGCACATGGATATTCAGAGAATGAAGAGATGGTGTTTATTGCGCAGGCAGGAAAGAGTTTGTCTTGTCATCATGTTCAGCAAAGACATTGTGGGCCGAAGGACCTGTTCCTGTGTTATATTCTATGTTCTATGTATTCCGTGTAATAACTGTTACCAAAATATTCTGAAGCACTTCCAGAAACAATGTCAAATCATGGGCGCTGAACCCAAAGAGAACTAACCAAAAACTCGTTTGCACAGCCTTGCTTAAAATAGTCAATTGGAAGTCCCAGATTACATTCGGATATATTGCTTTCCTGCAAGAGGTAATCGATATGAAGCCATTAGAATGGGAAGAATTTGAAGGAGCTTTGTCAAAATACAAGCTGAAAATAGATTTGAAGTGTCACTTAACTGGTAGCTCTTGATTTATGTGTGATTTTGCTTCAGTCTTGCACTTTATTGATTTAGTAGCACCACTGTTTTCTAAACTGCTTTGCTGATAACATTCTTCTGACCTATTCTATTCCGAAGAACCTAAAACTACTGATCGGTCTGTCATTTTGTGATCACCAATAGATTATACTATCACGTCGAACAATCTTCGTTCAAGGCATACCATGGCCCTATCCCCAAACTCTACCTCCTCTATATCGACGACTGCATTGGTGCTACCTCCTGCACCGATACGCAACTCAGTGACTTCATCCATTTCACCACAAACTTCCATCCGGCACTCAAATACACCTGGACCATTTCTGACATTTCCCTACCATTTCTAGACCTCACTATTTCCATTGCAGGTGATAGACCACTGACCGACATCTACTTGGCTTGTACTCGCTGGAATTTAGAAGATTGAGGGGTTGGACAGGCTTAGAGACTTACAAAATTCTTAAGGGGTTGGACAGGCTAGATGCAGGAAGATTGTTCCCGATGTTGGGGAAGTCCAGGACAAGGGGTCACAGTTTAAGGATAAGGGGGAAGTCTTTTAGGATTGAGATGAGAAAATCATTTTTCACAAAGAGAGTGGTGAATCTGTGGAATTCTCTGCCACAGAAGGTAGTTGAGGCCAGTTCGTTGGCCATATTTAAGAGGGAGTTGGATGTGGCCCTTGTGGTTGAAGGGATCAGAGGGTATGGAGAGAAGGCAGGTACAGGATACTGAGTTGGATGATCAGCCATGATCACATTGAATGGCGGTGCAGGCTTGAAGGGCCGAATGGCCTGCTCCTGCACCTATTTTCTATGTTTCTATGTTTCTATGTTTACTGTAAACCCACTGACTCCCATGGCTATTTGGACGATACTTCTTCCCACCCTGCTTTCTGTAAGGACTCCATCCCCTACGCCCAATTCCTCCATCTACACTGCATCTGAACTCAGGATGAGGTGTTCCAAACCAGGGGGCATCAGAAATGGCCTCGTTCTTCAGGGAACGGGGTTTCCCCTCTTCTACTATAGATGAGGCTCTCTCCAGGGTCTCTTCTATAACCCATAACTCTGCTCTCACTCCCAATCCCCCCACTCATAACAAGGGCAGAGTCCCCCTTGTCCTCACCTTCCACCTTACCAGCTGTCACATACAACAAATAATCCTCCAACATTTATGCCACCTCCAACGGGATCCCACCACTGGCCACATCTTCCCATGTCCTCCCCTGTCTGCTTTCCGCAGAGACCGCTCGCTCCATTACACCCTGGTCAATATGTCCCTTCCCACCCAAACCACCCCCTCCACTGGCACTTTCCCTTGCAACCACAGGAAATGCTACACCTGTCGCTTTACCTCCCCCCTTGACTCCATTCAAGGACCCAAACAGTCTTTCCAGGTGTGGCAGAGGTTCAGCTGCATCTCTTCCAACCTCATCTATTGCATCCACTGCTCTAGTTGTCAGCTGCTCTACATCACTGCGACCAAGCGTAGGCTTGGCGATCACTTTGCCCAACACCTCCACTCGGATTGTAATAACCAATCTGATCTCCCGGTGGCTTAGCACTTCAACTCCACCTCCCAGTCCGAATCCAACCTTTTTGTCCTGGGCCTCCTCCATGGCCAGAGTGAGGCCCACCATAAATTGGATGAGCAGCACCTCATATTTTGCTTAGGCAGTTTACACCCCAACGGTATGAACATTGACTGCTCCAATTTCAGGTAGTCCCTGCTTTCTCCTCCCCTTCCCAGCTCTCCCTCAGCCCACTGTCTCCACCTCTTCCTTTCTTTTTCCCACCCCCTCCACCCCCCCCCCCCCCCACATCAGTCTGAAGAAGGGTCTTGACCAGAAACATCGCCTATTTCCTTTGCTCCATAGATGCTGACTCACCCGCTGAGTTTTTCCAGCATTTTTGTCTACATACTATTTGGGGGCATCATTCTTCACCTGTAATAATTCGCCTCAACCTGAACCTATGTGGTCAGTATATGTAGTTATAACAAATAATTTCAGTCCTAGGTCAGTGTTATATTCGGGATGGCAGAATGAATAACAATTTACATGCTGGTTGCCTGGATCACAAGAGATAGATTTATTACCCAACATTCCCTGCTTATATTGAACACCAACTCATTAACATATGCATGAATATGTATGAATACATTACACTGCTCTCCTTTTTTTATGTATTAAATCGCAGTACTCAGTTACAATTTTGTTGTTGTGATACTTGATTTAAACCAGTTTTCATGATATTCTATATGATAACATAATATATTTATTTTACATATACACATTTTTACACATTTTTGTTTTACGTGAAGTGATTTATTTAACTTACAAACCTAACCTGACTACTGGTTTACGGATCCTGCCTGATCGGCTAACAGTAACAGGTGTAACAGGTTTAGGTGTTGACTCAACTATAGGCTTGTTTGGCTCTGTTTTAGTAGCCTGACTTTGACCAGAGGAATTGTCTGAAGAAGGGTCTCGACCCGAAACGTCGCCTATCTCCTTCGCTCCTTAGATGCTGCTGCACCCGCTGAGTTTCTCCAGCTTTTTGTGTACCCTTTGACCAGAGGAATCTGTTTCTTTGTCTGTACTAACTGAACTTTGTGTTTCAAATGCAGTGGTCTCTTCAAACGAAGTGGTCTCTTCCAACTCACCTTCAGATAAAAACTCATTGATTAGGACTTGCTCAGTTTTTGGTTCATCTTTGGCTGGAATCATTTGATCAACATGAACACTTTTGATCCTATCTCCAACTTCAACTAAGTATCTTTTTGTTCCACACACTTCCACTATTTTCCCAACATCCCATTTGTCTCGACTGGACTTGTTGGGAGGACAGAGAACACGAACCTGCTCATCTGACATGAAGTATCTCTCTTTTTTGTGGGAGTCAAAATGGTGTGTTTGACGTAACTGTTTTTGCTCAACTCCTAACGCCAATTTGGGTTGAACTAGACTTAGGCGTATTCTTAGTCCTCTCTTCATCATCAGTTCTGCAGGTGAGTAACCTGTTGTGTGTTGTGTGGATCTGTACTTCAGCAAGAAACTAGCCAAACGATGTTTCCTGCTGAGCTTTGAACTACCCTGCAAAACCTGTTTCTTGAGAGCATCTTTGACAACTCTAACAGACCTTTCCACCACCCCGTTGGTGGCTGGATGGTATGAGGGAACAAGTGTGCCTTTTACACTATTCCACTGCATGAATTCTTTGAACCGTTCTGACCGAAACTGAGGCCGGTTATCAGAAACAAGTTCTTCCATTAAAAGATGGCATGCAAAAATTGATCTCAACTCATCTATGCTGCACTCAGTAGTAGTGCTTGACCCCATATGCTTAACCTCAATCCATTTTGAATGACTACCTACTAGTACCAGAAAGTGATCATTACCCTTTTCACAAAGATCTACATGAACTCTCTGAAAAGGTCTGCTTGGCCATGAACAGGGTTGCAGTGGTGTTTTGGGTGGTTTACTCCAGCAATTTTGGCAGACGCTACATTTGCTCACCAGTGACTCGATGTCACTATCAATACAAGGCCAGTACACAAAACTTCTGGCAATTGACATCCTGCTTACTATGCCAGGATGTTCGGCATGAAGTTCATTCGTAATTTTGTTTCTCAAAGACTCTGCTACAACCACTCTGTAACCCCACTTAATGCATCCCTGCTCACATGATAATTCATGCCGTTGATTATGGAAAGGCTTTAGCTCTGAGTTCAGAACAGAGTTCAATCCACTATCGATTTCAGTCCAACCGTTCAATGTCTGTTCATAGACCCTATTCAGCATAGTGTCTTTTTCGGTTTCTGCAGCAATTTCTGTTGCAGTCACTGGAAATTCTTCATCTACAACTTGCAGTGTGGAGATTGAGTTCTCACTTCCCACGTCAGAGTTCTCATGGGACAACCATGCAGACAATGCATCTGCAACTATGTTGTACTTGGACCTTCTGTACTCAACCTTGTAGTCATATTGGGACAGCAAAATTGTCTAGCGCTGCATCCTTGATGCCGCCATGCAAGGTACAGCTGACTTGGGACTAATAGCATCTTGTGATCAGTCACGAGGGTGAATGGTCTGCCAAGATGAAACTGATGGAATTTCTTGAATCCGAATACGATGCTGAGTGCTTCCTTTTCTATCTGTGCATAATTGCATTCACTCGGTGATAAGGTGTGGGATGCAAAAGCAATAAGCTTTTCCTGTCCGTCATTGATTACGTGGGAGATCACTGCACCTAAATCATAACTTGAAGCATCACAGGCAAGTTTCATCTCGCGTGTCATATCGTAGTGAACAAGGAGTTTGTCACTTGTCAAGTTTTCCTTGCAGAAGTCATATGCACTTTTCTGTTCCTTTCCCCACGTCCACTTCACATCTTTTTGTAGCAGATGATGTAGTGGCTTTAGCATAGTTGCTAAATCTGGAAGGAATCGTGCATAGAACTGCACAATCCCAAGGAATTATCGTAGCTCTGATACATTGTTGAGTTTTGGTGCATTCACTATTGCTTCCACTTTCACCTTCACCTTCACAGGGCGAAGTTCGTTGGCGTCTACTTTGAGTCAAGGTAGACCACCTCCGATTGCACAAATGCACATCTACTTTGTCGCAGTTTGACATTGTGGCAGTTCAGTGTGAGAATTTGCTTAAGGATTTCCAGATGTTCTACCATGCCCTCTGTGAATATCTGTAGGTCATCCTGGTTGCACACACAGTGCGGATTGCCTTGTAACATTTTGTCCATGACAGACTGAACATTTTTTGAGGAGAATTTCACTCCATAGGGCAGCTTTGAATATATGAACACAAGCCCTTATGTGTGTTGATAGTCAAGTACTGCTGACATTCCTTGTCGACATTGAGTTGGGCATAAACGTGAGACAAATCCAGTTAAGTGAAGACTCTTTACGCAACCTTACAAGTTCTGCGTACAGATCTTGTGAGGTTGGTAACAGATATTGTTCATCACCAACGGCTTGGTTGATTGTGACTTTGTAATTGGGTACAGCCACAATTGACGATTCCCAGTTACTCTGGGCTGTCTTCATGAGTACTCCATTCTGCTCTAACCTGTCAAGTTCTTCCTCCACTTGTTGCTTTAGTGCATATGGTACAGGTCTTGGTCGACAATACACAGGTCTCACATGTTGCTTAAGTCGAATGTGTGCAGAGTACCCTGTTATTCCCATGTAACTGTCAGCAAAAATGTTTGCATGTTTGCTTATGATGTTTTCAAGACATAATTTGGACAACATGATTTGTTGGGCTGAAAATGTTCTTCCAGTCTAATTATATTCTACTCAGCCAATCCTTTCCAAGGAGGGCTGGTTTATTTCTGTAGCTGGCCACCATTATGGGCAGTGTTACTGACTGACCATTATGCTGAACTTTACAGTTCATTTGTCCACATGTCTCCAAAACTTCGCCCAAGTAGGTTCTCAGCTTGAGCTTACTCTCAAACAATGGTATCTGTGGGAACTTAGTTTCATACAGGTCTTTGCTCATGACTGAACAATCTGCTGCCGTGTCAATACACATATCGATTTTACTTCGGAGTCACGTGAGTGACTACGTGAATAGAAGCCCGTACAGCCGTTGGTGCGTCATGACGCCAGACGCTGGTGCAGTCGGGCGGGGGGAGCAGCAGCGCTCCTCCGAGCGGTAAGTTTAAACCGCGGGTTACATGGAAAGCTGGAGAATTCAGCGGGTGCAGCGGCATCTAAGGAGCGAAGGAGATGGGCGACGTTTCGGGTCGAGACCCTTCTTCAGACTCCATTCTCCAGCAGTTTTCGTTAACAAGTTGAAAACGAGGTAAGGTTTGTTGAAATACTTTACCACAGGTCTTTTTCTGCAACGGTTGGGAGTTTTTGTAGATAAGTTGCAGAAAGGGAAGAAGGTGTCGGCGAGGCGCTCCGGGGGTAGAAAGGTAAAGTGGCAGGAGAGTGTTGAGGATGGAGGCCCGTCTGGTACACCTGGTCCGGTGCTGGCTACACAGCCAGTGGTTGCGGACCCCACTGCCGGGGGGCAGTGGAGGCTTGTCAGTAGGGTGGAAGGCCACTGGCAAGTCTCTGTGGCCCGTAGATGAGTCGGGCCTGGAGGTTATACCCTCCATAGGAGAGTCCGTTTGCTCACGGCTCTCCCACGTCGAGATTCTATTTCAAAAGAATGCTCGACAGGGACCAGCTCCGTGAGGAGGAGTGGTGCCCAAGCCAGGCTGATGGAGAGCTTGTGCTAGCAGCACCTGTTTCAGGGCTGCAGAACTATCCTGCCTGTGAGGAGGATGTTCCAGCTCCGTGAGGAGGAGTGATGCCCAAGCCAGGCTGATGGAGAGCTTGTGCTAGCAGCACCTGTTTCAGGGCTGCAGAACTATCCTGCCTGTGAGGAGGATGTTCTATCAGGGCAGTTTGCTGACACTGTTTCTATGCTGGGGGAGAGCAAGGTGTTCGGTTGGAGGTAATTCTGAACATTGCTGGGAAGTTTGCTGAGCGTAGAGAGGCAGGAAAGGCGATTGATGTAGAATTGGCCGAAGCCATTCAGTATATGCTCTCCCACCAGTTACAGGAGCTAGCTATGGATGAAGTAGCAAAAAACTATAAAGCTCCTGTTAATTGTGATCTCCTGAAGGTACCGGTGGTTAATCACCAAATTTGCATAGATGGGTTTGCCTGCTAGGGCCCAGGAGATGAAGTTTTAAAAAAGTGCTTAAACTGTTGTAAGCAGGTATTACAGCTGTGGTGAAAGTTATTGATACAAATGATATGGTTCAAGCACACCAGGATGAACTGGGACTCCTTTGTAATGCATTTTGAAATTAATAATGTCGGGAGGGCCGCTATTAGGCCAGTGCTAACCCGAATTTGGCGAGTTGTGCAAACCGACCAGTGTACCACCACGAAATCTGTTGTTTGGTGGTAACCTTGCAAAAAGGGTCAAAGACTGTTATGAGGTTGTTATAACCATGGCCCTCATTAAGCCAGCTGGAAGCAAGGCAAAAAAAAAATGTTCTCTACAAGAAGTCGAGGACAACAAGGCCGCAAGGAAAGATGCTGGTAAGGAATATAACATTTGACAGACGATGAATTAACTGATGTTCCTGTTCAAATTGGGGAAGGTTAAAATTGTTCTCAAACAATGGCAGCAGTTGACATCAGATTTGTTCATACTTAGTGTATTGAAGGGGTGAAAAATTGGATTTTACTATGGCAGTCTACCTAATCAACATTTTCCTAGTCGTAAACTTATTTTTCAGATGAGGAAAATGTGCTAATTCAAGCAGAGATTCAGTCGTTACATAAGAAGGGGTAATTGAGCCTTCTGTCTATCAAAGTCAACAATTTCTGTCAAGTATATTTCCCAGATCTAAAAAGACTGGGGATGTAGAATTATTCTGGATTTATCGAATTTGAACAAATTTGTTTGTTATAGGCATTTCAAAATGGAGAACTTTACCACGGGCAAACATCTAGTGTCCAAAGGGTATTATATGGCAACCATTGATTTAAAGAATGCGTATTACGCAGTGTCTATTCATGGTGATGATAGAAGATATTTGAAATTTATTTGGATGACTGAGCTGTGGCAATTCAGGACATTGCCGAATGGATTAACTTCAGCTCCTAGATTATTTACTAAATTGGTAAAACCTGTGTTAGCATTGCTTAGAGCTCAGGGGCATGTGGTAATGGCCTATTTAGATGATTTCTGATTGTTGGAAAAGACTCATGCTGAAACTCAATCATCAGTTTCAGTTGTTAAAATCACTTTTGAACAAATGGGATTTGTTATTCACCCAGGCAAATCTAAATGATCACCAGTCCAAATTATTGATTATCTGGGATTTACCATTAATTCCAATCACATGTTGGTAACTTTACCCAGGGATAAATTGAATCAGTTAATTGAGGACTGTGCTAATCTCGTTGGAGAACAACGGCCTTTGATTAGACAAGTAGCCAGTTTATTGGGAAGTTGTTGCAGCCTTTCCAGCTGTGCAGTATTGTCCTCTGCATTATCAACAATTACAACCATCAAAGGAACAGGCACTGAGAATACAAAGGGGCTATTTTTGATAGGCCTATGCAGTTGTCAGCTGGGGCGATTGCTGACATACAATGGTGGATAGTACATGTTTCAAAAAATTTAAGGAAGGTTTCGTGGAATCACCGTCACTGATATTACAGACTGATGTGAGTGCACTGGGTTGGGGTGCAACAGATATGTCTTCTAGTTGTGGAGGCAGATGGAATGTGGATGAGACATCGCTTCCTCAATTAAGAGGGATTGATTATTTAGAGTTGTTGGGCACCTGGTATGGGCTCAAAGCTTATTGTTCTACAAGGAGGGATCTGCATGTGCAGCTCAGATTCACAACACCACAGCAGTGGCATATGTAAACCACATGGGTGGAGTTAAGTCACAGTCTTGTGATAGACTGGCTAACCAGTTTTGGAGCTGGTGTATTGACCAAAATATCTGGCTTTCAGCACTTTATTTGCCAGGAAGAGGTCACGTCAGTTAATGACAACATTGAATGGATGTTAAATCAGGATGTGTTTAACCAAATGATTGATCAGTATGCATTGCCAGATATTGACTTGTTTGCATCTCGATTAAATCATCAGTTACCTAGATATGTTTCATGGTAACCAGATTCTGGGGCAGTAGCAGTGGATGCATTTTCGCTGCATTGGGGGAGGAATGTTTGTGTATGTATTTCCTTCATTCTGTCTCATCAGCAGATGTTTGCAAAAGATCAAGGAGGACACCGCTTCAGGGGTATTGGTAGTGCCAAATTGGCCTACACGAGCATGGTTTCCCGTTGTATTACAAATGGCTAGGGACCCTTACATGCTTATGCCCAAGAATAAAAAGCTACTGGTAAATCCAGTCACTGGGGATCAACATCCTTTATAGGATCGTATTGATCTGTTAATTTGCAGATTTTAAGGAGGCCATACCTGGGGAGAGGACTGTCTCATCGGACGGTGGATGTTCTCACGTCGGCCTGCAGGGATAGTACACAGCAGCAATATATCACCTATATAAGGAAGTGGGAGCAATTCTGCCTACAGCAGGATATTGTATATCACACGGCAGGGATCACGGATGTATTGGAGTTTGTCAACTCTTTATTTTGACCAAAAAATTAAGTTACAGTGCAATTAATTCAGCCAGAAGTGCTCTGTCTTCTTATTTACCTATGAATGCAGAATTACATACAGTAGGGACACATCCGTTAGTTCACGATTCATGAAGGGAGTTTTCAATTCTAATCCTCCTAAACTCAGGTATGCCGGTATTTGCAATGTGAGTGAGGTTTTTATGCTTCTTCGCCAGTGGGCTCCGGTTACAAGCCTATCTATAGCCAAATTAACTATGAAGGTGGTCATGCTTCTGGTGTTGGTTTCAGCCCAACGTGTACAAACATTGCAAAAGCTACGGCTAGATAGAATGCATGTGTCGGCTGATGCCATTATATTTTATGTCTATGATTTGCTTAAACATAATAAAAGAGGCATGACAGGATGTAAGATGGTGTTTTCAGCATACCCCGCAGATGATCGCTTCTGTATAGTCTCACATTTACATTGAGATTACTAAACCTCTGAGAGGAATAGAGTTGGCTTTGTTTATTAGTCACAAAAAACCACACAGTAAGGTGTCGGTGCAAACTATTTCAAGGTCCTCGCGGCCACAGGATGGTCCAGTGAGCTAACTTTTCAGAGGTTTTGTCACAAGCCGATTTCAAGGCTCGGGGTGTTTGCTGATTCTGGTGTCAGTACTGTTACATTTTTCCCCTGAGTTAGAGGGGTTTGTTATGATTTGTTTGTAAATAAACTGTTATTTCATTTAACAAATGTACTACTGATGCATGATTGATTGTTAACGACTTTTGAGTCAATCCAGGCAGTGTGAACGTCGGATTTGAGTCTGCGGCGTGAATTCACAGTGCTTTGAAGTCTTCACGTAGTCACTCACGTGACTCCGAAGTAAAATAGTAAGATTAAACGAGCACTTACCAGTTTGAAGTTTGATCTTTATTTTATGAGGAGTCGAGTTGAGGGACTACGTGCCCTCCGCTCCCACCCTCATAGATCTCATCTGGTAGTTCTAGTTTTATCATCTTACAGTTATACTTCGGTCAATGTTAGCTGTGAATTCATTCCGCTGCTTTGAAGAATGACGCACCAACGGCTGTACGGGCTTCTATTCACGTAGTCCCTCAACTCGACTCCTCATAAAATAAAGATCAAACTTCAAACTGGTAAGTTCTGGTTTAATCATACTATTAACTGTTCATTAATCAATAGTTTAGTTCGAAAGTCCTTGCCTTGGCTAATTGTATGCTTATCGATGTTGGTTGCATAAATGGTGTGCAACCCAAGTTCATTTCCATCAGATTTCATCTCCAAGTTCTGAACTCCTTTCTGGTGTTGTTGCTTGTTTCCCACAGATTGTTGGTTTCCTGCTTTAAGTTTGGCTGAAGCGATATGGCCTTTCTTCTAGCAGTTATAGCAATTGGCCATTTTGAACTGACAAAATTGGGATGAGTGATTACCATTGTTACGATGACAACTGGCTGAACTCGGCTCCCCGCCATACTTTGGTTTTGGTTTAACGCCTCTTGATTTGGCCATAGGCACTGCCTTGTGACTGTAAATGGCCACTGCAGTCTGTGGTGGACGAAACTCATGAGCATTCTTTGATGCCATCGCCATTATGGTAGCAATCTTGCATGCTATCTGGAGTGTTCATGAGTTTGGACCAAATTCATTTATCCACTAGATCACAAACAAATCTGTCGCGTAGTGCGCGTCCAAGAAAAGTTCAAAAGTTACAGTGCAAACTTTTTTTTTTCAAGGCCACAATGTATTCATTGACTGTCTCATTCTGCTCCTGGTTTCCAATGCCAAATTTATAGCTTTCTGCAATTTCCAGAGGCTTTGAAATGCTCCTCCAACTTCTTCATAGCGTCATTGAATGGCACGCCTTTTGCCTTTATGGGCGCAAGGAGATTCACCAGTGTGCCGTACACTTCAGGACCAACCTCCGTGAGCAGAATCACTATCAACCATTTGCAAACTGCCTTATTTGTTTCAGTCACTATCTCTCCTTCACCACTAATCTCCATTATGTTGTTTGCCATGAAAAACATGTCCGCTCTCTACTCTTGTAAAAAGTGCCAAGGTTTCCGATGTAACCCATGGACGCTCTCATCTTTTTTTTTAAGTCCGTTCAAAAACCTCGATTTCCTGTCTGTTCTGGTATAACAATTCACCTAAAACTTAGCTGTACAAAAGCTATTCAGCTTGAGGAACACAACAACAACAAAAATTTTATACAATCCTAAGGACTGCATCTTGCCACGTAGACACAACGTAGAGATAGCCTGACAAATTCTCGACAATTTGTCCAGCTGCTGGTTTAAACTACAGTCCCCTGCATCTGCGGCCTATCATGTCCAGCTCACAAACAACCAGGAAAAGTTAGAAAGCAAACATGTTTTAAGTTGCTTAAGTTGGAGGAATGAGGGGTGGTCATAGGGACTGTGTTTGATAATGGTGAAGGCCAAAGGGACAGATCATGAAAATTATGATGATGCTGGCTGTGTGAAAGTCGTGAAAGTTTAATAACTCCAGATGATTGCTTTGGAAGAAATATAAATAGAAGGAGATGAATAACAATAGAGAAACACATACGAAAAAAAACCCAACGATGCTGGGACAGGAACTGCAAACCACTGCAGTTACAGAAATCCACAATAAAAGAACTAAATGATATAATATATGAATTATATATAATGAATAATAAAGGAATGCTGGAAAGAACTAGCAAGTCCAAAGGTATTTGTGAAGAAAGCAAAATTGAATTTCATTTACAGGTCAATGAACTTACATCAGAGATGTTTTAATCCATAGAAACTGACAAACACAACATTGTAGGAGCAGGAATAGGTCACCTGGTCCCTTAGGTTTCCCTATGATTTCTATGCTTCAACATGATCATGGATGAACTACCACATCTATTTTTTGGTGGTGACAAATCCCATAAGCACAATAATGGGAAATGATGAGAGGGAAGTTTGCCTTTTGCTGGAAAATTCAACTTTTTAATTGCAAAAGCCTGCAATGTCCAGGACGGAAGATCAATGTTGTTCTGCTAGTTTACATCGGGTTCTACAGTGGAGGGAGACTGCAGACGATTCAGAAAGCCAGCAAAATGGAGAACTGAAGTATCATGCAGTTTGAGAGCAAGTGTTCTGTGCGGTGATTGACCAATCTACAGTTGGTTTTCGTCCGATGTTTCACGATGACACCAAATGCATTTGACTAGGTTGGAAGAAGTGCATGTGAGTCGATGCATCGACTGGAATAATTGTTTTGGCCACTGGAAGTCTTTAGCCTTTCGACTTTAGAGAAGCAGCCCACCAGCCCATGGAGTCCCCTCTGACCAGGGATCACCCATATACTAGTTCAATCCTACACACTAGGGACAATTTACAGAAGTCCAAAAACCTACAAATCTATTTGTCTTTAGGAATGTGGGAGACAACCGGAGCACCCAGAAAAAAACTCCACACAGTCACAGGGAGAACGAACAAACTCCTTACAGGCAGCACCCATAGTGAGGATCGAACGCGGGTCTCTGGCACTGAAAGCCAGCAACTCTATTGCTGCATCACTGTGCCACCTTAAGGAAGTGGGAAGAGAAGAAGTGAATGCACAGGCATTGTATTTATTCTGGTTGTATGGTAACATGCCATGGGATGGGAAATGGTGGGGGCTATAGAAGAGCAGACAAGGGAGTCACAAAGTGAGTGGTACCTATGAAATGCAGCAAGGGGAGAGAGAGAGAGAGATGTGACTGGTGGTGGGATCATGATGGAGCTGATGGAAATTGCGAAGGGTAATGTGTTGAATGCGTAGGCTGGTCATAGAGTCATACAATTATACAGACAGTAACAGGCCCTTTGTCCAACTCATCCATGCCGACAGAGTTGCCGGCCTCAGATAGTATCATTGTTATGTGTTTGACCCAGATCCCTCTCTAACTTTCCTGGTTATGAACCTGTCTAAATGATTGCTTTGATTAATC
Source organism: Okamejei kenojei (assembly GCA_035221665.1). NCBI lineage: Eukaryota > Metazoa > Chordata > Chondrichthyes > Rajiformes > Rajidae > Okamejei > Okamejei kenojei. The sequence continues at coordinate 74,394,287 of CM069134.1, forward strand.
CGCTCTGTTTCCACAGATGCCGCTTGACTAGCTGAGTTCTTCCAGCTTTTCTGCTTTTAATGCACATTGAATAAATTGCGTACATTTTATCTATAGATTATTACTTTGTCAAATTGCCACTACACCATGGGGAAGACAGCATTGATATATTTTACTTTTAAAAGTTATAGGTGTCTTTTTACACTGATATTAATTGGGCAAAATTATGAATATTTTGTATTTGAATAAATGCCCTCGGTTTGATTATCAGTCCTGCTGAGTTGGCATAAACATTTCAAAAACCCCTTGATGAGCAGAATGTAAAAAGATGAGCTATTTCACCTTCCCGTTTTCCTTTGATTCCAAAGGTAAAGACAATTTTCTGACTCCAGGCAATGTTAAAGGCAAAATAGAATTGCATTCTTGTAAAAGAACAGCAGACTTGAAGCTTTAAGGTCTCAAAGGCTAAAGATAACGATTCATTTACAGATTCATGTTGAGTGAAATGGCTGTCTGGCCTGCTAAGCTCCTTGGAGCTTGTGATAATGTATGCCTAGAGCTGTACGTTGGCACAATCTACTCTCTCAAGCTCACTTGGCTACATCTGTTTATAAGATATCTAAATTGCTCTCATCAGAGAAGGCTTGAAAAGGGTCATATTGCTCAGTTAACAAAATCTATTTGGAAATGGCTGATTGCTGCTTTTGTTTAAAGTACAGCACTTATTTATACATCCGACCAAAGCATTGGATGAATAATTATGCATTAATCATGATATCTTCCAGCATTTGCTTTCTTCAGCTGAAAAGTGCTCAAACATATTAAAGCCTTGGATCTTCACTTAAGCATCTTGACAGAGAATCAGCAAAGTGCCAGTCCATTTGCCCCTTCAGGCCAGAACCATCATTTCAATAAAATCCTGGTTAATGAACTATTCGGCCACCATGCTATAATTTTACAAAGTATTGGTTAGGCTGCACTTTGAGTATAGCACACAGATCTGGTCCACACAGGAAAGATGTGATTACACTAAAAAAATGCCGAAAAGCTTTTCTGAGTTGTTTGTAGTGAGGATTTGAGTTATTGGGAGAGATGGGATAGGTTGCTTTCCTTGGAGCAAAGGAGACTTAGAAGTGACATGATTGAAGTAAATCAAATGTTGAGCGGCATTAAGAGAGTAGATCTCAAAGTTTGTTTCCCATAGGTGGGTCTATAATTGGAGGGCATGGGTGTGAAAGAGAAGGTTTAAAGAAGATCCAATGTGTAGATTATTCACACAAGGAGCAGTTGGTAACAGGAATGAAATGTCCTTCCAGACAAGGTAGTATAGAAACAGGAACAGTAACAACATTTAAGAGGCACATTTACAGTTACTTAATAAGCAGGGGATAGTGGAATAAGGATTGAATGCAAGTGAGTGGGATTAGTATGGACAAGAGAAGATTCAAGATCAAAATACATTTATTTGTCACATGTACCAATTGGTGCAGTGAAATGTGTGGTTGCCATACAGCCATACGAGTAATAAAGAGCACATAACACAAAGTCTTAACACAAACATCCCCACGCAGTGGTATCAAAGTTTCCCACTGTGAGGGAAGGCTCCAAAATTCAGCCGTCCTCCTCTGCTGTCCTCCCGTGGTCAGGGGGGGTCCCGAATCCCACTGTCGCCGCTACGGGCAACCCGATGATCAGGCCCGCTCGCCGGGGTGATGGAAGTCCGACGTCAGGATCGGAGGACGTCCTCAGCGGCCTGGACATCTGAGTCAGCCACCTCCTACCGAAGTCCACGGCTCCCGAAGTCGACAGGCCGCGCTGGGCGGAGATTCAATGCTGGCGGCCCTCGGCAGAGGGCCCCAGGACTCCGCGATGCCGAAGTCAGCGCCGGCTGCGCTTGAAGCTCTGCAAACCAAAGCTCCGCGATGTTGAAGCAACGGCCCAACGCTCCGGAGCTCCAAACAGTGATCCAGGTAGGCATCGCCCGCTCTGCGATGTATCCTGAGCCGCCACTGCTGAAGCACTGGTCTGGGTCCCTGGCAGGAAAGGCCACTCCAATCCAGGTGGTAGGGCGCGAGGAGGGGGGGGCGAGGACGCGACTCGGAGAATACTCACATCCTCGCCAGGAAATGACTGAGAAATGGTTTCCCCCTTACCCTACCCCCTACCCCACATAGAAAGCTAAACCTCCAACACAAACTTTATAACTGACTAAAAATTTTTTTAAAGATTGAAAAACAGACAGGCTGTAGGCAGAGGCTGCCTTCAATGTGGCGCCCCTAGTGGCCTGGACAGGCATGGTGATCAACATTTGCTGTACAACATGACTAATTTCACTAGTTTCATTTTCTTTATCAATGCTAATTTCCTTTAATTCCTCCTTTTCAATGGACTCTTCTGCCACTAGCATTTCAGATCAATTATTTATGTTGGATTTCAAGAAGATAGAACTAACATATTTACTGTTCCTTCTGTTTCTTTGTTCTCCATCATAATTTCTCCCATTTCTTAATGTAAGTGACCCAAATTTGTCATCACTATTTATTTTTCTTTTTACATATGTAAATTTAATCTCATAGTCTAATTTCCCTTGCTTAACGACACCCTCGATCCTTTCATTATGAAGAATATAATGCTCATATCACCAGATTCTTCAACTGCACATCACACATCCTAATCAGGATAATAAGAACAGTTAAACAGATAAATAGTTGGCAAGGGAACTAAAAGAAAATAACAAACAGAATGTGATTCTTTACATGTGATTGTTAAATAAGAACAGAGGGCATCTTTTATCATGGCAGCACTTTCAGGGACCAACATTCATCAATCTTGATAATGCGTAACATCTGAGCCACTACAGATTTTACACGCTCTGGGTGGAAAAATGTATCCTCCTCTCATTACTGGATGGTGAACATACTTTGAGACCGGCTCTTGGTTCTGACCACTCCTGCATTATCAAATGTGTATGTGGAGGAAGGAACTGCAGATGCTGTTTTACACCAAAGAGACACACAAAATGCTGGAGTAACTCAGCCAGCTCTAGAAGGGTCTCGACCCGAAATGTCACTAATTCCTTCTATCCAGAGGTGCTGCCTGTTCTGTTGAGTTACTCCAGCATTTTGTGTCTATCTTCAGTGCAAATGTGTATCTTGGTTCACTTTAATTCATTTCCACAGTCAATGTCATTGACAATGCCAGCATTCATTGTTCATCTCTACTTCCCACTGAACAGAGGAGAAATTGAAGATGCATTCCCATTTGTGCGTCTGTACTTACATATAAATCAGCTGATAAGGATGGCAAATTTCCTTCCTGAAGTGCGTTATTGAATCCTGGGATTTTTAGAACAATCAAGTTGTTTTGTTGTTGTTGTTGGCTTTAGATTTTTACTTCCAAAATTATTTAATGACGAATTTAAATGCCCAACTGTCATGGCAGGATTTCAACTCTAGTCTCTAGATCAATGGCTTTGAAATCTGGCTGCTAGTGCAATAATTTAGCTGCTAATTTGCCGTTCTGTCATCCAGAAATTGTCCCTTACTTTTTTCTCAGAGTAATACAGTGTGGAAACAGCCCTTTGGCCCAACAATGGCCCATCTACCCTAGTCCCACTTGCCTGCACTTGGTCCATAACCCTCCAAACCTGTCCTGTCCATAAAAAACATAGAAACATAGAAAATAGGTGCAGGAGTAGGCCATTCGGCCCTTCGAGTCTGCACCGCCATTCAATATGATCATGGCAGATCATCCAACTCATTATCCTGTACCTGCCTTCTCTCCATACCCCCTGAACCCTTTAGCCACAAGGGCCACATCTAACTCCCTGTTAAATATTGCCAATGAACTGGCCTCAACTACCTTCTGTGGCAGAGAATTCCAGAGACTCATCACACTGTGTGAAAATGTTTTCCTCATCTCGGTCCTAAAGGAATTCCCCCTTATCCTTAGACTGTGACCCCTTGTTGTGGACCTCCCCAACATTGGGAACAATCTTCCTGCATCTAGCTTGTCCAAACCCTTAAGAATTTTGTAAGTTTCTATAAGATCCCCCCTCAATCTTCTAAATTCTAGCGAGTACAAGCCGAGTCTATCCAGTCTTTCCTCATATGAAAGTCCTGACATCCCAAGAATCAGTCTGGTGAACCTGCTCTGTATGGCAACCTTCCTATGGCAAGAATGTCTTTCCTCAGATTTGAAGACAAAAACTGTACGCAATACGCCAGGTGTGGTCTCACCAAAACCCTGTACAACTGCAGTAGAACCTCCCTGCTCCTATACTCAAATCTACATGTACCTGTCCAACTGTTTCTTAAAAGATGGGATAGTCCCAGCCTCAACAACCTCCTTTGGCAACTTGTTCCACACACTCGCCAGCCTCTATGTGAAAAATTTACCCCTAGGATTCCTATTACATTTTTTCCCCTTCACAAACCTATGTCCTCTGGTTCTCGATTCCCCTACCCTGGATAAAATACTCTGTGCATCTACCCAAACTATTCCTCTAATGATTTTGTATACCTCTATAAGATTTCCCCTCATCCTCCTATGCTCCATGGAATAAAGATCCAGTCTACTCAACCTCTCCCTATAGCTCACACTCTCTAGTCCTGGCAACATCCTCATGAACCTTTTCCATCTAGAGGACATCTAATACCTGAAGTGAAGCCCATGCTATGGACTCATTACAAGAAAATAAGAATTTAATTTCCATACTTAAAAGACAATTATTTACTTCAGCTGAAGAACAAATGTCTGATCAGATTTGTGGATGTTCATGGCTTTTAATCTTAACCTATTCTTGTTTGCATTATTCAATAGATAGTACTTCCTATTCTACTCTGCAACAATCCTATTCCATTATGAGAGTGAATCAGATGTTTTTACATTGTTCATGTCAAGACTTTCCTAATCCTGTTCCTGTTAACCTATTATGTCATTATAGTAGCATTAATTGCAAAAAATGCGAATTGTTAGACATTTTATTTGTTTGTAGCACAATAACTGTAGAAGATAATTGGGTTTACAACCTAATTTAGGTTGGGTGAAATCTCTCTGAATATATGCCTTCACGCATTGCGGGTCTATACAAGGAACTACAGAAGCTGGAATCTTGAAAGAGTCTTTGGAGTCTAAAGAAGGGTTCCAACCTAGAAATATGGCCTATCCATATTGTTCAGAGATACAGCCTGATCCACATTGTATTCTAAGGATTGTGGGTTAGCAGGAACAGGATTGAGAAAGCCAAACAATAAAAATAACAGATGCCGGAGTAACTCAGTGGGTTTGGAGTAGATGCTGCCTGCCGTTGAATTACTCCAGCATTTTGTATCTATCTTTAGTGTAAACCACCATCCTTCATATATAAGTAAAATGTGGATCAAACTTATCTTAAATCTGGTATCAGGGCAGCTATGTAGGTTTTCACTCAGACCAAATAAATAGATGCAGAGCACAAATGCTTACATGTTTTACTTCACTCTGTTCCTCGGCCATCACTCAGAACCAGAAGGCAATACTTTCAGCAATATTTTTCTATAATCTCTCCATCCCTCATCTTTCCTTTCCCTCCTTTTATCAAGTAGATGAAAAGAGAGACTCTTTATCTATTTGCTCTCTCCCAGGATAGTTTGCTGTTCTCCGGCTACTGCTTGTCCTCTCACCTCTCCTGGTGTCATTGGAGCCACAACACTTTACAGAACTGCATAGACCACCTCCACCGATTTTTCCCATAACAAAGCATCTGGAAAGATTTGGGTACCTTTTCAATGGTGCCTGTCAGCAACAGACATGGCCTCCCAATGCACTGTGAGCGAGTTTTGGTTGCAGAGAGCCTCCCTTAGTTCAGACCTACACTACCACCTGAGTGAAACCTGTAGGTTAAATCTATTCCAAATCTGTGACAGCCATCAAATGCTCATGCCTCTCCTTTAGCCATGAACAGCAGTTTAGGAATGTACTGCTTTAGATAGTGCAGTCAAGTGCTTGGAATGCAATTTAAGCTCACAAGTTTTTGATTGAGAGATAAGGAGGTTACCACTGAGCTTCAACTAACACTTACAACGTCAATACTCTCTGCCAAGAGTGGGATGTGAAGTCTAGGCTGCGAGGGTGAGATATTAAAGGACGCCAGAACCTGTTAAATTGGAGATGAGATAAAGAAGAGAGAGCTTTAAGGATTCAGATTCTGTGCTAGAAATATCAATTTTACTATGATGAAAGTTGGCCATTGAGGATGCAGAATTACTTATATTTGGAGGACTCAATTGAATAAATCAATAATCCTTTGAATCTGGTAAATTTGAAAATCAGACCACAAACTTCGGTCGAGTAGCAGCTGGAAATAGCAGATAGCAAAAGAGATAATAGGAATAAATCAATAGCCAAGACCAAAGAGATGTGTAAAATCAAATTTCAGATGACACATTCAAGACCATAGCACAGACAACTCTAGCTTGTTGGTCTGCGATTGTAAAAACATATTGGCAATGAAAGAAACCCAGGCTAAATGCATATTTTATGAACATAGAAATAAGTTAAATAATGATAATCCTGGTAAATAATTCATTTTTTTCTGGATATCTTATGTTCTTTTAACTTAAGACAAATCAAAAATTACACCATCAATGGTAAAGCAGTGATAATATACCCTTCTCCTACTGTCTGTCACTTCTTTTCACACACTGCTGGAATTGGAACCTCACCTGTGTCTTAATACTGTAACATTTTTAAGGGATTTATTGCACAGAAGAGCAATCTAGCAATCACATCCCATTCCAGCAAAAAAAAAAAAATACCCAGTTACAATTCCATTGTCCTGCAGAGGGTATGGTTCTCCAAGTGCTTAAGCCACATTTTCTTAGGAAATCAAACATTATGTTTATGTCTCCATCATCTTTTCTTCTTCTTCTTCTTCTTCTTGTGTATGGCGTGCACAGCCTAAAGTTGTCAGACAACTTGTTCTATTTGATCTTATTTGATTGTGCACGCCGGGTTGATTGCATTAGTCGAAACAGGGTGGACCACGTGAAGGTTGCAATCTCCCACCCCTCCATCATCTTTTCATGGAATAAATTAGAGACCCCTGGCATGTGTTGAGTGAAATAATCTTTTTCTCAGCTCCTCTGTAATCTTTTCACAAAATTAACTGAACCCTGCATACCCGAATTACTGATTTATCAACTTAGGCAAATAGGTTCTTTTAAACATGCTAGACCTCTCATGATTTTGACCTAGACCAGAAAACGTAGAACAGTACAACACAGGAATAGTCACTTTGACCCACAATTTGAGTGCTGAACAGGATGCCAAGATAAATTAATCTCATCTACCTGTACATCATCCATATTTCTCCATTCTCTGCATTTCCGTGTGCCTATTTGAAAGCCTTTTAAACTACTATTGTATTTGCCTCCACAACCAGCACTGACAGCTCATTACAGGCATCAACCATCCTCTATGTAAAACAAATGTTCCCGCACATCTCCTTTAAAATGTACTCCTCTCTCCTCAAAGCTATGCCCTCTAGTTTGTGACTTTCACCCGAGGGAAAATGTTCTGGCCATCTAACCCCTAACTATGCCTCTTATAATTTAATATTTGATATACTTTTATATACTTGCATATTTTATATAACTTAATTGAATGTGTTCCCAGTCTCCTTTGACCCACGTCTGCAGAAATTTGAGATAAATTGTTATTAATTTGTTTCCTGTGGTTCCAAAAACATTTTGAGTACAGGAGCAGGGAGGTTCTACTTCAGTTGTACAGGGTCTTGGTGAGACCACACCTGGAGTATTGCGTACAGTTTTGGTCTCCAAATCTGAGGAAGGACATTATTGCCATAGAGGGAGTGCAGAGAAGGTTCACCAGACTGATTCCTGGGATGTCAGGACTGTCTTATGAAGAAAGACTGGATAGACTCGGTTTATACTCTCTGGAATTTAGGAGATTAAGAGGGGATCTTATAGAAACTTACAAAATTCTTAAGGGGTTGGACAGGCTAGATGCAGGAAGATTGTTCCCGATGTTGGGGAAGTCCAGGACAAGGGGTCACAGCTTAAGGATAAGGGGGAAATCCTTTAAGACCGAGATGAGAAAGACTTTTTTCACACAGAGAGTGGTGAGTCTCTGGAGCTCTCTGCCACAGAGGGTAGTTGAGGCCAGTTCATTGGCTATATTTAAGAGTGAGTTGGATGTGGCCCTTGTGGCTAAGGGGATCAGAGGGTATGGAGAGAAGGCAGGTACGGGATACTGAGTTGGATGATCAGCCATGATCATATTGAATGGCGGTGCAGGCTCGAAGGGCTGAATGGCCTACTCCTGCACCTAATTTCTATGTTTCTATGTTTCTATCTTATGGTGATGTCAAGGATAACCCAGAGTGAAATTCAAAAGCTTTTCTCAAGATCTTCTATAAACTTAATTTTCACTAATTTAAATAATTTTGCTTTTGCTTTGTTGTGTTGGTGCTTAACATAATAAAATTCAGTTTAATGATCATCCGTACTCTTTCAAACCGAATCATACATTCCATATCCCCATTACCTCCACAGGTACTGCTTGTCCCATTGAGTTCCTATACCATTTTGTTTTTAAGTGCTCATGTTCCCAGGCCTTGGGAGACAGCACCATTCAACTGTTCTTTTTAACCACTTTATTCACTCTACAACTTGGCATAATTGTTCCTGGTATTGCTCTATTGTTGGACTGAGTATGGTGTCATTGCAAGATCCCATGGTATTTTGAAAAATAAAGGGTGTTTGCTTCATGTCCAGGCCAACATATATCCTTTAGCCAACAATAAAATCAACTTGGAGAAACAAAGAACTGCATATACTGAACTCCAGAGCAAAACACAAAGTGCTGGAGTAACTCAGCGCGCTCTCTCTCTCTCGCAACTCTGTGAGAACTCAGCTCTCCAGAGAACATGGGTAGTCAACTTTTTGGTTCAGAACCCTTCTTTAGTTAAAGCAGCTTAACTAGTCATTGATATTATGGTGGACTAGTGGATAGTACAGGAGCTTGGCATAATGAATCATTCACTGCTTAGTGTGCTTCAAGACATGTTAAGGTATTATAATAATTAATATTTTTAGTATATTCATAACGTATAAACCAATGTACATGAAATTCTGCGAGAATTAAATAAAGGGAAACATTATTCAAGGTGCTGCAAGTTATCTTAGTATTCTGCATTTCAATACACATTCCTGTCAATGTATAACCATATAACCATATAACAATTACAGCACGGAGACAGGCCCTCTCGGCCCTTCCAGTCTGTGCCGACCATTTGTTTTCCCCTAGTCCCATCTACCTGCACTCAGACCATACCCCTCCATTCCCTTCACATCCATATACCTATCCACTTTACTTTTAAATGTTAAAATCTAATCCTGCCTCCACCACCTCTGCTGGAAGCTCATTCCATACAGCCACCACCCTCTGAGTAAAGAAGTTCCCCCTCACGTTACCCCTAAACTTCTGTCCCTTAATTCTCATGTCATGCCCTCTTGTTTGAATCTTCCCTACCCTCAATGGGAAAAGCTTATCCACGTGAACTCTGTCTATCCCTTTCATCATTTTAAAGACCTCAATCAAGTCCCCCCTTAACCTTCTGCGCTCCAAAGAATAAAGACCTAACTTGTTCAACCTTTCTCTGTAACATAGTTGCTGGAACCCTGGCAACATTCTAGTAAATCTCCTCTGTACTCTCTCTATTTTGTTGACATCCTTCCTATAACTAGGCGACCAAAATTGTACACCATACTCCAGAATTGGTCTTACCAATGCCTTGTACAATTACTTTACTTCCCTACTCCTATATTCAATGCTCTGATTTATAAAGGCCAGCACACCAAAGGCTTTCTTTACCACCCTATCTACATGCGATTCCACCTTCAGGGAACTATGCACAGTTATTCCTAGATCCCTCTGTTCCACAGCATTCCTCAATTCCCTACCATTTACCATGTACGTCCTATTTTGATTTGTCCTGCCAAGATGTAGCACTTCACACTTATCAGCATTAAACTCCATCTGCCATCTTTCAGCCCACTTTTCCAAATGGCCCAAATCTCTCTGTAGACTTTGAGAATCTACTTCATTATCCACAATACCACCTATCTTAGTATCATCTGCATACTTACTTATCCAATTTTCCACCCCATCATCCAGATCATTGATGTACATGACAAACAACAGTGGACCCAACACAGATCCCTGAGGCACCCCACTGGTCACCGGCTTCCAACCTGACAAACAGCCATCCACCATTACTCTCTGACATCTCCCATTCAGCCACTGTTGAATCCATCTTGCTACTCCGCCATTAACACCCAAAGATTGAACCTTCTGAACCAACCTTCCATGGGGAACCTTGTCAAAGGCCTTACTGAAATCCATATAGACAACATCCACTGCTTTACCCTCATCAATTTCCCTAGTTACCGCTTCAAAAAATTCAAGAAGGTTTGTCAAACATGACCTTCCAGGCACAAATCCATGTTGACTGTTCCTGATCAGACCCTGTTTATCCAGATGCTTATATATATTATCTCTAAGTATCCTTTCCATTAATTTGCCCACCACTGACGTCAAACTAATAGGTCTATAATTGCTAGGTTTATTCTTTGAACCCTTTTTAAACAATGGAACAACATGCGCAGTACGCCAATCCTCCGGCACTATTCCCGTTTCTAATGACATTTGAAATATTTCTGTCATAGCTCCTGCTATTTCTACACTAACTTCCCTCAATGTCCTAGGGAATATCCTGTCAGGACCTGGAGACTTATCCACCTTTATATTTTTCAAAAGTGTCAGTACTTCCTCCTCTTTGAATCTCATAGTTTCTATAGCTACTCTACTTTTTTCCCTTACCTCACAGAGTTCAATATCCTTCTCCTTGGTGAATACCGAAGAAAAGAAATTGTTCAATATCTCCCCCATCTCTTTTGGCTCTGCAGATAGCTGTCCATTCTGGTTCTCTAATGGTCCAATTTTATCCCTCGTTATCCTTTTGCTATTAATATAGCTGTAGAAACCCTTTGGATTTACTTTCACCTTTCTTGCCAAAGCAACCTCATATCTTCTTTTAGCCTTCCTAATTTCTTTCTTAAGATTCTTTTTACATTCTTTATACTCCTCTAGCACCTCATTTACTCCATGCCTCCTATAATTATTGTAGATATCTCTCTTTTTTCGAAACAAGTGTCTAATTTCCCTTGAAAACCATGGCTCTTTCCAATTTTTACTATTTCCTTTCAACCTAACAGGGACATAAAGATTCTGTACTCTTACAATTTCCCCTTTAAATGTCCTCCATTTCTCTTCTACATCCTTCCCATGAAACAAAGTGTCCCAATTCACTCCTTTAAAATCCTCACGCATTCCCTCAAAGTTAGCCTTTCTCCAATCAAAAATCTCCACTCTAGGTCCTGTTCTGACTCGCTCCATAATTATATTGTATTCTTTTTTAATCTTGACATCTTTATTTTCTCCATATATGTGTGTGGTATATTTTTGCCCCATGGCAGCTTTTTGTTGGAAAGGTTTATTAAAATAAAATTTCCATTTCTAGTAGCAGTCGTGCTGTCCTTTGCCAAGACAACTCAATAATGTGACAAATTCTTGAGAAATCTCCTTGTCACTGAAATATAGTGAATTATAATGATCGCAAGTCAAGGGAAAGGATTGCCTGATCATATTCAGCACTTTTTTTTTGTAAAAAAGGCACAAAGGCACATATCTCTGAAGATCTGTCCTGGACCCAGCACCTTCATGCAATCATAAAGAAAGCCAAAAATGGCACAACTTCCTTAGAAGATTACATAGATTCAATCTATCAATGAATACTCTCTTGAGAACTTATTGACAGGTTGCATCACAGTCTGGTTTGGTGACTCGATTGCTCAGGAACGAAGGAGATTACACTGCCCAGCCCAACACAGGTAATCTGTTGAAGGCGTTGGCTCAAAAATGAAAACTGCATCATCAAGGATCCACACCACCCTGGTATGCTCTCATTTCACTCCTGTTATTGGGAAGAAGGTATAGGAGTTTGAAAACTGTGATGTCCAGGTTCAGGAACAGCTTCTTCTCAACAACCATCAGGCTATTGAACTCTAAGAACTCCAACTAAACTCAGAATTATGAACTGTCGTGGTTGTACGAAAGGTTTCGGGCTTTATGTCGTTTTGCACTATATTGTTTTTATTTTATTCATTGAATTTTTTTCGTTTGTTTATTAAGTTATTTATTGATTACTGTGTTTACAAACCCACAAATAAGAATGTCACTGTTCACCTTCAGTACAAATGAAAATTAAACATTCTTTACTCTTGATTACCAAAGTCTTTGGCGAACCTTTGACTTATGATACATTCCAATCCTGACCATTTCTATTGCCTCAATACAATATTTATATTTTGTACATCAGACATTTTGATGATTTAGGATAAATAAGTGAGCTGAGACAGCCTCATGGTTCTGCGAAGCTAGTTCACATATCCAACATTACAACCTAACAAATTAAGTGGTCTTAACTTATGTTGCAACCCAAACTTAGTGTACTTATGGAAACTAAATATATTATTAATCCGTTGCAGGGATCCAGAGGAGATGAACTTGCAAAATACTCTTTTCATGAATAGAAATATTTCAAGTTATTTTATTGAATGGGTGACTCAGCTTCAAAAATAATTCCGTGGCACGATGATATTGTAAAGAAAACATGATTATAAATATTTGATTTTATAATATTTTCTGTCAGTTCGCAGCATATGCCAAATGTCGGAGAGCCTTTTAAAAATCAACACAAGCTTAATCTATTAAATGGAACATTGCAATCACCATGAAAGATAATGTTACTTTTTCAATCTAATACATCAGTTAAAGAGTCTGAGATGTGACAGGGTTGATTGATTGATCGATTGATTGATTGATTGATTGATAAAATTGTATTATCTCCCCTCGAGGGAAATTGGTCTGCCGACAGTCATAATCCACAAGGTACAAAAAACTTGAAATTAAAAGTGATAACAAAAAGAAACAGACAGGTAATTGTTGGCTGGTTGCTGTGTGTACAGTGCCTTCACCGGAACGAATGAACAAACAAACAAACAATCATAGACTTATCCCCTGGGCAGAGGATTGTAATCTAGAGTGCCCCCCCACCCTTCCCCACACAGAACTCTTTGTTCTCCCACCGTCCCTCACGGCAGTCTCCCCCCCACGCCGGGTCCCCATTGTTCTTCATGATGGTCCCCCCATGCCGGGCCCCCATTGTCTTCCCCTTCCCCTCACGCTCATCGACCACGAGGCCCCACCGCCACCGAGGCTTCCGTTGCCGCCGAGGTCCACATTGCCGCCGAGGTCCACATTGCCGTCGAAGCCCATGCTTTCTCCGAGGCCCACGCTGCCGCCGCTGAGTTCCCACTGCCGCAGAGGCTCCCACCACCACTGCCAAGTCACCCACCAACGCCGAGGCACCCACTGCCACCGCCAAGGCTCCCATCGCCGCCACCACTGAGACTCCTTTGGCCCAGACAGGCAACGCCACCCGGTTTCACTACAGTCCCCTGTGAGGCCTGTGGGGCATTTTGGTCTTCGGTCGTCATTCTGGTCGTCGGCGGTGTGGTTGTTTGGCGGATGGAATGGGCCCGCGCGGCTCTCCGAGACATTCCCGCCACACGGGTGTGAGCAGTGGTGACGGGGGAAAGTGGGAATAATGCTGTATTCATTCTACAATTAAAACATTTAGCATAACTTTTGTTATGCTAAGTGGGTTTTACTTTACTATTCACAGATTTCAGTGCTCAGCCCCAGTTTGAAAATAATTTAAGGTGCATTAATGAAGCAAAAGATTAATGACATTGCAGTATGTGGGCTTAACATGTGTATTTCACAGTCCATCAGGAGAAGAAAACAATTCAAGAAAAAATCAAATCTAATGCAAAGCAGCATGCCACTTGGGCTGAGCTATCCAATCAGTACGAAAAATGTATTGCTTTGGGAGTGAAATAAAAAAAATAATTTGCATTTATATGGTGCTATTCATGACCTCAGGATGCCCCAAAGTATGTAAGGGCCTTTTCCCACTTTCCCGAGTTATTCACGAATTCTCCTAAGTTATTCACAAATTCTCCTGAGTTTTCAAACTCACAGAATGTTCGTAACAAGTCCGTAGGAGGCCATAGGTGTCCGTGGATATATCGTAGCGGCTCGTTATGCCAGCTGTAGGTAATCAGGGCATCAGGTAAGTCGGGACGTTTTTTCAGCATGATGAATAATGTCCACGAGTAAGAAAATAGCCCCTAGTACCCATGGCTGGCATAACGAGCCACTACAATATATCCACGGACTCCTACGGCCTCCTACAAACTTGTTACGAACATTCTGCGAGTTTGAAAACTCGGGAGAATTCATGAATAACTCAGGAGAATTTGTGAATAACTCGGGAAAATGGGACAGGCCCTTTAGTATCTAATAAAATGTTGTTTGCACTGATATACATTAGCAACAGAACAACCAATTTATACACAGTAAGGTTCTGCAAATGGTTATACTATTGTAAAGTCACAGCATGGAAACAGCCCTTAGTTTAGAGATACGCTGTGAAAGCAGGCCCTTCAGGCTACTGAGTCTCCACCGACTAGCGATCCCCGTACACTTGTTCTATCCTACACACTAGGTGCAATTTACATAGGCCAATTAACCTACAAACTTGCACATCTTTGGAATGTGGGAGCAAACTCGACAGCAACCAAGGTCAGGATTGAACCTGGGTCTCTGGCGCCGTGAGGCAACAACTCTACTACTGCACAAATGTGCCGTCCTGTTTCGACACTAAGTTTACATGGCCCATCAACCACCATTTTGAACATACTGCAGTGATTTCATTTTTTCTCCCTATATTCTCATCGACTCCCCATAGATTAAATCACTCACTTACACACCAGGGGCAATTTACAGTGGCCAATTAACCTAAATGTAGGAGAATAAAAACTGAGCTTAACATAGAAACATAGAAAATAGGTGCAGGGGTAGACCATTCGGCCCTTCGAGCCTGCACCGCCATTCAGTATATGATCATGGCTGTTCATTCAACTCAGTTTCATGTACTCTCCATACCTCCTGATCCCCTAAGCCACAAGGGCCACATCTAACTCCCTCTTAAATATAGCCAATGAACTGGCCTCAACTACCTTCTGTGGCAGAGAATGCCACATAAGGTTGGTCATGAGTGGCACAATGGTGCAGCGGTAGAGTTGCTACCTTACAGCGCCAGAGACCCAAGTTCGATCCTGAGCACAGGTGCTGTCTGCATGGAATTTATACATTCTCCTTATGACCAAGTGGCTTTTCTCCTGGTGCCCCGGTTTCCTCCCAGATTCCAATTTTACCTTTGGTAAAATTGTAAATTGTCCCTAGTGTGTGGGATACTGCTCGTATACAGCGGTGATGCTAGTCAGCACAATCTCAGTCGGTTGAAGGGCCTGTTTCTGTGCTGAACCTCTAAAGTTTATAGTCCAAATTAATTAAGAAGGAAACCCATGCAGTCAAAGGGAGAACATATAAACTCTCTGCAGACAGCAAAGGGTCTCTGGAGCTGTGAAGTAGTGTCTATAATAGTTGTGCTGGTGTACCACTGTAGATAAATAATTTATCTTTCGGGCCTTGAGTATGGAGCAAACTTTGATAAGAATACTGGCACAAGCTACAATAAAAAAATGTAATTCTTGCATCTGATTATTCGAAAATGCCCGTTGTCTGACATCGAACTCACTCAATAGTCACAAATTTGTGCCAGGAGTCCAGAGAGCAAATGCAGTTTGTATCCAGAGCTGGGGATCCGTGCCCAAGAACAGTGTCCAGACTGTGGGCAGTGATTGTATATTTCCCAGCTTCCTTTAAATCACAGGGTTCACTGGAAAAATTGTGATACCACTGCATATCATCTAAGAAAAGTGAAAAGTATGTTTGGGTGTTAATAAGAGTAACATCCAATTATCTGGAAAATCTGTTAGTTTGGCACTACCACAGTTCCAAGAGTGCCAGCTTATCAGTTTTACTGTGTCTGTTTGTCTTCAATATACATTCTCTTATGACTTTTGGAGAGAGCAAAAAGCAAATTGATTTAACATTGCATCAGTAAGATGCTGTTTCTGGCAGCACTGCGCAGCTTGATAACTGAGTCACAAATGAATGCATGAAGTATGCTTGCTAAATTTGAAGATGAAATGCAGATTGTTGGTGCTAAAAATAATAAAGAGGGTAATCTTTGGCCACAAAATAATGTTGATCAGTTGGTAAACAAGGCAGAGAAATGACAAATGGAATTTAATCATGAAAAATATGAGGTAATGCGTTTTGTGAGAATGAATAAGGCTGCAATGGTAGGATATCTGGAGCCACTGAGGAACAGAGGGATCTCAGTGTAAATATCCAATGTGGAAATCCTGACGACAAAAGCATAGGTAAGTAGGGCTATTTAAGAAAACAAATTGGAGCTGCCTTTCATAAACTGGAGCAAATAATATGAGCAAGAATGTCATGGGGAAACTATGTAACATTTTTATCGGCTGCAGCTGGGATACCATATGCAGTTCAGTTCACCACATTAGACAAAAAACATCATGATTGGGTTAATGTATGAGGAGCATTTGAAGTCTCTGGGCCTGTACTCACTAGAGTTTAGAAGGGTGAGGGGGCATCTCATTCAAACCTACCAAATAACAAAAGCCATCATTAGAGTGGACATGGAAAGGATATTTCCACTGATGAGAGAGCCAAAACCCAAAGGGCAGAGTCACAGAATAAAAGGACATACCTTCAGAATGGAGATAAGGATGATTTTCTTTAGCCAGAGAGGGGTGAATCTGGAATTCAGTGCCGCAGATGGTTGTTGACGCCGTCATTAGATATTTTTAAAGCAGAGATTCATAGATTCTTATTTTGTAAGGGTGTCAAAGGTTACAGGGAGAAGACAGGAGAATGGGGATGAGAAGGAAAAATAGATCAGCCATGATTGAGTGGCAGAGTAGACTTGATGGGCTGAATGGCCTAAATCTGCTCCTCTGTCTTACGGTCATATGGTCTAATGGTGATTGCATATGAAGGGATGATGAAGAGATTCATTAGGATGTCACTGAGATAGAGTGTTTTAGCCATGAGGAGAGACTGAATAGACTGGGTCTGTTTTCTATGGAATAGAGAGAGCTGAGTGATGACCAGATTGAAGCATACAAAATTGTGAGGAACATTAATGGGGTAGATAATGAAAACCGTTTCTCCTTAGTTGGGTGAAGGAATTGGTATACGTTCAAGGACTTAGTATAAGCTAAAGATTTGGTATACGTTAAAGATTTACAGGAGATTTGAAGAATGTTATTTTTACCATGAGAGTGATTAAAATCTGGAATTCTGGATGATCTGGATAAATATTTAGTTATATTGAAACACTGTGGCATTGAGGCTTATGGACCATGTGCTGAGAAATGGGAATAGCATAGACAGGTTCTTGATGACCAGCATTGATATGGTCAGCCAAGAGGCCTACTTCCATGCCATATGACATTATGACTCAATGATGTTATAAATACTCATTACTTCTGGCTCATAAAGAAACGATTAAAAAATAAAACTGATCAACTTACTCCAATCCCTTGTGCTTTACACATATAGGACATGAAAGCCTAAATACACCCCATTGATTCTCCATTATTATATATTCCACTCATATAATGCTCAAAGAGACTCTGCCGATTTGGGAGGAATGAATTGGATTTATAAGTTTGTCTCGACTTTATCCAAGACATGTATATACATATGTTTTATCCATATAATTCCTTTTTCCACCTAAAGACTCAACAACACCAGATTGAAAGATGGACTTCCCTTACAAATATCAATGTGCAAAACCTGGTTGACTTCTCCACATGCGGGATGGTGAATGACTATTACAAAATCCAATCTAATATACTTCCAAGGGTAACTCAGGAGAGAGAATCTATATTTTAACAGCACATAACCAAATACTGATACTTTACCCATATTTGAAGTACATATCCATATTTATGAGCACTCTAGTTTTTATTCAGTTTGCGGTCAAGCAAGCATTTTTCCTTATTGATAATACATGGCATTAGTGTTAGTGGTTTACATTGAAATCCCATTTAGTCATCTCAGTGATGGAGACTCAATGTTAGTTTGGGTGAATGTCAAAACAATTTCTTGTCATCAACGTGAAACCATTCACTGGTTTACAAACTAAATTAAATGTCACTTATTAAAACAATACAACTATTTCACCAGCTTCTCCGTCAATCTTTATGATGTCACTGATAACACAGATTGTTTCCAAACAGAACTGGTGGTAGACAATTGTTTAAACAGCAGGAACCTCTGGACATCTGTGCCAGCATGGTGAAAGCACGGTGCCAGCTAGGATTTTCACAAAATGAAAATCCATGATTTATTGACAGAACAAAAGACCAAATTTGTTGAGGGAAGGAACTGCAGATGCTGGTTGAAATCAAAGATAGACACAAATGCTGGAGAAACTCAGCGGGACTGGCAGCATCTCTGGATAGAAGGAATGGGTGACATTTCAGGTCGAGACCCTTCTTCAGAACCAAATTTTTTAATTTGCTCCATTGTGGGAATCACCTCTGTCCTGCTGGAAACAAGGTTATCAAGTTAATGATGGAATGGGGGCAGTTAAACTGTGAGGAGAGAACATTACAAAAGAAACAATGATAAAAGAAAGTAGAGGTTCCAAAATGCAGAGTATGCAAGATGACATGCTTGACAGCCCACACTGGACATACCCTCTACTTGTAGAGAAAATAAAGAAAAAATGGAGACAAAATATCAGCTGAGCAATATCACACTTGAATGATCGATACAGAGAAATCAAATTACCTGAAGATGTAGAATTCAGAAAACTGCAGCATTCCCAGACAGAAGATAAGGGTTATTAGTCAAGCTTGCTTTCATCTTCATTGGTACAGTGCAGGGGGTCTCAGACTAATAGGGAAATACGAGTAGACAATAGACAATAGACAATAGGTGCAGGAGTAGGCCATTCGGCCTTTCGGGCCACCACCACCATTCAATATGGTCATGGCTGATCCTGCACAATCAGCACCCCGTTTCTGCCATCTCGCTATATCACCTGACTCTGCTACCTTTAAGAGCTCTATCTAACTCTCTCTTGAAAGCATCCAGAGAATTGGCCACCACTGCCTTTTGAGGCACAAAATTCCTCAGATTCACAACCCTCTTTCTGAAAAAGTTTTTCCTCATCTCCGTTCTAAATGGCCTACCCATAATTCTTAAACTGTGGCCCCTGGTTCTGGATTCCCCCAACTTCGGGAACATGTTTCCTGCCTCTAGCCTGGCCAATCCCTTAATACTCTTACATGTTTCAAAAAGATCCCCTCTCATCCTTCTAAATTCCAGAATATACAAGCCCAGCCGTTCAATTCTATCAACATATGTTAGTCCCGCCATCCCGGGAATTAACCTGCACTCTCACAATAGCAAGAATGCCCGTCCTCAAAATTGGAGACCAAAACTGCACACAATACTCCAGGTGCGGTCTCACTAGGACCCCGTACAATTGCAGAAGGACATCTTTGCTCCTATACTCAACTCCTCTTGTTATGAAGGCCAACATGTCATTAGCTTTCTGAACTGTCTGCTGCACCTGCATGCTTACTTTCTGTGACTGATGAACAAGGACCTCCAGATCTCGTTGTACTTCCCCTTTTCACCTTGACCCCATTCAGATAATAATCTGCCTTCCTGTTTTTGCCACCAAAGTGGATAACCTCACATTTATCCACATTAAACTACATCTGCCATGCATCTGCCCACTCAACCAACCTGTCCAAGTCACCCTACATCCTCATAGCATCCTCCTCACGCTTCACACTGCCACCCAGCTTTGTGTCATCTTCAAATTTGCTAATGTTACTTTTAATTCCTTCATCTAAATCATTAATGTATATTGTAAATAGCTGTGGTCCCAACACCGAGCCTTGTGGTACCCCATTAGTGACTGCCTGCCATTCTGAAAGGGACCCGTTAATCCCTACTCTTTGTTTCCTGTAGGACAAGGAATGAAAATGGGAGACGCCATTTATGTTATGCTGCTCAAATGCCCTCAGAAGACTGTTTCTCGCTCCATCTCCTGCCATTTATAACATTTAAACACCTTGATCTAATCACTGCAAAATGTATTCTGTTCTATATTCATATTTTCAGCTTACAGAAGGTTTCCTGGTATTCCAGAAAACAGATGACATCCTTTTAAGACCAGAAAGTATATTGAATTGAACTGAATACAACTCCCCGGTGAATCTGGGCGATCTCGACTCATTTCTCAGCTTAATGCAATGAGTCAGAAATTGGACGTTTGCAGAAGGCAGAAAACTAATCACTGACAGGAAGCTGTTCCTGCGAAATGAACAGAAGAGCAACAAAAATATTAAATTGTTCTTCAGTGTTCTCTCAGAAACGTACTTGAGAAAGTAAATATGTAACTATATTTTGAAGAAAAGGATGATGCATACTCAGTTTTGATCCTAAAATGGCTCCTAGGGATATTGCGAAAATGTACTGAAAGCAACGAAATGAGGGGTTCTAGAGATTCTGCAGCATTGAAGAAGTGTGGCAAAGGAATAAAGCAGGGCTTGTGGTTTGTGTCTATTTTTGTTGATTGCTAATGCTCTGCTATGTTTCATAGAAAATAGGTGCAGGAGGAGGCCATTCAGGCCTTCGAGTCAGCACCGCTATTCATTGTGATCATGGCTGATCGTCCCCAATCAATAACCCGTGCCTGCCTTCTCCCCATATCCCTTGATTCCACTTGCCCCTGGAGTGTGAAAACCAAGATAGATATTCCATGTGTGAAAACCAAGATTGGGGATAGTAGAATGAATTTTCTATATGAGACACACACACGCACATACACAACATCTGCCTACTGGCGCAGAAGGTGCAGACTGTAAATGGCGCTGCAACCTTAGGTATGTGCCGGGGAAGTGATTAATGAAAAAGATCTAAGATCATTGTTTCTGCGGGAGGTTGAATAGTGAGTTCAGGATGGAAGGGGCAATCAGCACGGGAGTACCTCAAGGCTGCGTGCTCAGCCCCCTGCTGTACACACTCTATACTCATGACTGTGTAGCCGGTCATAGCGCGAACACCATAGAAACATAGAAACATAGAAATTAGGTGCAGGAGCAGGCCACTCGGCCCATCGAGCCTGCACCGCCATTCAATATGATCATGGCTGATCATCCAACTCAGTATCCTGTACCTGCCTTCTCTCCATACCCCCTGATCCATTCAGCCACAAGGGCCACATCCAACTCCCTCTTAAATATGGCCAACAAACTGGCCTCAACTACCTTTTGTGGCAGAGAATTCCACAGAATCACCACTTTGTGAAAAACGATTTTCTCATCTCGGTCCTAAAAGACTTCCCCCTTATCCTTAAACTGTGACCCCTTGTCCTGGACTTCCCCAACATCGGGAACAATCTTCCTCCATCTAGCCTGTCCAACCCCTTAATAATATTGTAAGTCTCTATGAGATTACCCCTCAATCTTCTAAATTCCAGCGAGTACAAGCCGAGTCTATCCAGTCGTTCTTCATATGGAAGTCGTGCCATCCCAGGAATCAGTCTGGTGAACCTTCTCTACACTCCCTCTATGGCAATAATGTCTTTCCTCAGATTAGGAGACCAAAACTGTACGCAATACTCCAGGTGTGGCCTCACCAAGACCCTGTACAATTGCAGTAGAACCTCCCTGCTCTTGTACTCAAATCCTTTTGCTATGAATGCCAACATACCATTCGCTTTCTTCACAGCCTGCTGCACCTGCATGCCTACTTTCAATGACTGGTGTACCATGACACCCAGGTCTTGTTGCATCACCCCTTTTCCTAATCGGTCACCATTCAAATAATAGTCTACTTTCCTGTTTTTGCCACCAAAGTGGATAACCTCACATTTGTCCACATTATACTGCATCTGCCATGCATTTGCCCACTCACCCAGTCTATCCAAGTCATCCTGCAGCTTCCTAGCATCCTCCTCACAGCTAACACTGCCCCCCAGCTTCGTGTCATCTGCAAACTTGTTGCATTTAATTCCCTCGTCCAAATCATTAATGTATATTGTAAATAGCTGGGGTCCCAGCACTGAGCCTTGCGGCACCCCACTAGTCACACTGCCTGCCATCCCGAAAAGGACCCGTTCACTCCTACTCTTTGCTTACTCTCTGCCAGCCAGTTCTCTATCCACATCAATACTGAACAACCAATACTGTGTGCTTTAAGTTTGTATACCAATCTCTTGTGTGGGACTTTGTCGAAAGCCTTCTGAAAGTCCAGATATAACACATCTACTGCTTCTCCCTTATCCATTCTACTAGTTACATCCTCAAAAAATTCAATAAGATTCGTAGGACATGATTTACCTTTCGTAAATCCATGCTGACTTTGTCCATTGATTTCACCACTTTCCAAATGCGCTGCTATCCCATCTTTAATAACTGACTCTAGCAGTTTCCCCACTACTGATGTTAGACTAACTGGTCTGTAATTCCCCGTTTTCTCTCTCCCTCCCTTTTTAAAAAGTGGGGTTACATTAGCTACCCTCCAATCCTCAGGAACTACTCCAGAATCTAAAGAGTTTTGAAAAATTATCACTAAGGCATCTGCTATTTCTGGGGCTACTTCCTTAAGTACCCTGGGATGCAGCCTATCTGGCCCTGGGGATTTATTGGCCTTTAATCCATTCAATTTACCTAACACCACTTTCCGGCTAATCTGGATTTCACTCAGTTCCTCCATATCATTTGACCCGCGATCCCCTGCTATTTCCGGCAAATTATTTATGTTTTCCTTAGTGAAGACAGAACCAAAGTAGTTATTCAATTGGTCTGCCATGTCCTTGTTCCCCATGATCAATTCAACCGTTTCTGACTGCAAGGGACCTACATTTGTTTTACCTAATCTTTTGCGCTTCACATATCGATAAAAACCTTTGCAGTCAGTTTTTATGTTTCCTGCCAGTTTTTTTTCATACTCCATTTTCCCTTTCCTAATTAAGCCCTTTGTCCTCCTCTGCTGGTTTCTGAATTTCTCCCAGTCCCCTGGTAGGCTGCTTTTTTTGGCTAAATTGTACGTTTCATCTTTTGCTTTGATACTATCCCTGATTTCCCTTGTTATCCACAGACGCACTACCTTCCCTGATTTATTCTTTTGCCATACTGGGATGAACAATTGTTGTAGTACATCCATGCAGTCTTTAAATGCCTTCCATTGCATATCCACCGTCAACCCTTCAAGAATCAATTGCCAGTCCATCTTGGCCAATTCACGTCTCATACCCTCAAAGTTACCTTTCTTTAAGTTCAGGACCCGTGTTTCTGAATTAACAATGTCACTCCCCATCCTAATGAAGAACTCAACCATATTATGGTCACTCTTGCCCAAGGGGCCACACACAACAAGGCTGCTAACTAACCCTTCTTCATTACTCAATACCCAGTCTAGAATAGCCTGCTCTCTCGTTGGTTCCTCTACATGTTGGTTTAGAAAATTATCCCGCATACATTCCAAGAAATCCTCTTCCTCAGCACCCCTGCCAATTTGATACACCCAATCTATATGTAGATTGAAGTCACCCATTATAACGGTTTTACCTTCGTTGCACGCATTTCTAATTTCCTGTTTGATGTCATCCCCAACTCCACTACTCCACTGTTAGGTGGCCTGTACACAACACCCACTAGCGTTTTCTGCCCCTTAGTGTTTCGCAGCTCCACCCATATCGATTCCACATCCTCCAAGCTAATGTCATTCCTTTCTATTGCGTTAATCCTAATGTCATTCCTTTTCAATTGCGTTAATCTAATGTCATTCCTTTCTATTGCGTTAATCAAGTTTGCTGACGACACCACTGTTGTGGGACGTATCACTGATGGGGATGAGTCAGAGTATAGAAGAGAGATCGACCGACTGGAGTAGTTCCTGAGGATTGGCGGGTAGCAAATGTAACCCCTCTTTTTAAGAAGGGAGGGAGAGAGAAAACGGGGAATTACAGACCAGTTAGTCTAACATCGGTAGTGGGGAAACAGCTAGAGTCAGTTATTAAAGATGGGATAGCAGCACATTTGGAAAGTGGTGAAATCATTGGACAAAGTCAGCATGGATTTACAAAAGGTAAATCATGTCTGACGAATCTTGTGGAATTTTTCGAGGATGTAACTAGTAGCGTGGATAAGGGAGAACCAGTGGATGTGGTATATCTGGACTTCCAGAAGGCTTTCGACAAGGTCCCACATAAGAGATTAGTATACAAACTTAAAGCATACGGTATTAGGGGTTCAGTATTGATGTGGATAGAGAACTGGCTGGCAAACAGGAAGCAAAGAGTAGGAGTAAATGGGTCCTTTTCACAATGGCAGGCAGTAACTAGTGGGGTACCGCAGGGCTCAGTGCTGGGACCCCAGCTATTTACAATATATATTAATGATCTGGATGAGGGAATTGAAGGCAATATCTCCAAGTTTGCGGATGACACTAAGCTGGGGAGCAGTGTTCGCTGTGAGGAGGATGCTAGGAGACTGCAAGGTGACTTGGATAGGCTGGGTGAGTGGGCAAATGTTTGGCAGATGCAGTATAATGTGGATAAATGTGAGGTTATCCACTTTGGTGGCAAAAACAGGAAAGCAGACTATTATTTAAATGGTGGCCGATTAGGAAAAGGGGAGATGCAGCGAGACCTGGGTGTCATGGTACACCAGTCATTGAAAGTAGGCATGCAGGTGCAGCAGGCAGTGAAAAAAAGCAAATGGTATGTTAGCTTTCATAGCAAAAGGATTTGAGTACAGGAGCAGGGAGGTTCTACTTCAGTTGTACAGGGTCTTGGTGAGACCACACCTGGAGTATTGCGTACAGTTTTGGTCTCCAAATCTGAGGAAGGACATTATTGCCATAGAGGGAGTGCAGAGAAGGTTCACCAGACTGATTCCTGGGATGTCAGGACTGTCTTATGAAGAAAGACTGGATAGACTCGGTTTATACTCTCTGGAATTTAGGAGATTGAGAGGGGATCTTATAGAAACTTACAAAATTCTTAAGGGGTTGGACAGGCTAGATGCAGGAAGATTGTTCCCGATGTTGGGGAAGTCCAGGACAAGGGGTCACAGCTTAAGGATAAGGGGGAAATCCTTTAAGACCGAGATGAGAAAGACTTTTTTTCACACAGAGAGTGGTGAGTCTCTGGAACTCTCTGCCACAGAGGGTAGTTGAGGCCAGTTCATTGGCTATATTTAAGAGTGAGTTGGATGTGGCCCTTGTGGCTAAGGGGATCAGAGGGTATGGAGAGAAGGCAGGTACGGGATACTGAGTTGGATGATCAGCCATGATCATATTGAATGGCGGTGCAGGCTCGAAGGGCTGAATGGCCTACTCCTGCACCTAATTTCTATGTTTCTATGTTTCTATGTTTCTATGACTGACCAAATGATGCCAGCACAATAACCTGGCTCTCAACACCAGCAAAACCAAGGAACTGATTGTGGACTTTGGAAGGGGTAGGATGGGGACCCACTGTCCTGTTTATATCAACGGGTCGTTGGTGGAAAGGGTCAAGAGCTTCAAATTCCTGGGCGTGCACATCTCTGAAGCTCTCTCCTGGTCCGAGTACACTGATGTAATTATAAAGAAAGCACATCAGCGCCTCTACTTCCTGAGAAGATTACGGAGAGTTGGTATGTCAAGGACGACTATCCCTAAATTCTACAGGTGCACAGTAGAGAGCATGCTGACCGGTTGCATCGTGGCTTGGTTCGGCAACTTGAGTGCCCAGGAGCAGAAAAGACTACAAAAAGTAGTAAACACTGCAAAGTCCATCATCGGCTCTGACCTCCCTACCATCGAGGGGATCTATCGCAGTCGTTGCCTCAAAAAGGATGGCAGCATCATCAAGGATCCACACCATCCTGGCCACACACTCATTTCCCCGTTACCTTCAGGTAGAAGGTACAGGAGCCTGAAGACTGCAACATGCAAGTTCAGGAATAGCCACTTCCCCACAGCCATCAGGCTATTAAATTCAACTCAAACAAAACTCTGAACATTAATAGCCCATTATTTGTTTATTTGCACTTTATCTGTTTATTTATTCATGTGTGTATATATTGATATAATGGTATATGGACACACTGATCTGTTCTGTATTCATGCCTACCATATTCTGTTGTGCTGAAGCAAAGCAAGAATGTCATTATCCTATCTAGGACACATGACAATAAACTCTCTTGAATCTTGAATCTTGAATCTTGAAGGGGAAGGTGATCAAAGAGATTGGGTGCTTGAGGAAATGATCAGGGACTCAGAGGACGTGATGGAAGGGATAATCTATAGATCGAAATGGGGAGGCACTTTCAGAGTGGATGGGGGTGAATTAAAGAGGAATTCAAAGGATATTATGCATCTCAAAAGAAGAGGGGTTGATGGTGGGGAATCAGTATAACTTAAAAAGTAGATAGACATGAAGTACTGGAGTAACTCAGTAAGTCAGGCAACATTAATGGAGAAAAAGGATGGATGACATTTTGGGATGGGACCCTTCTTCAGGCTGAAGTCTGAAGAAGGGTCCTGACCAAAAATATCACCCATCCTTTTTCTCCAGAGATGCTGCCTGACTCGCTGAGTTACTCCAGCGTGTGTGTCTATCTTTGGTGTCAACTGGAATCTGCATTTCCTTGTTTCCACACTTTGCCTGCTCCACTGCAAACTCTCTTCAAGGTATGTGTACTTGAATAAGTTCTCTTCCTCTCTTCGAATGGAGTTATGTAACGCTCTTGCTCACTGCTCCCACTCTGTGATATATACTGCTCTCCAGCTCTACTGATATGTAGAAGGGTCCCAACCTGATCCAGTTCCACCCATCATTTTTCTCCAGAGATGCTGCCTGACCCGCTGAGTTACTGAAGCACTTTGTGTGTATATTTGGTATAAAGCAGCATCTGTTAAACAGTACCTTTGATGAGTGATATTGCAGCCTTGTTCTCCCTATCAGCAGCTCAGGAAAGGTACATCAATTAATGAATGCCAAAATATTCAGGGTATGAGACGTGAATTGGCCAAGATTGACTGGCAATTAATTCTAAAAGTGTTGACGGTGGATATACAATGGAAGACATTTAAAGACTGCATGGATGAACTACAAAAATTGTTCATCCCAGTTTGGCAAAAGAATAAATCGGGGAAGGTAGTGCATCCGTGGATAACAAGGGAAATCAGGGATAGTGTCAAAGCAAAGGATGATGCGTACAAAGTAGCCAGAAAAAGCAGCATACCAGAGGACTGGGAGAAATTCAGAGACCAGCAGAGGAGGACAAAGGGCTTAATTAGGAAAGGAAAAATAGATTAGGAAAGGAAAAATAGATTATGAAAGAAAACTGGCAGGGAACATAAAAACTGACTGCAAAAGTTTTTATAGATATGTGAAGAGAAAGAGGTTAGTTAAAACAAATGTAGGTCCCTTGCAGTCAGAAACGGGTGAGTTGATCATGGGGAACAAGGATATGGCGGACCAATTGAATAACTACTTTGGTTCCGTCTTCACTAAGGAAGACATAAATAATCTGCCTGAAATAGCAGGGGACTGTGGTCAAAGGAGGAATTGAGTGAAATCCAGGTCAGTCGGGAAGTGGTGTTGGGTAAATTGAATAGATTAAAGGCCGATAAATCCCCAGGGCCAGATAGGCTGCATCCCAGAGTACTTAAGGAAGTAGCTCAGGAAATAGTGGATGCATTAGTGATAATCTTTCAAAACTCTTTAGATTCTGGAGTAGTTCCTGAGGATTGGCGGGTAGCAAATGTAACCCCTCTTTTTAAGAAGGGAGGGAGAGAGAAAACGGGGAATTACAGACCAGTTAGTCTAACATCGGTAGTGGGGAAACTGCTAGAGTCAGTTATTAAAGATGGGATAGCAGCACATTTGGAAAGTGTGAAATCATTGGACAAAGTCAGCATGGATTTACAAAAGGTAAATCATGTCTGACGAATCTTGTGGAATTTTTCGAGGATGTAACTAGTAGCGTGGATAAGGGAGAACCAGTGGATGTGGTATATCTGGACTTCCAGAAGGCTTTCGACAAGGTCCCACATAAGAGATTAGTATACAAACTTAAAGCATACGGTATTAGGGGTTCAGTATTGATGTGGATAGAGAACTGGCTGGCAAACAGGAAGCAAAGAGTAGGAGTAAACGGGTCCTTTTCACAATGGCAGGCAGTAACTAGTGGGGTACCGCAGGGCTCAGTGCTGGGACCCCAGCTATTTACAATATATATTAATGATCTGGATGAGGAGTTGAAGGCAATATCTCCAAGTTTGCGGATGACACTAAGCTGGGGGGCAGTGTTCGCTGTGAGGAGGATGCTAGGAGACTGCAAGGTGACTTGGATAGGCTGGGTGAGTGGGCAAATGTTTGGCAGATGCAGTATAATGTGGATAAATGTGAGGTTATCCACTTTGGTGGCAAAAACAGGAAAGCAGACTATTATTTAAATGGTGGCCGATTAGGAAAAGGGGAGATGCAGCGAGACCTGGGTGTCATGGTACACCAGTCATTGAAAGTAGGCATGCAGGTGCAGCAGGCAGTGAAAAAAAGCGAATGGTATGTTAGCTTTCATAGCAAAAGGATTTGAGTACAGGAGCAGGGAGGTTCTACTTCAGTTGTACAGGGTCTTGGTGAGACCACACCTGGAGTATTGCGTGCAGTTTTTGGTCTCCAAATCTGAGGAAGGACATTATTGCCATAGAGGGAGTGCAGAGAAGGTTCACCAGACTGATTCCTGGGATGTCAGGACTGTCTTATGAAGAAAGACTGGATGGACTCGGTTTATACTCTCTGGAATTTAGGAGATTAAGAGGGGATCTTATAGAAACTTACAAAATTCTTAAGGGGTTGGACAGGCTAGATGCAGGAAGATTGTTCCCGATGTTGGGGAAGTCCAGGACAAGGGGTCACAGCTTAAGGATAAGGGGGAAATCCTTTAAGACCGAGATGAGAAAGACTTTTTTCACACAGCGAGTGGTGAGTCTCTGGAACTCTCTGCCACAGAGGGTAGTTGAGGCCAGTTCATTGGCTATATTTAAGAGTGAGTTGGATGTGGCACTTGTGGCTAAGGGGATCAGAGGGTATGGAGAGAAGGCAGGTACGGGATACTGAGTTGGATGATCAGCCATGATCATATTGAATGGCGGTGCAGGCTCGAAGGGCTGAATGGCCTACTCCTGCACCTAATTTCTATGTTTCTATGTTTCTATATGCATCAACCCTCCAGTTCAGATCTGCTGCACTATTCGAATTCTGTTCCATTCACAAGCCTCATAAAAACAGTAAAGAATCTATATGGCATATAGGAAAATATATTGTTCAACCAAAACTGTAATTCACCAATGAATTACTTGATAAAATTTGTTTGTCCGTTACTTATGTATAGTGTGCTTTGCAGAATTTCAAGCTTAAAGTCAGATGCAACTCTTATATTTAAGAGGCATTTAGAGAGTCACTAAAGTAGGGACAGCATAGAAGGAAGTAGTCCTAGTGCAGACATAAAAGATTAGTATATATTGGCAAAAAGGTTGGCATGGACATTATGAGCCAAGTGACCCAGTTCTGTGCTGATCTATCTGAGAATCTATCACCATTAACTTGATGTGTTGAGGAGTGGTGATCAGGATGAGGAAACTGGGGTAAATTTGGAAATGAAGAAAAATATATCCTCATACAGTTAGGAGCTAATTTTCTGGAAATATTCCGGGTAGTAGGAACCTTTAGTGAGATCAAGATAGAGTCTTAAACTGCAATGTCATTGAAGCCAATCTTTAGCACAGATGTACCTTCCTGGTTATAGGAGATGAAGCATGCATTATGATCTGCTTAGAGAATCACAAAACAGCTGAGTCCCATGTAAATTCATATTCATTAAGGGAGCTGTATGATAATTTGGTGAGTAGCTTTGACCCAATAACCTCCCTCAGTGGAAATGTGTGGGAGAAGCTCACAATGACAGAATGCATATTGAAGCTAATCACCACTTGAATGATAAACCTGCAGCCATCTCCTGTAAAGCACTTCCAGGCAACTTCCAGTTATGTAATCAACAATTAAAATGAGAAAAACACCTTTAAACAGAGTCGTTTTCAAAGGAGCACAGCAAGGTTGTAGCTCAAGATGGGGTCATCAGCCCAAAGAGTGCATGACATCTATGCAAGAGCAATCCAATTAGTTCCACTCAACTGCGCTGTTCCCATCGCCCTGAATTTTATATTTCCCTTTTACATACTTTAAGTATTTATACCAACATCCCTTTACACAACCGTGCCAATACTTCTTTGGCCACTATTGGGAAATACACGAAAGAGGAAACCTTTTAAAAAAATATCTAAACAAATAGGTTATTCCCTTGAACCCCTGATGATATTCTTCATTTCCGACTCTCCAATATTGTCCTTCATTGATACTGCTACCCTCCTCACTCTTCTATTTGTCTACTTTTCACTACTTTTCATGACATTGTGCTAGAAGAAATATTTAATGCCTTTTCTTCAACTTCTTTCAGCCAGAATCCCATTATTTCTACAACTTCATAATTCCACATGCAGTCTTCCAAAGATTTGTCATAACATTCATGTGTTATTTAAGCCTTCCTTTAGAATATAGAATACAGAATATATAGAGTACAGGACAGAAACAACCCTTTCAGCCCATGGTGTCTATGCCAAACATGGCCCCATATTAAACAAACTCCAGTTGTACAGGGCCCTAGTGAGACCACACCTGGAGCCTTGTGTGCAGTTTTGGTCTCCAAATTTGAGGAAGGACATTCTTGCTATTGAGAGAGATAGGTTCACAAGGTTAATTACCGGGATTGCGGGACTGTCATATGCTGAGAGAATGGAGCGGATGGGCTTGTATACTCTGGAATTTAGAAGGATAAGAGGATATCTTAGAAGCAGGAAACATGTTCCCGATGTTGGGGGAGTACAGAAACAGGGGACGCAGTTTAAGAATAAGGGGTAAGCCATTTAGAACAGAGATGAGGAAACACTTTTTCACACAGAGATTTGTGAGTCTGTGGAATTCTCTGCCTCAGAAGGCGGTGGAGACCAGTTCTCTGGATTCTTTCAAGAGATAGCTAAATAGGGCTCTTGAAGATAGCGGAGTCAGGGGATATGGGGAGATGGCAGGGACAGGGTACTAATTGTGGATGATTAGCCATGATCACATTGAATGGCGGTGCTGGCTTGAAGAGCCGAATGGCCTACTCCTGCACCTATTGTCTATCGTCTACCTGTCACCTGGTCCATTACCTACATAATCACATGCCTATCAAAAAGCCTCGAAAAAGGTCATATTATATCTGCTTCCACCACCAGCCCTGCCATCACATTCCAAGCATCTACCATCCTGTGTTCAAAAAACTTGCTCCACACATCTCCTTTAAATTTCTCCAACACTAATCTCAGGAATTGTGATCTTCTATGGGTTGTGTCTTCGGCTGCATGATGGACTTTGGTTTTAGACTGCAGAAACAAGGAACCGCAGAAAGGCACAAAATGCTGGAGTGATTCAGCAGGTCAGGCAGCATCAACTTGGCATTAAGTTCACCACAGGCATTTTGGACCACAGGGACTGTTCCTGTGCTGTACTTTTCTATGTTTTATGTTGTCTTCGCTGCCTGTCACTCTGCATCACCTGTGGTCTTGGCTTTAACTAAACTTCATTTGTTCACCAGTACTGCTTGAAACCAAGATGCCCTGAGGAATCTCTTGAATCAAATGCATTCTCATTTTTGGATGTTTTGCCGAACAAGCAATCCCACTTCTTTGCCATTCCTTTGTCATGCAACTACCTCCTGACTTGTGCTATCTACTCAAACGTGTAGTGACCAGAATGAATAAACTAATGGTAACTAAAAATGCTGGAGAAACTCAGCGGGTGCGGCAGCATCTATGAAGCAAAGGAAATAGGCAACATTTCGGGCCAAAACCCTTCTCCAGACTAATGCAGGGTGGTGGGGGTGGAGGCGGGAAGGAGAAAGGAAGAGGAGGTGCCCGAGGGCTGAGGGAGAGCTGAGAAGAGGAGGAGACAGCAAGGCCTACTGGAAATTGGAGAAGTCAATGTTCAAGCCACTGGGGTGCAGACTGCCCAAGCGGAATATGAGGTGCTGCTCCTCCAATTTCCGGTGGTCCTCACTCTGGCCATGGAGGAGGCCCAGAACAGAACTCTCAGATTCAGAATGGGAGGGGGAGTTGAAGTGCGGAGCCACAGGGAGATCAGGTTGGTTGATGCGAATCGAGCAGAGGTGTTCGGCGAAGCGATCGCCAAGCTTACGCTTGGTCGCACCGATGTAGATCAGCTGACATCTAGAGCAGCGTATGCAACAGATGAGGTTGGAGGAGTTACAGGTGAACCTCTGTCGCATCTGGAATGACTGCTTGGGTCCATGAAGTCGAGCGGGGAGGTGAAGTGGCACGTGTAGCATCTCCTGCGGTTGCAAGGGAAAGTGCCTGGGGAGGGGTGGTGTGGGTAGGAGGGGAAGAATTGACCAAGGAGTTACGGAGGGAATGGTCTTTGCGGAAAGCAGACAGGGGGGAGATGGGAAGATGTGGCGAGTGGTGGGGTCACGTTGGAGGTGGCGAAAATGACGGAGGACTATTTGTTGTATGTGACGGCTAGTCGGATGGAAGGTGAGGACTAGGGGGACTGTGCCCTTGTCCAAGTGGGGGGATGGGGAGAGAGAGCAGTGTTGCAGGGTATTGAAGAGACCATGGTGAGAGCCACATCTATAGTGGGGGAGGGGAATCCTCGTTCCCTGAAGAATGAGGACATTTCCGATGCCCTGGTGTGGAACACGTCATCCTGGGAGCAGATGCGGCGTAGACAGAGGAATTAGGAGTAGGAGATGAAGTCCTTACAGGAAGCAGGGTGGGAAGAAGTGTAGTCTAGATAGCCATGGGAGTCAGTGGGTTTATAGTGGATGTCGGTCAAAAGTCTATCACCTGCGATGGAGATAGTGAGGTCAAGAAATGGTAGAGAAGTGTCGGAAATGGTCCAGGTGTATTTGAATGCCAGATGAAAGTTAGTGGCGAAGTTGATGAAGTCAGTGAGTTGTGTGTGCGTGCTGGAGGTAGCACCAAAGCAATCATCGATGTAGCGGAGGTAGAGGTCAGGGATGAGGCCCTGGTACGTCTTGAACAAGGATTGTTCAACGTACCCTACAAAGAGGCAGGCATAGATGGTGCCAATGCGCGTGCCCACAGCTACGCCTTGTATTTGGAGGAAATGGGTGGAGTCAAACGAAAGTTATTAAGGGTAAGGACCAGCTCCACTAGGGGGAGGAGAGTATCAATGGACGGGGATTGGTTGGTTCTCTGGTCGAGGAAGAACCAGAGGCCATTGAGACCATACTGGTGCGGGATGGAGTTTTAGAGTGACTGGACGTCCATGGTGAAGATGAGGGGATGGGGGCCGAGAGAATGGAATGCCCGGAGCCGACGGAGAGTGTCTGAGGTGCTTGAAGATAGGTCGGGAGGGATTTAACCAGGGTGATAGGATGGAGTCGAGGTATGTGGAAATAAGTTCAATAGGGCACGAACAGGCAGAGACAATGTGTCTACCAGGACAGTCAGGTTTGTGGATTTTGGGGAGAAGATAATCTAACGCCTGCTGCCATTCAAATTTCCCTCTGCTTGACTATACATCCTGCTGTTATGGTTGGCAAGACACATGAAGCACCTCAGAGTTCCTACAGGGCATAGGTTACACATTGCATAGATCTGAGATGCTCTGCCGCACATCTATTTATTAAATTACCCACCAGCAACTCATTTTAACTTTGCAATTTAAGCTTTGTTTGTTAGGGAATTTGAATGGCTATTTTAATGCACCTATTTAAATATTTTATTCAGCAGCACATATTTAGCTCCTGCTCTCCACTTTAACTGCAATTACCTTGTTCAATAATGCACGAATTGTAGGATTCCTGCCTTTAGGTAATTGGCAGCTGTAAAATTGAATCTCCAAACTGTGTATCATTTGTACTCACCTTTTGCTGTTAGGATAAGCTTCATCGAATCTTGAGTGGACAATTATCAAGGCATTTTGTGGTAAAATGTAAGAGTTTCATGAGTTATTGTCACTCAAAGTGCTGTAAGCCTATTTACTAAATAGTGCTAACAGGATTGACAATCAGAAAGGCACCCTGGGCTGTAATGTGGACCCTATTGTTGTGCCTCTGGTGACAGCTACAGAACAATCACTGGCTGCAGTTAACCAACTTGTACATCCTCTCTTTACACACTCAGACATCCAGAGAGCTATGGCCTTCCGAAGGTGACAGGAATTAACAAATGAGTAGGAAGGAACTGCAGATGCTCGTTTAAACCGAAGATAGACATAAAATGCTGGAGTAACAGCATGACAGGCAGCATCTCCGGATGGAAAGAATGGGTGATGTTTTGGGTTGAGACCCTTCTTCAGACTGACAAATGTTCATGTCAGATGCAGTCTATGCATGGTAGGGCCACTGTAGGAAAAGGTGTGAGGAAGATGCTGGAGTCAATTATTAAAGAAGTAATAATGGCACATTTGGATAGCAGTAAAAGGGTTGGTCAAAGCATGGATTTACGAATGGGAAATCTTGCTCGATGTTCGAATGGGCAAATGCATGGCAGATGCAGTGTAATGCAGATAAATGTGATGTTATCCACTTTGGCGGCAAGAACAAGGAGGCAGATTATTATCTCAATGGTGTCATATTAGGAAAAAGGGAAGTGAAACGAGACCTGGGTGTCCTTGGACATCAGTCACTGAAAGTAAATATGCAGGTACAGCAGGCAGTAAAGAAATCTAATTACATGTTGGCCTTCATAATGAGAGGATTTGAGTATAGAAAAGAGATCCTTCAGCAGTTGTGCAGGGCCCTGGTGAGACCACATCTGGAGTATTTTGTGCAGTTTTGGTCTCCTAATTTGAGGAAGGACATCCTTGCTATTGAGGCAGTACAGCGTCGGTTAACGAGGTTAATCCTCAGGATGGCGGGACTGTCATATGAGGAAAGATTGGAAAGATGGGCTTGTATTCACTGGAATTTAGGATGAGAGGGGATCTTATAGAAACAAATTAAATTATAAATGGACTGGACAAGCTAGGTGCAGGAAAAATGGTCCCAATGTTGGGGGAGTCCAGAACCAAACACCACAGTCTACGAATAAAGGGGAGGCCATTTAAAACTGAGATGAGAAAAAGCTTTTTCACACAGAGTTGTGAATTTGTGGAATTCCCCGCCACAGAAGGCAGTAGAGGCCAATTCACTGGATGAATTTAAAAGAGCGTTAGATAGAGCTTTAGAAGCTAGCGGAATCAAGGGGTATGGGGAGAAGGCAGGCATGGGTTACTGATTGTGGATGATCAGCCATGATCACAATGAATGGCAGTGCTGGCCTGAAGAGCCAAATGGCCTCCTCCTGCACCTATTTTCTAGTTTCAATGTTTCAGACTGAGGAATACTATCTCCAAGTTGGCTTGTCAAGAACTGCCATGGTGAACTGAGGCAATCAAACTTTGTGCTTATGTACAGCAATATTTTACTGAACTCTATGCAAATAAATAACTTCACTGTACCTCTGTACATGTGACAATAACTCAGTGGAATATTAGTTCAGACTGCTGTTTCAGAAGGTAATATTCAACACCATAAGATGGCAATTTCAGTTCCCAAAGTGTCTGGTCACTTTCAATCAGCCAGCCAAACGGGAGCAGTTTACACTTCTACTCCAGAAAATCCCACTGCAACTGAAGCCTCAGCTACTGCTGCAACATTGTCATGAAAACTACTAAATGTGCTTAACTACATACTCTAGAGGCTTGCTAGTATTTGTTTGAGGAATGCTAATGATGAATAGTTTACGAGAGGCTTCTCTTTACATTTCTGTAATATTAATTGTGGCTTGTGACTGATTGGAAAGACGCAACATTTACATAGTTCAACCTCA
This sequence comes from Okamejei kenojei, assembly GCA_035221665.1. Taxonomy (NCBI): domain Eukaryota; kingdom Metazoa; phylum Chordata; class Chondrichthyes; order Rajiformes; family Rajidae; genus Okamejei; species Okamejei kenojei. The sequence goes on from CM069134.1 coordinate 74,430,371, forward strand.
GTGATATAAACAAAATAAAGTTTAAGCAGTGACCTGTCAGAGGTTTAGTGTAAAGAGCGCTTCTGCAGTCCTCATAATTTACCCTGCTCAAGCAAACTATGTGCAATTAAGTTGTACCATCTCAGTATGGAATCCCAAGAGACTGCACATACTGAAATCTTGTACAATAGGTAAACTGCTGAAGGGACTCAATGGCTCAGGCAGAATCTGTGGAGGGAAATTGGGGAAGTGAGCAAAATCCCCTCAAAGATTCTATGTGAACAGTTGAGTTCTTCCAGCAGTTTGTCCTTTGCTTATCGTCCAATATGGTGGGCAATGAACAAAGGAGATATTTGTTTAGTTTGGTGCCATACGATGGCAGCCTCGCGAACAGTCTGCGTCGTCCTTTTCTTCTTTTGTTGATTTTAGTCTGTTATTAAATGTATGTTTTGGTGTATCTTTAGTTTTGTATTATGTGGAGGTTGGAGAGGGAGGGAAATATTTTTTAATCTCTTTCCTCGACGGAGATGCAACTTTTCCGTATCGTATCTCCATCCACACTGCAGCCTAACATCGTGGAGGTGGCAGTCCCTTTGCTGGGGATCAACTGGGAACTCCAACCGCGGGAGCCTGCAGACTTAACATCGTGGAGCTCACGGTCCCTTGGTTAAGGATCGACTTCGGGAGCTCCAACCGCCCCGATCGCAGGAGCTTCGATCGCCCCGACGGCGGATGGTTCGACTGCCCCGCCCGTGGGAGAAAAGGAGGGAAGAAGATAATACATTATTGCCTTCCATCACAGTGCGCTGTGGTGGATGTTTATGTTAATTTTTATGTAGTTGTTTGTCTTGCTGCTTTTTTGGTATGGCTGTGTGGCAAATTAAATTCCTTGTATGTTTTTACATACTTAGCTAATAAATTAATTACAATTACAATTACAATTCTATTAAGTTAGCGATTTCACTCAGGAAAGTAGACGCTGCTGGTGTAAAAGAAGTATCAAATAGTAGCTATATATATATTTTTTTTAATTTATATTTTTACTAGAAGCAGTGTAAAAGTATAAACCGCGGCATATGACATCATACATTTATTGTACAGCTTCCATTTTAATTTTAACAAAGATGAAATAGAAAAAGAGAGAAAGAGCAAGAAAGAAAGAAAGTGAAAAAGGAAATGAATGTGTAAGAATAGAACCTCTAAACTACCAAATGGGTGTAATCAAAGAGTGAGTAAGTAAAAACTTTAAAAAAAAAAGACTTTGTCTTTTTTTTTTAAAATAGTAGCTATATATGATAGTATATTTGAATCCAACATATAAAGATGTCATAAGCTCACAAAGTAATCACATAAACTCCCTTCCTTGCTTATTTACCTGCAAATCATACACTCTCATATGCCCACTAATACAAATCTGCTGACCACCAATCTACGCTAAGGGATAATTTATAATTGCTAAGCAACCGACTTATCAGCACACTTTTGGGATGTGGGATGGAACCAGGATCACCTAAGGGAAATCCACACAGACAGGGAGAAAGGTGGAACTGCTCACTGACACTGTCAGAAGTTAGGTTGGAATCCAGCGTGCTCAAGCTCTGTGGCAGCAGCTCTACTGGCTATGACAAGACATTAATGGTCCAGAGGTTGAGGCTGAGACACAACATAATGATCTCAATGAGTAAAAATAAAGTGCCCATCAGCTTTAATACATAAAAGGACAATAACCAAAACAACTTTTGATTCTTGGGAAAAGGTGAAGATTGTCCTGGTCTCCCCTATCAGCTGTTGTGGGTTACTACCACCTACCCTACTAGACCCAATATCCTTGATGTCTTCACAACCTGAAATGACCCCCTTCACCAAAAGTCAAAATAGAATACTCTCCATAATTTGTAATGGAGCTGCAAGTTAACTTAAAAACGTGCCCAATATTTGAAGTAGTGATAGCTGAAGAATTGTGGGTGCAAAGTGTTAGATGTACATTGTCTGCACATGATTGTGGGAATTTTTTAGTCCTTTCCACACTCGCCAAGCTTTCAGCTGCAGCAGTCCCAACATCAACTTGTGACTTGGGGCAAGGATGGAGGGAAATGTAAGATGGCATACAAATTGTGATTCCTTCCATGCATGTTTGACACGGACAAAGATTATTTCACTCGCCTGTTGTTTTTACATGTTTGTGGTTCCTTCTACCTCGTGAGCTTTAAGTACAAAACCAAAATAAGTATGGAAAGCACAGTTTATGAAACACACTAATTTATAGAGCTTCATAAAATCTATGCTACATATGCTGCCCAATGTATGCTTATTTGTGCAAATGTACAGACAATTGATGGCAATAAAATGTGGTCCTCGACTCTGCATGGGTGGTTTGCTCATGCACGGTTCACTTGCAAAAGACACATGCAATCTAAATTGCTCAATTATTATACTATGATTTTCCAAGGTTCCCAAGAGTCTATATGAAGGATTGCATGAAAGGCTTGAAATATGATGAAATATATGCTTTGGAAGCCACATGAATGATCATCCCAATCTGGCTATGGTAATTTGCCTAATCGTTGTCCATTCACCCTAGCTTCTCAGTCTTGTATTTTGCAGCTAATTTAAAATTCTCCCTCCAAATGTCCATTTCAGTAAGCAATTAACATTTTGCTTCCACTTCACAGCCACACTCTGTGAAGCAATTATCATGGATGAAGCTCTTCTCCATCTTTCAGACAAATGTAATGCTAAGTGGTCTTCCCAAGTCTGACAGGCTGTGTATCCACCTTCACATGCCTGGAAGTTGCAATTTAATGGATTTCAGGGTGAGCCAAATGCAAACCAAATGTATTTATGATAAAAGTCAATCATCTTTTTTTGATAATGGCTAGTTATGTTGGCATCTGCTTCAAATTGAACAAAATGTGCAAGTATGGATACTGCATTATTTTGGAAGAGGAAAGTTTGCTCTTTTATAATAAGGGGTACAGCCAAGTCAAGTATGATGAGGACAAATAGAGCACTCTGTGAGCATCACAAATAATGACATTTGTTCTCCTCAACTCACAGCTGCGTTCCTGACAAAATCTAGCATCCTCGGTCTCTAAATCATATTTTAACCCCAAAATCCAAGAATACATTGCCTTATATTCTCACACTGCAGGCAAAATGTTATATTGAGAAGCATCTAAGCTTCAGACTCCTCAAATAAATAACATAATTCCCACCAGAATTACGCCAGATTTGCGCTATATCAGGAATTTTGGGATGGAATTAAACCTTTCAGTTTCTTGTTCCTGCACAACCCTTTATTTTAAATGGCTGGTCATTTATCTCATCAGCCCCATGTATTTCAATATTCTGACAAACAAAAGTACCGGTAGGTTAATTTCAACTTTGAATTTTTCAATTGCCACTTCGTTTCCTGATGTTACCACCAAATTACTGTCATAATAGCAGAAAATGTTGGAAACACTGCTGGTCAGGCAACAGTTATGGAGAGAAAAATTAAGTACATTGCACAAATAATAATCCCTCTAATAAAAATTGCATAATAATAATCATTCTAATTTTGCATAATAATAATCACACTATCAGTGATCAGACCAAAAAGCAGGTGAAGAAAGGAGAGAAATAGGGAACTGCAGATGCTGGTTTACAAAACGAAACCACAAAGGGCTGGAGTTACTCAGTGGGTCAGGCAACATCACTGGAGGACAGGGATAGGCAATGTTTTAGGTCAGGACCCTTCGTCTTTCCAACATTGGCTGTTGTAAACCCCCCCCCCCCCCCCCGACTCTCTCTTACCCTTTTTCTATTTCTCCTCCTGCTTGAAGTGAGGTTTATAATTGGAGATGTGTTGAAGAAATTTCTGGGGTACAACTAATAACCCATCTTCAGCCGGTGTGAATGTCCTTTGGGACCTCGGCACTGTAACTTCCATTCTGAAGGAAACTTCAATTTTCAGAAGACACAAAAAAAAAAGATGGTGTACGTGTAAATAATTTGCAAGCATTGTACCGTCCCTTTTCTAAGTTATTTAAATAACAATAAAATACAGGTTCTCATGACCAAGACTGGGGACCAAGAATGCATCATTGATTCATTTATGTGTAGGAAGGAACTGCAGATGCTGGCTTAAACCAAAGATAGACACAAAAAGCTGGAGTCCTTCTTCAGTCTAAAGAAGTGTCTCGACCAGAAACGTCACCCATTCCATCTCTCCAGAGATGCTGTCTGTCCTGCTCATTTACTCCAGTTCAAATTTCGCATAGCATTAACCTTTCCTCAAACAAGCCACGATGCAACTTGTTTTGTGAAGCACAGTAATCTGGTGCAGATTAAGAAATAAACAATTGTGTCAATGTGTCAGGTGGGTCTCAGCTGTGGCGGACTGTGAATTGCCATTCTGTTCCTTGCCTTCCCCACAGAGAAAAGAGAAAGGCAAAGATTTACATAAATCTCTTGTGATTGTGCTTCTCTGGGAGGCATCGCTGGAGGAGAATTACATTTAAGTTATCTATTTCAAATGTCAGCTGCAATTTGTTTGCAATGTTTCTGCCGGCTGTGGCAGTGATGCCTCTGGATTGTTTTCAAAGTCATCCAAATGTCAGGGTGCTGCTTTTGTGCAGTATTCCTATCTCATGAATTCATTAAGATGGTCTGCAGCGTAACATTTGAACTTCTTATTGATTTTCCTCACACCTGTTTTGTAAAATATGTATTTTTTGTTGTTGTTTCTGTCTTCGTCTAATAAAAACCCTTTACATCTCACAAGGAGAGTGCAGTGGACCACATACTGAAAAGTATCAGCAAAGTGCAAATGAAGGCAATATCTGTTGACAGCTGCAAAGAGTAAATAATTCAAATCTTTACCTACCTGTTGTTAAATTTCATTAATTCACCCCGAGATACCCTTCAATATTTCATACTTGGCAGCTGTTGCTGGGCTCCAATGACGATTCTTCTGAAGCTCACTAATGTACCTTGTAAAATATTGCCATGCAAGAGTGGTTGGTCTGTTGTCAGGATAAACACTGCTGCCATTTTGCTAGCTGGGTTAAAAAAAAGGAAAATAAAATAGTCCAGAAATGCTATTTGACTAAAGGTTTAGCGCACAGGTGAATAAATGAGTTGCTGCCAATTGTGATGCAAATTTAGGTCAGATTGTAAGGTTTATTTCTGTTTGATTTATGTGGGGAAAAAAAAGTAAATGCAATCAATAAGTAGTTGAATGAATTGTATTCAACAAAGAACTGCCACTTATATAGTGTCTTTCATATTCTTGGTGTATCAAAGTCTTTCGTAAATGTTGTATGATTTGAAATGCTGCTATCATGGAGACAAATGAGGGCAAAGAGCTGCAAGAAGTAAATTAAGTAAATGACCAAGTAGTCTATTTTGATGGGAACGATTGAGGTAAACTGCTGTTCAGGACTCTGGAACATCTCCTCTGCTTTACTTTATATAATGTCTCATATACCCATTTGAACAGAAAAAAAAATTCTCATTTAACTTGTAAAATGAGGCAAAATTGGTTCTCACCAGCATGATGAAAATTATTGTTTTTAAATGTGCCAAAAGTTGTATCTTACAATAATAAGAGGAGGAATAAAATAACGGAGTTCAGTGTAAAGGAGAATTGCAAGTAAATTCCCAACATTTAGAAAGATTGTGAAAAGCTATTTAAATCCACCAAAATCAAATAAAATCTAAAGCGCTTCAAGATCGAGAAATGGCAGTCCATGGTGAAGAGAACAGCAACCTACTTTTCTGTCTTGCAGTTGTAAAATCTCCATTGAAGAGGATGGCGATCCTGCTCCCAAGTTTAACCACTTGTAGGATCTGGGAGAACATTTGGAATTCACCAGTAGATTGGGAACTACTGTGTTTTGATGAGTATGCACCAAACTCCTGAAATACTAACCTTTACAGGCACCAAAATTATTTTTGGAATTGTTGGCATTAACCAGTATGATCCTAGCTTTTGGATAGGAATGGAGGAAGGGAGGGGAAACAAGACAGTAGATGCGTTTTCATTGAAGCCCCAAGACAGCCTTGAAGAAAGGTGGTGATCATGGGTTTGGTATTGGGAGAGTGGAAAGTAATTGAGTGCAAGTAGCCTCAATACCAGCAATAGTGGACGAAGCAGAAGGCTTCAGTGGATGCGTGTTGTGAGAAGGTTGGGAGAAGATTGTTTAGTGTGGAGTGAGGGCATGTGAATCATTCTGTTTGGCAGGAGGGACTAGGATACAAACAAATGTCAGAGTAGGGTGCTGGAGTATAGGTTCCATGCAAAGTTGAGCCTGGAGACAAAGGTAATAAAGGGATTTAACTTGCACAATATCACCTTACAAACAGGGAGTTAGCATTGAACATTGAATAAAGGCTGCACCTAGAACAATACAATTTCCCATGTAGCATTGCAAAAGTAACTTTGCATGGGGATGGACACAAAATGCTGGAGTAACTTAATTGGACAGACAACATCTCTGGAGAGAAGGAATGGGTGATGTTTCGGGTTGAGGCCCATCTGCAGATTCATTGGGAATTACATTATCAATGCACGCCAGTCGCAAAAGTGATGCAAGGAGGCCAGATGACCGCAAATATCTAAATGTTCCGCACAGCTTTAAAGGTAAAAAAAATACATAATGGCTGTCATTTTATCGTTTATTGATTGATTTTGGATCTTGTTGCCTTGAAAATATAGAATGAGGGATTCCAGTTTCCAAGTCCCTCACCTTCTCTTTCTGAAATATTACTTTGCGTTTTCATAACCACCAAGAAAGCAAGAGAAAAACAGCAGAGAAATAGTATTTCTTTATTAGCATATAAATGACAGAATCATAAATAAAACGGCTGAATTATGAAAATACAGACAAAAATTTGCACGTCAGATTAACTTCAATCAATTCTTGGACATTAATTATTTTCAAAGTAATTCACCAATGTGTAAAATTTACCTATCTAGTTTTGCACTGATAAATAACTATACATTGATTTATATACATTTTTTCCTCAATTCATTAAAATTTAAAATTCTTTCCAAAATTGATTTGGGTATGAGTTTAAGAATGAATTTAAATTGTAAATGAAGCTGGCGACATTCTAATGAAAAAAAAATGAGGATAAAAGTAATAAAAATACTGAGAATAATCATCAGGTCAGGCAGATTCCAACTCCTGCACACATTTTATTGGATTTCAGCCATCATTACCCGCTGGATTCCAGCCTGTCAGTGCGCCATCGGATGTAATGACAACTTAAAGATTTAAAGTGAGGGCTGCACATAATTAAGTCAAAATGGAATAACTGTGAGGTACAGTTTCAGTTCAGTAACCTTTAAACTGCAGTTCTGATTAAAGGACATTGACCTGAAGTATTATCTGTTATATCTCTTCACAGGTGTTGCTTGACCCTTTGATAATTTCCTGCATTTTCTTGTTTTAATTCTTTCCAGCATCAACAGTTTTTTGTTGCTCTACAATTTTGATTAGAGTCACACAACATGGAAACAGGCCCTTCGGCCTGAATTTCCCACTCCTACCAACACGTCCACCTACAGTGGTCCCACGTGCCTTCATTTGATCCGAACGTAATTGAAGCTGATCACAGCTAGCCGAGCCATTGTGACATCAGCAGTTTTAAACACTTTAATCGTGAATAACGTCAAATATAGCATGGAATCTTCAGTGACGTTGATCACTGCTAGCCGAGCCATCATCAGTTGAAGCTGGTCGTTTTTTTTAAGTCTTGATTATTTTACACTTTTAAGAGTCGAGAATAAATCCAGAAATAAAGCATAAAATGTTCAGTGAAGGTGACTCTCTGCCTTGAGGGGGAAAATGTCAATCAGAATATGTACAAATCTATAAGTGCAATGGCTCCAACTTTGCTCTTTCATCATATTCAGCTCAGGATTTATTAATTTATCCTTACATGTCATATGATTGACAAAAATATAATTTCACTTTCCTTTCAATAATAAGTTTATAAAGCTTTTACCTATGTTTTCCTCATTCACTCCTGACTGTGTATAACCCGTGGACTGGAACAATGAGAGAGAAGTGTAAGCCTTTGGCCTCTTCCCACCATTTGCAGATTAACACCATCATTCCAGCAGTGCCTACACTTCCAAAAGTATTTATTTGCTTGTAAAGTACTATGTGTTGCCTCTTAGTCATGAAAGGTATCGTGTAAAGTCATGTTGCTTCTTGCTTTAATCTTTGTTCTGCAGCTTTTGATACCATTGTCGAATGGAAATCTAATAATCAAAGTTTACAAATTTTCAATCAAACTACATTTGTCATTTTTTGTTTGTAGATTTAGAGTTGACCGCATTTAGAGTACAGTCTTTAGTTCTGGGCACCATGTTATAGGAAAGATGTTGTCAAGCTGGAAAGGGTACAGAGAAGGTTTACAAGGTTGTTGCCAGGACTAGAGGGTCTGAGCTATTGGGAGAGGTTGAGTAGGCTGCAACTTAATTCCCTGGAGTGCAGAAGGATGAGGGGTAATCTTATAGAGGTGTATAAAATCATGAGAGGAATAGATCGAGTAGATGCACAGTCACTTGCCCAGAGTAGATGAATCAATGTCAAGCGGACATAGATTTGTGAAAAGGAAAAGATTTAATAGGAATCCGAGGGGTAACTTTTTCACACAAAGAGTGGTGGGTGTATGGAAAAAGGTGTCAGAGGAGGTAGTTGAGGATGGGACTATCACAACATTTACAAAGCAGTTAGAAAGATACAAGGATAGGCCAGGTTTGGAGGGATATGGACCAAAAGCAGGCAGGTGGGGCGAGTGTGGGCAAGTTGGGCTGAAGGGTCTGTTTACACACAGTATCACTCTATGACTCTATTTTACTTTGGAGTCACGTGAGTGACTACGTGAAGAAGCCCCGCCGGGTGCATGCGCGTCATTACATCCGACACATGGCGCACTGACAGGCTGGAGAGCGCAGCTCCACCAGCGGTAAGTAGTAAACCGGCATGTAAGTGATTTAAAACTTTTCTGCGGGTACTTAAACTCCGTGAGACTGGCTCAGGAGCCAGCGGGAGTTGTTAGACAATGGAGCGAGTTGTTAAAAAGTGTCTGTCCATAGTAGGTGCTTAACTCGCGGGCCCGCGGTTAGTGCTCTCAGATCAGGTAGCCGGCTCCGACACCGACTGCTGATCTACCGGCAGCTCAACTGCCTCTGTTAACTCCAGTGCTTGAAATCTCTCAGGCCCGTTTTATCCGACGATTCTGATGAGGAAGACTCCCCTCCTTCCAACAAGAAGGCCTGGGGACGGCTTAATCAAATGGAGAAAATGCTGCAAACAATGATGAGCCACGAAATATTCCAATCGGGGTCGAATGCCCCTCGGATTCCCCAAACAGCCTCACGCAGAGGCCCATGTGGTGAGGAGGACTTTACCGCCTTTGAATATCAGTGGGAATCACCCTCGCCAGCACCATGTTTAGGGCTGGTAGAGACCTCCCTTGAGCAAGCCTCAGGAGAGCCAGGGCAGGAGGAGTCTGAACCTGAAGTTGGTGTCACTGCTTTTGGGCACACACCAAGGCACATGAGCCATGCTGCAGGTGTCCCGGATGTGGCAAGAAATTTTGCCATTCCAGAGGGTACTGGTGAAGCCATGGAGGAAAATCTGGCTTCTAACGTCAACTGCATGGCCTCTCGCCAGCTACAGGATTCCATTATGGAACAAACAACCACGCATTATGTAACACCTGTTAACTGTGCGTCGCTCAAGGTGCCAACTGTGAACTCTGCTATCTGGGCACAAATGAGTGCAACGATGCGTGGACAAGAGATTCGGTTCCAGCGAGTCCTCAAATTAGTGGGGGCAGGGATCACAGCTTTCAGCAAAATGGTCCGAGGGGCACCGATGTCCGGGACACAGCAGGATATGTTGGCCCTGCTGTGCAATGCATACTTTGAAATCAACTGCATCCGGAAAATTGCTATTGAACCCACGATTTGCAGTTCTGTGCAGGTCATCGAACATTCAAGCACAAAATTTTCTATTTGGTGAGGACCTGCTCAAACAGGTCAAAGACCTGGAAGAAGAGGCCAAACGATAGGCCTCATGAAAACTTACATCCCTTCGGCCAGGATGCCACCTTGCAGGTCTTTTTCGACACATCGGGGGTCAGATCCTGGGGCAAGCCCAAGCAGAGTGGCACCAGTTGGATGGCATTATTACCCGCGTGTCTATGCCAACTACAACCCCAGCATAGCAAGGAGAACAAGAAGTTCAAGGTCGACAATGGAGGTACAGGTGATTCATTCAGTCCAGGATAAATCCTCTGGGGAACAACCTCCGGTTGGGGGTAGGTTACAGTTATTTTATGATGAATGGTGCTGCATAACATCTGATCTGTTTATACTGGACACAGTCTCAGGGTCTCGAATAGAGTTTAGGTCAGGAATTCAGCCACCTGTACAAAATATGCCTAGTCGGGTACTGTTTTTTTCTGGACCAGAAACTCTGCAGGTGAATAAAGAAATTGGGATTTTGTTCCAAAAAGCGGTAATTGAGAGGACGACATACCATCCTCAACAATTTGTGTCCAATATATTCCCCAGACAGAAAAAAGATGGTGGGTGTCGAGTCATTCTGGATCTAACCCAGTTAAATTCCTATGTCCAGTATAGGCATTTTAAAATGGACACCTTCAAAACTGCTAAACAGCTGTTATCAGAAGGTTGTTATATGGCAACCATAGATCTGAAAGATGCATACTATTCAGTACCAATTCATCATCAATACCGAAGATATTTGAAATTTAGTTGGATGGGACAGCTAGGTTGTTCAAAAAATTGTTGAAACCAGTTCTGGCGCTACTTCAAGCCCAGAATCACATTGTGATGGCTTATCTAGATGATATTTTAATTATAAGCAACACTCAGGAAACAGCTGAGGAGTCGGTTTCAGCAACCAAACACCTGTTTGAGAGGTTAGGTTTTCTCGTCCATCCAACAAAATCCAAGCTGGGGCCATCCCAAAAAATTGTATCACTCTCGCAGAAAAGCAACAACCCACCATCCGGCAAGTAGCCAGTGATATTGGTACATTGGTGGCGGCTTTCCCTGCAGTGGAGTTTGGACCTCTGCACTATCAAAGTTTGCAACGAGCTAGAGAACAAGCACTTAAAGAACATGCAGGTCATTTTGATAGACCTATGCAAAGGCCAGCCAAAGCCATCGCCGAATTACAATGGTGGATAATCAATATTGCAATAAGTACCAAAAACATTTTGATTCAACAACCTTCAGTGGTTTTACAAACAGATGTGAGTGCTTTGGGATGGGGAGCCACGGACAGCGAGTCCAGCTGTGGTGGTAGATGGAGTGTGCAAGAGTATTTAATCCTGCAAAGGCATGGTATAAATTACTTAGAATTGCTGGGTGCATTCTATGGCTTAAAAGCTTATTGTTCAGCAATTAATAATTTACATGTTCAGCTCCAGATTGACAATACCACGGCTGTTGCTTATATCAATCACATGGGAGGAATAAGGTCAGTATCTGACTACCTCATTTGGGACTGGTGTATTTCCAGATACACTAGTATCTGGCGTGTTTCCAGATACAGCAGATGCTACGCTGCACACAGTACTCACTCATCTGGAAAACAAAAACACCTAAGCCAGAATCCTGTACATTGACTTCAGCTCAGCTTTTAATACCATAATCTCACAGAGACTTGTGGAGAAACTAACCCTGCTAGGCCTCAACATCACCCTGTGTCACTGGATCCTGGACTTTCTGACAGAGAGACCGCAGTCAGTCCGTGTTGGCAAGAACACCTCAGGCTCAATCACGCTGAGCACCGACTCCCCTCAAGGCTGTGTGCTCAGCCTGCTGCTGTTCACACTGCTCACACATGACTGTGCTGCCAGATTCAGGGACAACAGGATTATTAAATTTGCAGATGACACCACAGTGTTGGGACTCATCAGTCAAGAGGATGAAACAATGTACAGGGAGGAAGTGAAACAACTAGTGGACTGGTGCGGCAACAACAACAACTTAGAAATAAATGTCGACAAAACCAAGGAGGTGATTGTCGACTTCAGGAAGTCGCAGCCCAGACACACACCCGTCAACATCAGTGGCACCACGGTGGAGAGTGTGGAGAACATAAAGTTCCTCGGAGTACAAATCACAGACAGTCTCACCTGGTCCAGGAACAACACCGGGATTGTCAAATGTGCCCATCAGCGACTGCACTACCTGAGGAAACTCAAAGAGGCCTCACTCCCCACCAACAACCTCAGGACTTTTTACAGGGGCACGGTAGAGTCTGTACTCACGTACTGCATTAACATGTGGTACTCCAACTGCAACTGCTCAGACAGAAAGGCTCTGCAGAGGGTAGTGAGGGGAGCAGAGAGGATCATTGGTGTCTCCCTTCCCTCGGTACAAGAACTGTTCCAGAGCCGATGCCTGAAAAAAGCACTGAGCATTGCAAAGGACAGATGCACCCCCTCCACACATATCTGGATGTCCTGCCATCAGGCAAGAGATACCGTAGCATCAAAGCCCGGACAACCAGAATGCTAAACAGCTTCCTTCCAGAGGCTGTGAGGCTGCTAAACAGTCGCTCCACCTGATTCTGCTGCTTTTTGCACTGACAATTTAATAACAAACTCTGGCACTGGCCACTTAAATCAGCTGCCCTCGAGAATATGACTTTTTACTTGTATTTTAACATTGCTGGGTTTTTTTACCTGCACTTTTAACTATTGTATTGTTTTTAATTGTTTTTATTTATATGTGAAATGTTTAAGATTTATGTGCGATGCTCTGGTATTTCCTGGGAAACGTCTTCTCTTTTTGCACTGTACAACTGTTGCTTTGCAAGATGACAATAAAGGTTGATTGATTGATTGATTGATAGAAATATCTGGGTCTCAGCTATCTACCTACCAGGTAGAGATAATGTGGTGGCAGACAACAGGTCACGGAAATTTAATGACAACATAGAATGGATGTTAAATCCTGATGTTTTTAAAATGATTGTCAGCCGCTATGGTTTGCCAGATCTGTTTGAATCCAGGCTAAATCACCAGTTGCCTAAACGTGGGAACCAGATCCAGGAGCAGTAGCGGTGGATGCATTCTCGCTACATTGGGGACGTACGTTCTTTTACACTTTTCCCCCATTCTGCCTCATTAGGCAATGCCTAATCAAAATAGAGCAGGAGTCCGCCTCAGGCGTTTTGGTGGTTCCGGACTGGCCTACACAGCCATGGTTCCCATTGGTGCTGAGAATGATGACTCAACCATTCATGGCTGTCCCAAAGTGCAGTAATTTGTTGGTGCATCCAGTAACAGGAGAAAGTCATCCGTTACATGATCGTATTAATCTGTTAATCTGCAGGTTCTGATCAGACCGTTCCAAGGGCTTGGACTGTCAAGTAGGACCATGGATGTGATAACTGCAGCTTGGAGAGATAGCATTAAAAAACAATATGTGTCTCATATTAAGAATTGGGAGAGTTTTGGTTGCGGTCAGATATATTTTATCATACTGCAAGCATACCGAATGTATTGGCGTTCCTTGCTACATTGCATTTTGATGAACACTTGAGCTATAGTGCCATTAATAGTGCTCAGAGTGCTTTGTCCTCCTATTTAGGGCAGTTTTCAGAACAACTATCTATCGGGTCTCATCCGTTAGTGTCCCGATTCACGAGTTGAATCTTTAACGAGAACCCTCCTAAGCCTAGATATACAGAAATCTGGGATGTCAGTATAGTTCACACTGCTTCGGCAATGGGCACCAATTACGTCACTGTCTATTCAGAAGTTAACACTTAAAATGGTTATGCTCATGGCGCTAGTATCAGTGCAACGAGTTCAAATGTTGCAAAAGCTACGGCTAGATAGCATGTACTCTTCTGTAGATAACATTACGTTTTATGTGCATGATTTAATCAAGCAAAGCAGGCCAGGAATGGCAGGAACCAAAGTAAGTTTTAAAGCATACCCCGTTGACCAAACGCTATGTGTAGTCAAGCACCTGAGTCAATATATTGAGGTAACTAAGACTCTCAGAGGCTCTGAGTCAGCAATGCACATCAACCACAAAAAAAAACTCATACAAAGGTGTCAGTACAAACTATTTCTAGATGGTTAAAACAGGTTTTGGATTGTGCTGGAGTAGACACTCATGTGTTTAAATCTCACTCCACCAGGGTGGCATCAACATCCGCAGCGAAGGCACAGGACGTGCCTCTAGACCAAATCCTCGGGGCCGCAGGATGGTCTAGGGAGGCGACCTTCTCAAAATTCTATGATAAACCTGTCCTGACAGTGCAAGGTTTTGGGCATGCTGTTTTCGGTTCGGTTAGATTTATTTTCTTTCTAAATTTAATTTGTAATTTCCCCCTGGGACAGAGGGGTTATTACTGTTTTGTTTATTATTATTAAAACATGTTTATTGGATAATTCAAAGCAATGTTCAATATATTATTTATTCACTACTGTGACAACTGAAGCAGTGTGTCGTATGGAATGGATCTACGGCATGAAATCACAGCACTTTGAAATCTTCACATAGTCACTCACGTGACTCCGAAGTAAAATAGTAAGATTAAATGAGAAATTACCAGTTTGAAGTTTGATCTTTATTTTATGAGGAGTTACGATGAGGGATTATGTGCCCTCCGCTCCCGGCACTCATAATCGCAAAGATCATCTGGTAGTTCTAGTCTTGTCAGCCTTACCATCTCACTTTGACTATAGTTTCTGTGCTTTCACGCCGCTGCTTCGAAGTATGAAGCGCATGCGCCTGGCGGGGCTTCTTCACGTAATCCCTCATCGTAACTCCTCATAAAATAAAGATCAAACTGGTAAGTTCTCATTTAATCTTACTATTTCTGATTATAGCATTTCTTAATACCTTGGTACATAATGCAACAGCTGTGCTGGAGTTTGGAGAGTCTGCTTATTTGTAAATAAGATAAAAAGGATATGAGTGTCGGAAATTTAATACGATTGAGATAAAATTAACCTAACCTATTTTGAAGTCAGCAGGGTATGGGGAGAGAGATCCAGAGCAGTGAAAATCACATTTAGGGCAGAGATCAAACATTTTCTTCTTTGGACTGAAGGTGATTAACAACCAAACAGGTCACTTGAAAAAGTGCCCTAGTCCAAAATGTTGGAGTCATTTTTGAAAAAGATCAGGATTGTATTCCAAAAGGAAGAAATACATATTGGTCATTGATACTTTTTTGAGAGTTTCTATGATGGACTATTAACCACAGAAGCAGGGAATTTTTGCCCACGGTATTGAAGCCAGCACTTTGAAAGAGTTATCTTATTAGCTCCCGACCATGCCCTCTTCTCTGAACACTTATTCAATTTCCTTTTCAATGTTATCCTTCAATTGCCTGCTATCTATTGTCTTGTTCATAACAACCAAATGCATAATTTAAAAAAAAACAAATTTCATCATCCCAATTCTCTCTATTTTATCAATTCCACTTAAACTGAGTCCTCTGGTTATTGACCCATCATATCTCAACATATCTGTCAACATATCTCCCTCTTTACTTCAAGCCATATTTGTCACAAATACTGTGGGAATTACAGCTGACGATCCTCTGACATTTTTTTCCCAAACAAGGACGATTAAGCAGTCCGATGCTCCAAAAGGAATTTAATTACAATAGCTTATAGTAATGATTCTTATATCCCACTTACACCGTACATTGCATTTTGATTTCATTACTTGTGCTGATGCTTGTGATACGTTTAGTCACAGGGAATGGTAGTAATGGGGGGGGGGGTATTAAATACTTTAAGAAACAAGTAGAGGAGAAGTCGACAAATAGCTATGAGAAATATACCTGTATTTACACAGAATTGCCTCAAGTTACATAGCGTACAGTATACTACGGAGTAACAGTTCAATGCAGTCAGCCATTATATCTGTTAAGGTGCAATCTCATCCACCCTTTCATATATGTATCTCTATTACTTAGCTCAACCAAACTCAATAGACAATAGACAATATGTGCAGGAGTAGGCCATTCGGCCCTTCAAGCCATCACCGCCATTCAATGTGATCATGGCTGATCATCTTCAATCAGTACCCCGTTCCTGCCTTCTCCCCATATCCCCTGACTCCACTATCTTTAAAAGCCCTATCTAGCTCTCTCTTGAAAGTATCCAGAGAACCAGCCTCCATTGCCCTCTGAGGCAGAGAACTCCGCAGACTCACAACTTTCAATGGTAATGAGACCTGCATTCCCACCACTCTGTGAAAAGAAGAATTTCCTGAGTCTCCTGTCTGATTTATTACTTATTTTATATTGTTGGTCTGCTATGTCCGGTTGGCTAGCGAAAATCAAGGGATATGGAGAGAAGGCAGGCACGGGTTACTGATTGTGGATGATCAGCCATGATCACAATGAATGGCAGTGAAGGCTCGATGGGCTGAATGTCCTCCTCCTGCACCTATTTTCTATGTTTCTATGCTGTTCTTCTGCACAAATTGAAAAAAAAAACCCTGCACTATGGGTTGGCGTAGCTAATGTTTCCATGGTGAACTGCTGCCTGTTAGCCCATTATGTGTTCAGGGTTGCCCATCCTATCTGTAAAGATAAGTGGTTTAATTAACTTTTCTTATATCTATGCTTTCCAAAATCTCAATTCATTCTCTCATAAATTTACTTAAAAAAATTATAAGGTTTTGTTTAGATTTAAGTTCAGGTTTACTATTGTCAAGTGTACTGAGGTACAGTGAAAAGCTTTGTTTTTCATGCTATCAAACACAGGTCAGACATACAATATATAAAGGGTACACAAAAGGCTGGAGAAACTCAGCGGGTGCAGCAGCATCTAAGGAGCGAAGGAGATAGGCAACGTTTCGGGCCGAAACCCTTTTTCAGACTGATGGGACGTGGGGGGGGGGGGGGGGGGGGGGGGGGGGGGGAGAAGAAAGGAAAAAGGAGGAGGAGCCCGAGGGCTGAGGGAGAGGTGGAAAGGGGAGGAGACCCTTGCTGTCTCCTCCCCTTAATACAATATATAAATACCATTAAGTCAAATTCAAGTACAATAGCTAGAGCAAAAGGGAAGGTAGAGTGCTGAATATAGTTCTCAGCTTTGTAGCTCATCAATTTTACAGACAACATCTAATGTATTATGGTGCGCACTTTCAAGTTTCTGTAGCTTCTGCCAGTAGAGAGCGGGGAGACGGAGGAATGGTTGAGATGGGATAAGTCTTTGATTAAAGAAAGGACACAAAAAGCTGGAGTAACTCAGCCAGACAAGCAACATCTCTGGAGAGAAGGAATGGGTGACGTTTTGGGTTCAGACCCTTCTTTAGACTTTGATTACATTGGCTGCTTTTCCAAGGCAATGTGAAGTACGGATGGAGTCAACAGTGGGAAGTCTGGCCAGTGTGATGGGCTGGGTTACATCTATAACTCTCTGCAATTTCTTGCAGGTTTGAGCCAAGCTGTTCCCCAAACTAGCTGTGATGCAACCTGACAATATACCTTCTATGGTGCATCTGAATAAGTTAGGAGTCATTGGAAACATTTCCTCAGTCTCCTCAGAGGTATTGTGGTGCCTTTGTGCCTGTTGTACCGATGTGTTTGGACAATGATGAATTGTTAATAATATTAATAATAAGGAACTTGAAAATCTCAGCCATTTCCACTTTGGCACCATTGATGCTGATTCACAGACATACACCACCATGCATCCTGAAGTTGATAGCTAGCTGCTTCAGTTTGCTGTTTAGCTTTATTTAGCTGGAATCCGTGGACAGGTTTTGAAGTTATGTGGCCATCAATTGACCAAAGTCTTCACCACCATCTTCAACCTCTCACCTTAACAGTCTACCATCTCCATCTGCTTCAAGAAAGCTCCATCATTCCAGTCCTCAAGAAAACCAATGAGTATTAGCCCACATCTGCACCAGTCAGCTGGATAATCCTGATTCCCTGAAATTTGTGCACAAGAAAAAAGGATTATGAAGAATGTCATCTCCCTTGCACTACATCAAGTTCTAGATCACCTTGACAATAAGAACACCTATGGTAGGATGTTGTTCTTTATTTACAGCTGAGCCTTGTACACCATAATACCACATAAGCTCATCTTCAAACTCCTGTACTTTGGCATTTGGCCTTCCATCAGCAACCTTCCACTGGACTTCATGACCAGTAGACCTCAGTCAGTTCGAATTGGCCTTAATGTTTTCTCCATCCTGACCTTCCGGCTGGTGTTACTCAAGAATGCGTACTTTTAAGATTAAAATAAAAATAATAAAAGACGAACAAAAACATATTAATAAAAATAAAACGATTTGCTCTACAACATTTGGATTCATTCAAATGGCCTAGAAGGCCGCTGGTTCCCCACACCTGTTCTTAACCTTTCCTATCCATGGGCCTATCCAAATATGACCATCCAATGCTATAATGCTAAAATTACACTGACCAGGAAAGGACAAAGAATAGCTTGCGTTGTTACTCAAGCCCAAGAAGGTGGAGGGCAAGAACAGGGTGAGATTAACTGAAGTTTTTATTGTATGCTATAGGCCCATTCTTAGTCATGTGTATGACCATAAAGATGAAAAATTGTGGAATACATTTCTTCTAATTCTGAAAGCATTACAGGTATATTGTTTTGTGCTGTATATATGATGCATATGTTTTCCAGTTTATCAAGTTAATTTTTTTTAATATGTTATGCTGACAATGTTTAGGGTCAGAGATCAAATACGACTGGTCATGTGTGCGACATCACACAGAAGCATTTTACAAACTGTGAATTTTAAAAAGCTAGAATAAAAAAAGCTAGAATGTCCATATATTTAGCAGACATGCATTATAGTTCTGTAGGCAGGAAAATAGCAATGAATAAGAAAAGGCTCTCAACCCGAAACGCCGCAAATTCCTTCACTCCTTAATTGCTGCCTCACCTGCTGAGTTTCTCCAGCATTTTTGACTACCTTCAATTTTTCCAGCACCTGAATTTCTTTCTGAAACAATGAATAAGATATATCTCTTACAAACATTTTTTAATGTATTACTTTGAGATGACGAAGAGTAAAGAGGTTCTTCTGCAGTTGTATAGGGCTCTGATGAGACCACATCTGGAGTATTGTGTACAGTTTTGGTCTCCTAATTTGAGGTAGGATATCCTTGTGATTGAGGCAGTGCAGCGTAGGTTCATGAGATAGATCTCTGGGATGGCGAGACTGTCACATGAGGAATGATTGAAAAGACTAGGCTTGTATTCACTGGAGTTTAGAAGGATGAGAGGGTATCTTATAGAAACATATAAAATTATAAAAGGACTGGACATGCTCAATGCAGGAAACATGTTCCCAATGTTCGGCGAGTCCAGAACCAGGGGCCACAGTCTTAGAATAAAGGGGAGGCCATTTAAAACTGAGATGAGAAATAGCTTTTTCACACAGAGCGTTGTGAATTTGTGGAATTCCCCGCCACAGAACGCAGTAGAGGCCAATTAACTGGATGAATTTAAACGAGAGTTAGATAGAGCTTTAGAAGCTAGCGGAATCAAGGGGTATGGGGAGAAGGCAGGCTCAGGTTATTGATAGGGGACGATCAGCCATGATCACAATGAATGGCGGTGCTGGCTCAAAGGGTCAAATGACCTCCTCCTGCTCCTATGTTCTATGTTTCTATGACATATGGTCATATGTGTGACATTTTGGTTCACATTCCAAAGAATGAGCCTATGGTGAGATTTTACCTTAGAATTAGGACGCTTTACCTTAGAATTAGGACGCCCTAGCCAGCTAATGCTGTCAGGAGAGGGAAACTGTTCCATCCAGAAACAACCACTGATACAGGAGTTGAAGACAAGAGATGGAATTGGTCATTCTCCAAGGAAGTCACCAAGCAGAAAACTGATACAGGAGCTGTAATCAGGAAAGTAAACAGTCATCGATAAGGGCATAAACACAAAATGTTGGAGTAATTCAGCAGGACATGAAGCATCTCTGGAGAGAAGGAATGTGAAGGGTGAAGTTTTGGGTTAAGACCAATCTTCAGACTGGCCTGCTGATTTACTCCAGCATTTGGTGTCTATCTTTGGTGTGAAACAGCACCTACAGTTCCTTCCTAGTCATTTATAAGAAGTCATTTCTCATGGACACATTGGCAGATTGACAATTGGAACAGTCCAAAATTAAAATCAGGATTTAGCTAATATCAAGAAGGGGATAGAGAGAAAAAGATGGATACTGGTTTCAGCTATTACATTAAGATTGCCATAATATCAACCAAATAAAAGCATTTTACTGCAAAATAAGGAATTATGGTCTGTTGCCACTTACTAAAAACAAAATCTTGATAGAGGACATTGGCATTGTTGACATTATAACATTATCAGAGAGTAGACACCTGAAACAAAATCAAGAGATCTGTAGACGCAAGCACAGAAAAGACACAAGAGTTAGGAATAAGTTAAACTCAAAAAGACTAGAATCCTAGTAAACAAGACTACAAGCCTCCATTTGGGAAAAATTCAAGTCTGAGCAAAGATTTTTTAAAAAATGCAACTCTTAAATAGGAACATCAGCAGACAACATTATTGATAGTGACACACAGGTGAATATACTTAAAATATAATTGAGAACATGCTAACACAGTCTATACCACCCCCAGTGGTCAGCATAGGAATCTGCAGGCACCATGACAACTCCAGGCTGACACACAGAAAACCAGTTCCAAAGGAATCCAACAGTGACTATGAGCTGAATCCTACTTATTTCCCAAAGCCCAGTCTTCCTTGAAGAACATCTCTCAGATGTTGGGGGTCACTTGGTCAGCTCACTGTATCCTTAAAAGGTTATTGGGGGTATGACTCCTGGTTCAACGCAGATGCTGAATTTGAGCAGTGGGCCAGATACATAACAAAACTGTTCATCATTTTAAAGACCTCAACAACTTCTGGGAATCTCCCCACAGCTTTTCCTTTACAAAAGACCAAACCTGGTTCATACTTTTCTAATAACCTTACATTTCTGAAACCATCCTTGCAATTCTTTATCCCATCCTTTCTATTGCATCTTATTGTTTATAGAGATGACTAGAATAGGGCCTTACTTGTTTCTTTATTTCATTTAGATATTTGCTCTCTGTGTAACATATGACCTATATTGCCAACAAATAACTTGTGATAGGCAATTACTGTTGTCAAGAAGGATATTGGACAGTTCCTGTGGATTGGAGGATAGCTAATGTTATCCCACTTTTCAAGAATGGAGCAAGAGAGAAAACGGGGAATTACAGACCAGTTAGCCTGACTGGTGGTGGGAAAGATGCTGGAGATAATTATTAAAGAGGTAATAATGGGGCATTTTGATAACAGTAAAAATAATTAATCCAAGTCAACATGGATTTATGAAAGGGAAATCATGCTTGACTAATCTTCTGGAATTTTTTGAAGATGTGACAAGTAAAATGGATGAAGGGGAACCAGTGGATGTGATAAGGTCCTGCATGGGAGACTGGTGACTAAAATTAGAGCACATGATATTGGGGGTAGGGTGTTGACATGGATAGAAAATTGGTTGGCAGACAGGAAGCAAAGTGTAGGAGTGAACAGGTCCTTTTCAGAATGGCAGGCAGTGGTGAGTGGAGTACCGCAAGGCTCGGTGTTGGGGCCGCAACTGTTTACCATATATATTAATGATTTGGAAAAGGGAATTAGGAGCAATACTAGCAAGTTTGTGGATGTCACAAAGCTGGGTGGCAGTGTGAACAGTGAAGAGGATGTTAGGAAGTTGCAGGGTGACCTGGACAGGTTGCGCGTGTGGGCAGGTGCGTGGCAGATGCAGTATGATATAGATAAATATGAGGTTATCCACTTTGGCGACAAAATTAAGGGGGCAGATTATTATCTCAACGGGGTTAGGTTAGGTAAGGGGGAGGTGCAGCGAGACCTGAGTGTCCTTGTACACCAGTCACTGACAGTTGGCGTGCATGTACAGCAGGCAGTGAAGAAAGCTAATGGAATGTTGGCCTTCATAACAAGAGGATTTCAGTATAGGAGTAAAGAGGTTCTTCTACAGGTGTATAGGGCTCTGGTAAGACCACATCTGGAGTATTGTGTACAGTTTTGGTCTCCTAATTTGAGAAAGGACATCCTTGTGATTGAGGCAGTGCAGCGTACATTCACGAGATTGATCCCTAGGATGGCGGGACTGTCATATGAGGAAAGATTGAAAAGACTAGGGTTGTATTCACTGGAGTTTAGAAGGATGAGAGGGGATCTTATAGAAACATATAAAATTATAAAAAGACTGGACAAGCTAGATGCAGGAAAAATGTTCCCAATTTTGGGATCCAGAACCAGGGGCCACAGTCTTAGAATAAAGGGGAGGCCATTTAAGACTGAGGTGAGAAAAAACGTTTTCACCCAGAGAGTTGTGAATTTGTGGAATTCCCTGCAACAGAGGACAGTGGAGGCCAAATCACTGGATGGATTTAAGAGAGAGTTAGATAGAGCTCTAGGGGCTAGTATAATCAAGGGCTATTGGGAGAAGGCAGGCACAGGTTATTGATTGGGGATGATCACCCCTGATCACAATGAATGGCGGTGCTGGCTCAAAGGGCCGAATGGCTTCCTCTTCCACCTATTTTCTATATTTCTATGTAACATACACAGAGCAATGACTGGATTACCTATGACTATGACTCCTATTCTTTTGCAAGATCGGTTGAGAGATAAATATTGGTCATGTCACGAGAAAGAACTTAATTACTTTTCTTCAGAAGAGTTCTCTGTGAAATCATATATTCGTTTAAAAGGGCAGATGGAGGCTGATTTTTAACATCTCAAATATTGGAAGAATATTTTTAAAAAGGATAAGTTTTAAGCCAGTATAAACATCAAACAGATATTATTGATCAAACAGTCTCCTGTTTGTTGTAATTTTGTAGTACAAACTTTAGTTTTGACAATACTCATCAAATTAGCTAAAATCTTTCAGTCTGCTGTGAAGTTAACAATATTTGCCATATGAACAAAACTGCAGATTGAAAATAATTGCCAAAGAATCCAGATACAAAGGAAAAATATGTGATTTTACTTTCTTTTAAAGCATTCAGTTGTTATGAACTGGAATATACTTGTCTGAAATAGTGGTGTATTATTAACTTTCAAAATGGAATTGGATATATTATTGAAGGGAATATTTGCAGGCAGATAGTGAGAGAGCAAGGAAATTGGGTGAATTGGTCAAAAACACCCTTAATTATGAATATGATTTTAAAATAAATCAGTGCCACTTCTATTTCAAATGAAATGCTATTCACAGATTCAAGACTGCGATGGTAAATGATTCATTGTACTTAACCTTATCATGACCTTTCATAACCCCTCCACTGTTTCTCTCTGTCAGGCTGCATATTCCATGGCCAATACCTTGAGGAGTATAAATTCCTCCAAGTACATATTGTGAGGAATCGTCCAATACCACCGATGCTGATCCCATCTCTCTCTCTCTCTCTGATCACCATCTGAGGCCCAACCAGATCATTTCCAAACCCTGTGCCCTATTTTGTTCGGAAATTAGATTATAATCTCATTCATTTTCGAAAGAGAGTTAGATTTAGCACTTAGGGCTAAAGGAATCTAGGGATATGGGGAAAAAGCAGGAACGGGGTACTGATTTTGGATGATCAGCCATGATCATATTGAATGGCGGTGCTGGCTCGAAGGGCTGAATGGTCTACTCCTGCACCTATTTTCTATGATTCTATGATTCTGACCCATCACCAAGGACTCTTTAATATTGCCCACCTCAATTTGACTGCATCCCAGCTACTGTTAGAACTGTTATCCATGGATTTATTTCTTCTGATAAGATCCAGACCTCCACTGCATATTGAATAAGGAAATGTTCATCAATTCAGTCAAGTCCTTCTAGCAACTACTAGAAACAGTAGCTGGGCAACACAGCGGTGCAGTGGAAGAGGTGCTGCCTTATAGTGTTCGAAACCCAGGTTCGATTTTGACCTTGGGTGCTGTATGTATGGAGTTTGTATGTTCTCCCTGTGACTCTGAATGGGTTCTCTCTGAATGCTCTGATTTTCTCCCTCATTCCAAAGACATGTAGGTTTCTAGGTTAATTGACCTCTGTAAATTGTCTACAGTGTGTAGAATAGAACTAGTGTATGGATGATTGCTGATCAGAATGGGTGGGCAGGGAGGCCTGTTTCCACACTGAATCTCTAAATTAAACTAAATCTACTGGGTGGCGCTTTGATGGGAGCCTTGCCTACAATCTGTCTGTCATTTTTGTCTTTTTTAGTGATATTTAGTGTGTTGAAAAGTATGTGGTAATGTTCTCTGGTTAGTTTTATGTGGAGGGTGGGCGGGGGGGGTCGGGGGTAACTTGTTTTCAATCTCTTACCTTGCCGGAGATGCGATTGTTTTCCGGATTGTACCTCCGGTTGCTCTGCGGCCTAACATCGTGGAGCTGGAGGCCGTTCTCGGGACTGACTTTGAGCCCCACACTGTGGACTTACCATAGGAGCCGATTCCTTGCCTGGGATCGACGCTCCAACCGTGGCCTGCGAATGTTAACATCAAGGAGCTCGCAGTCTCGAGGAGAGACTGACGTCGGAAAGCTCCAAAAGCTGCACGACGTTCAACTGGCCCAAACCGGGATAGATCGCCCGGCACGGGGAAGCTGAGATTCCCCCCCGAAACGGGAGCTTGATCGCCCCGACGACGAGGCCTGCCGCCGGCTACGGGAGTAAGATCATCTGCTGTAAGGCTGCTGAAGGACAAAGGGAGAGATTCAACTTTTTTTTGCCTTCCATCACAGTGAGGAATGCGGAGGAGTCACTGTGGTGGATGTTCATGATAAAATATATTTTATGTCTTCTGTTGCTTTTTATTGGTATGACTGTATGGCAGATCAAATTCTTCATATGTTGCAAAACATACATGGCTAATAAAGTATGATTATGATTATGATTTAAGTTCCCTGGTTATTGTACTCTGCCAAGGGAATTAAATAATTCCTTTTCAATCTATCAAGGCTTTTCATTATTTTATTCACCGCATATTTTGAGTCTCCTAGGTTTCTAAAAAACCCTCCTCACAACTAAGATATCCAGACAAGCTTACCTGTGGATCATGATCAGAAGGTAGAAGTGGGCTGGATGGTATTGGTGGCCATAAAGGGAAGATTTGCACAGATTTGCAAGATTTGGGGCGGCACTATCTACACAGTGGTAGAGTTGCTGCCTTAATAGCACTTGCAGTGCCGGAGACCTGGGTTCTATCCTGACTATGGATGCTGTCTGTATGGAGTTTGTTCGGTCTCCTAATGACCGCATGGGTTTTCTCTGAGATCTTTGGTTTCCTCCCGCACTCCAAAGGTATGTAGGTAAATTTGCTTGGTATAAGTTTAAATTGTCCCTAGTGTTTGTAGGAATGTGTTAATGTGGCGGGATCGCTGGTCGGTGCAGACTCGGTGGGCTGAAGAGCCTGTTTCTGCACTGTATCTCTGAATTAAAACTAAACTAAACACTGGAAATTAAAACCCTGCCCTGTATCAGAGGAGTTCCAGCCACCCAAAATGACCAGCAGGATCAACTCACTGAGGATAAAGGTGTCATGGATTTTTCCAGAAACATAAAATTCACTATCAAGAAATGTCAATCAATCAATTAATCAATTAATTTATTCATCACATTGTGGCAACAGCCTAAACACGGGCCACTTATGCTCGAACCCTCGTCAGGAGATACGAGGGTGGGCACGTGACGTCAAGGGCTAGAGGGAGTGTCCTGGTACTGAAGGTCATCTCACCTCGAGACATTAAGCAGTCAACAGGTAGCTGAGCCCGAGAGTACAACCTTGCTCAGCTACAGCAACATTGTAATATGGTTAGCGCATCAACTTAACGTGTCACCACTGAATAAACAACACTTTGAACTGGCCTGACGTCTCACCTTTATTCACCACGTATGGTGCCGCTACATTGGTGACCCCCGACTGTCCAAATTTAAATTTTGACTCACCTGAAGCATGCAGCCTCAGGAGACTTGATGTCTGCAGCCGGCTGCCCGGCCCTGCAGAACTACGCTGCAGCCAACCCGGCCCCGCAGTGAGGTATGCCGCCTCTTCCCCACCAGCTGCTGCTCACCAGTGCTGAGAAGCCACGGCTGCCGCTGCTCTCCCGCTCCCGGCAACAGGGCAGGCCCCGCTTCCAAAACCCAAACTGTGCCAGGCCTTGTGTGAAGGCCACCGAGCTCCCCTACATGACCTGCCAGGAGCCGACCACCAGAGCGGAGATGTTTTAGCAGCCGTTGCCGCCCCACCAGCTGCTGCAGGAGCTGCGAGAGTAGCATCCTCCTGCCCACAGCAATGTCGACGCACGCCCGACAGCAGAGAGAGAGAGGTCCTGCTGCTCTCCCACTCCCGACAACGAACCCGACCTCGCATCGCAAACACGGCTCCAGGCCCTGCACTGCACTGGGCCCCACCATTCCAGGCCCTGCACTGGCCTCATCTCACCCGCACTGCAGCGGGCCACACCGCGCCCTGCCCAGCACCGCTCCAGACTAGCCACGGCTCCGTGCCCTGCCCGGCACTGCTCCAGACTCACCACGGCTCCATGGCCTGCCCTGCACCACGCATGGCCCCGCTGGCCACTGCCCAGGGCCTAGCCACCCGATAGGGCGGGCGTACCTGGGGCGCCTGCTGAAGACGCCCTTCTGCTCCTCACCGGTCTTGAATCGCTGGTGAACGCCGCCTCCGCCGGCTGGCAAAATGGCCACCGAGGCATCCTACGACAAACGGCCGACCCGACTACAAAAATGGACGCCGCAGCTGGCAGGAGGAAAAGCTCGAACTTACCGTGCACAGCGCCACCTTCTGGCCGGATGCCGTCCCTACACCCTGATCACCAGCAGCAGTGCCACCGTCAGAGCGGCTGCCGTCACTGCAGCCTCTTCGCCGTCGACAGCTCCACATCCTGGCCGGATTCCGTCACTGCAGCCTCACCGCCATCCACAGCGCCACCTTCCAGCCGGATGCAGTTCCTGCAGCCTGACTACCGGGAACAGCACCTCATTCAAGACAGAGGCAGTCATTGCAACACATCTTTCCTATCCTGCACTATGAACACTGGACAATTTGAACTTTGGACACTGATTGCACTGTAATTTGTCTTTTTACTGTTCATTTTTGTGTTCACTGCATTTCCACGCTCGGTTCAGAAATTAGTTTGTTTATTTTATTTAGTTTTTTCCCCTCATCGTTGCCGGGGGCCGTATTTCACAGGACACTCTCCCTTAGCTGGTCGAGGTGATGCGACCGCGTCTCTTCCATCCAGCGGCATCTGCATCGGTCTCCTCGCACCCCTCGGTACCTCGGGATCGCCCACGCAGAGCGTCACAGCGCCCGTGGAGCCCTCCGTCCCGACCCCCGCCCGGGGCATCCCAGACTCACATGCAGGAGCCACCCTCAACCATGCTATCCTTCCTCCGGTTCTGGGGCGGGGGGGGGGGTCTTGTGGCATCAGCCTAAACACGGGCCACTTATGCTCGAACCCTCGTCAGGAGATACGAGGGCGGGCATGTGATGTCATGGGCAAGAGGGAGTGTCCTGGTACTTAAGGTCATCTCACCTCGAGACCTTAAGCAGTGAACAGGTAGCTGAGCCCAAGAGTACAACCTCGCTCAGCTACAGCAACATTGTAATATGGTTAGCACACCAACTTAACATGTCACCACTGAATAAACAACACTTTGAACCGGCCTGACATCTCACCTTTATTCACCACGTATGGTGCCGCTACAACATACACAATAAAGTGCAGTAAAATGAATTTTACCAGCAGCAGTACAATCAAATAAGAACCCACAATACACAATTAAAATTTAACACAAACATCCACCACAACATTCTTCACTATGGTGTAAGGCACAAAGTACAGTCAGTCCTCCTCCATTGTTCCCTCGTGGTCGGGGCCATAAACCTCCGCAGTCGCCACTGCAGGTGGCCGGATGTACAGCCCCTCTCGTCGGGTCAGTTAGTCCTGAATCGGCGCTTCCCTACCAGAGACCATGGCTTCAAGATGATGTAGGCCGCAGGCCGGCGGTAAGAGCTTCTCCGGGGATCCCCGGCGAGGGATCTCGCTCCAGATGGTAAGTCCATGCCGTGGCTAGAAGCTCAGCAGACCACGGCTTCAGGATGTTATCGGCCGCAGGCCGGCATTCGGAGCTCTTCTCCAGCGAGGGGTCCCTAGCAAGGGGTCCCAGGCTCCGGACGATGCGCCCGTGGCTAGAAGCTTTGCGGACCACGGCTTCAGGCTGTAACAGTCTGATCGGAGCACTCCCTTCTGGCGACTCCGGCAAGTGCTCACCCGCCCTGCGATGAAAAGTCCACGCTGTGCCCGCTTCTGAACTCCGGGCGTGACTATGGGAAAGGTTGCACCAATCCATGGTGTTAGGCCACGAGGGAAGCAACATGGAAAAAGTCACCTTTCCGTGGAGGAGGTGACCGAAAGTGGTTCCCCCCTTAACACAAGACACACCAAGAGACATTAAAACACACATTTGGACACACTAAAAAAAAACAAAAAAAGTTGAAATGATGAACACGCTGCTGGCAGGGTGGCAATCTCGCAGCGCCCCCACCGACCAGCTTATTTGCTGGTTCACAAATATTTGCTTGTGAATAATGGCACTGATGACATGGAAGTTCTCTCAGTTGATCTAAGGCTCCAGATAGTGGTCCTGTGGGACGCAGCATGATAAGACATCCCAATGCTTAAATTTGAATACTTACTAGTTGAGATCATTATTTTTAGAAACAGAAAAGCTGGTATTCCCCACTGCAGTACTGAGTAATGAAGGGATATGGCTTTCATCTGCAGCTGCTGATCCAGTGGCCATGAGGTTGAGAGTCACCATCATCTTGACTTTGATGTCAAGAACAGTTCAGACTTGATGATGTGGCTGAATGTCATCCTGCCCAGATTGGTACTTCTCTCAATAATGACTCTCTTAGAAAATGTCTATCAGACTTGAACAGGTAAGACTGTTTCCTCAGAAGAGTTTCTGGAAGTAATCACTTCACTGATGACCATGCCGTTGTCTCATATCTAGTTAAGTGGACTTAGATGAAGTAGGGCAATGGCATGTAGAAGATATCGGTAAGGATTAAAGAGGAAGCATGAGTTGGTAATGTGTGCCTTCTCTCAGGACGAGCTAAATGAGAAGAGCAAGTGCAAAGTGATCATAGGTCTCTTTTTCTGGGTCTCTTAGAACAGGTTATAGAAGGAATTTGATGAAGTGATAATTAGTTTTCTCTTAGGATGATCACCATGACAACAGACCTTTGAGGGAATTAAAGCAATGTTTTAATTATGAGACCACGAGACCTTCACTTGAAATAAAAGATAATAGACAATAGACAATAGGTGCAGGAGTAGGCCATTCAGCACTTTGAGCCAGCACCGCCATTCAATGTGATCATGGCTGATAATCCACAATCAGTACCCTGTTCCTGCCTTCTCCCCATATCCCCTGACTCCGCTATCTATAAGAGCCCTATCTAGCTCTCTCTTTAAAATATCCAGAGAACCGGCCTCCGCCACCCTCCAATTTCACAGACTCACAACTCTCTGTGTGAAAAAGTGTTTCCTCATCTCCGTTCTAAATGGCTTACCCTTCATTCTTAAACTGTGGCCCCTGGTTCTGGACTCCCCCAACATTGGGGACATGTTTCCTGCCTATAGCGTGTCCAAACCCTTAATAATCTTATATGTTTCAGTAAGATCACTTCTCATCTTTCTAAATTCCAGAGTCTACAATCCCAGCTGCTCCATTCTCTCAGCATATGACAGTCCCACCATCCCGGTAATTAATCTTGTGAACCTACGCTGCACTCCCTCAATAGCAAGAATTCCCTCCTCAAATTTGGAGACCAAAACTGCACACAATGCTTCAGGTGTGGTTTCACTTGGGCCCTGTACAACTACAGAAGGACCTCTTTACTCTTATACTCAACTCCTCTTGTTATGAAGGCCAACATGCCATTTGTTTTCTTCACTGCCTGCTATACCTGCATGCTTACTTTCATTGACTAATGAACAAGGACCCCAGATCCCGTTGTACTTCCTCTTTTCCCAACTGACACAATTTAGATAATGATCTGCCTTCCTGTTTTTGTTACCAAAGTGGATAACCTCACTGCCACCCAGCTTGTGTCATCTGCAAATTTGCTAATGTTACTTTTAATCCCTTCATCTAAATCATTGATGTATATTGTAAATAGGTGCAGTCCCAGCACCGAGCCTTGTGGTACCCCACTAGTCACTGCCTGCCATTCTGAAAGGGACCCGTTAATCCCTACTCTTTGTTTCCTGTCTGCCAACCAAATTTCTATGCATGTCAGCCCTCCACCCCCAATACCATGTGCCCTAATTTTGCTCACTAATCTCCTATGTGGGACCTTATGAAATGCTTTCTGAAAGTCCAGGTATACTACATCCACTTGCTCTCCCTTGTCCATTTTCCTAGTTACATCCTCAAAAAATAATTTAGCCATATGCTCATTCATCTCAGGTTCACTCTTCAGTGATAACTATGCTGCTGGACATTGGTAAACCTGTATTTCCTTATCACCCTGGATGTATAAAAATGTTATGTCCTGTGTCATCGGAGAAAGTGTGTAGACGTCATTTGAAAGGTGAATGAGTCTCTCCTGCACTGCAAGTGAAGGATTGATCTATAAGTGTGTTTCGGCTTGCTTTGAGAATATGTGTGGGAGTGAATCTTCCATTCCATGCACGTACCCTATCCTGAATCCATTAACAATGAAGTGCCAGCACTTGTATCACCACTGAGGCACCCGTGCGATGAATATCTCAGCAATTACTTGATGAAAAACACATACCATTAGTTGGAGAATGCTCTATAATATTTGAGGATCTTGCAGTCAGTTCTGAAACTATGCAACACAACAAAGCCAGTAGAATTTCCTTGTATATAGCACGCAATAACAAAATATGCTCTTGGTAAAATCTTTTTTTTTTAGCCAGGACCATGTAAGAAAACAATGTTAGACACAAATTGCTGGAGTAACTCTGCGGGTCAGGCACCATCTCTGGAGAAAATGGATAGGTGATGTTTTGGGTTGGGACTATTATCATCATACTGAAGAGGTCTGAAGAAGGGGCCTGACCCGAACCGTCACCTATCCATTTTCAACAGAGACGCTGCCTGACTTGCTGAGTTACTCCAGCAATTTGTGCCTATCATTAGTATAAACCAGCCTCTGCAGTTCTTATTTTATTACAAGAAAACATTGTGGGAGTCTTGTTATTACAGGTGCCCGCAGCGAAGTGATTGCTGAGATATTAATCTCACGGGTGTCTTTGTGGTGATACTAGTGCCGGCACTTAATTGTTAAAGTACTGGAGAAACTCAGCAACTTGCTCTGTAGTCCA
This sequence comes from Okamejei kenojei, assembly GCA_035221665.1. Lineage (NCBI taxonomy): Eukaryota > Metazoa > Chordata > Chondrichthyes > Rajiformes > Rajidae > Okamejei > Okamejei kenojei. The sequence goes on from CM069134.1 coordinate 74,461,821, forward strand.
GATCCTGGTTTAAAACCTCCTGCCTTGTTAATTGGTGCAGTGTTTCTCTCCAAAGTTAATAGTGAGGGATCACTCAAAATAAAGTCAATATCAAAGTTCCCAATCTGCCTTTGAACATATGTTGCCAACTACAATAACCCATATGTAAACTAAATGGATTTAAAAATAAATCTTGACTGACAATTATCAACCGATATTTTTGAGCATATGTGATAGAATCAGAAACAAAGTGTCTTAATTCCAAGAAGTGGCACAGCGGTAGAGTTGCTGCCTTACAATAGACAATAAACAATAGACAATAGATGCAGGAGTAGGGCATTCAGCCCTTGAAGCATGCACCGCCATTCACTGTGATCATGGCTGATCATCCACAATCAGTATCCCATTCCTGCTTTCTCCCCATATCCCCTGACTCTGCTATCATTAAGAGCTCTATCTAACTCTCTCTTGAAAATATCCAGAGAACTGGCCTAAAAAAAATCCAGAATATTAGTTAAGCATGATTTCCCCTTCGCAAATCCATGCTGACTCGGACTGATCCTGTTACTGCTATCCAAATGGTCTGCTATTTCATCTTTTATAATTGACTCCAGCATCTTCTCCACCACTGATGTCAGGCTAACTGGTCTATAATTCCCTGTTTTCTCTCTCCCGCCTTTCTTAAAATGTGGGATAACATTAGGTACCCTCCAATCCACAGGAACTGATCATGAATCAATAGAACATTGGAAAATGATCACCAATGTGTCCACGATTTCTAGAGCCACTTCCTTAAGTACCCTGAGATGCAGACCATCATGCCCTGGGGATTTATCAACCTTCAGTCCCATCGCTTCTCAAAACTATTTCCAGCCTATTGTGAATTTCCTTCTGTTCCTCCGTCACCCTAGATCCTCTGGCCACTAATACATCAGGGAGATTGTTTGTGTCTTCCTTAGTGAAGATGGATTCAAAGCACCTGTTCAATTCGTCTGCCATTTCCTTGTTCCCCATCCTATGCGAGGATTCTGTTTGTTGATTTTAGCTCTGCATTCAACACCATTGTGCCAGAGCTACTACACTCCAAACTTTCTGATTTGACTGTGCCTGAAACCCTCTGTCAGTGGATCACCAACTTCCTGACAGACAGGAAGCGGCATGTGAGGCTGGGGAAGCACATCTCGGAAACGCCAAGCATAGGGGCACCGTAAGGCTGCGTACTATCTCCTCTCCTCTACTCTCTCGACACCAACGACTGCACCTCCACAGACACCTCTGTCAAGCTTCTCAAGTTTGTGGATGACACAACCCTGATTGGACTGATCCAGGATGGGGAGGAATCTGCCTACAGACAGGAAGTGTCACAATTGGTGTCCTGGTGCCATAGCAACAACCTAGAACTCAATGCTCTTAAGACAGTGGAATTGATTGTAGACTTTAGGAGAGCTCCCCGTCCCCTCACCCTACTCATCATCAACAACACCACAGTCACATCTGTGGAGAGTTTTAAGTTCCTGAGAACCATCATCTCCAAGGACCTTAAGTGGGGGGGCGACCACTGACTCCACGGTCAAAAAGGCACAACAGAGGATGTGCTTCCTATGGCAGTTGAGGAAGCACAATCTGCCATAGGCAATGATGGTCCAATTCTACACGGCCATCGTAGAGTCTGTTCTCACCTTCTCCATCATGTTCTGGTTTGGCTCAGCCACCAAGCACGACACCTGGAGGCTACAGCAAATCGTCCGATCAGCAGAGAAGGTTATTGGCTGCAACCTTCCCTCCATTGATGAACTGTACACTGCAAGGGCCAGGAAGCGAGCAAGCAAGTTCATCTTTGACCCCTCTCACTCTGGCCACAATCTCTTTGAATCACTTCCCTCTGGAAGGCGACTTCGGTTTGTCAATGCTGCCACAGCCAGACATAAAAACAGTTTTTATCCATGAGTATTTGCTCTACTCAACAGCCAAAAATCTGTAGCCTCCCTTTGATCTGGTATTTTGTTGGTTCACATGCTTGATCAATGGTGTTTTATCATTAATGTTGTATTATCATTAATGTTTAGTGTTTTCTGAGTCATTCGTAACAGTCACTGTATGTCATGTTGTTACTTGTGGGCGGAGCACCAAGGCAATTTATTTGTATATGAATACTTGGCCAATAAACCTACTTAAATTCACTTGTTTCAGTCTCCAAGGGTCCAACTTTGGTCTTACCCAACATTTTCCTCTTCACATAACCAAAGAGGATGCCAATGACCTGGGTTTGATCCTGAGTAGGGGTGCTGTCTGTATAGAGTTTGTACGTTCTCTTTGTACCCGCTTTAGTATCCCCGCTTCCTCCCACATTCCAAAGACATGCAGGTTTGTAGGTTAATTGGCTTCTGTAAAGTGTTCCTATTGTGTAGAAAGACCTTTTTTCCATGCTATATCTCTAAACTAAACTGAACTAAAGATTATAATCTGCATTAAGAAAACATTGAGAGAAATGCTTCCTTGCAATTGGAATATTTCAATATTTTCAAATTTCTTTCTTGATCCTCTTCTGCAGGAATGCTGCTTTATTTTCATCTTCCTGCATAATATTAGGCAACCAAAGAAGAACAATGCAGCAAAGTGAGATTCCATGGTCAATGCATGCAGGGTCCTGATGCTTTTGCAGTGTCAAGTGCAAGTGATATTGAGGCCCGATTACAAAATGAGAACAATAAAGACAAGATTTAGATCTGAAATCTTGAAATAATTCATAAATAATCCATCTAAATCAATTTGAGCTGTGTGATATAGCTACAGGAGGCACCGACTAACCTTTCATGACATTTACAAACATTCACTAATGGATAGATCAATTATATTAAAATGACCTTTGCACAAGTCTGGGCTGTGGCTGATCAACAGCAACACAGGTTTATTGTCAAAGTTTATTCTGGTGTGAAACGAGCCTTCTACTCCAGACCATTGCTGTACCATTCAATATTTAAAGCTTGGTAAAGGTCAAAATAGAAGCAACTGCAATATGGTTAGTTTTTGCCTGGCTAATTCCTTTTCACCTGCATCATTTATTTGTGCCTTCCGATAGGTTGCAGAAGGAATTCAATTACGGTAGTTATTTAATTAATTGGCTTAATTTTTAAATTACCATAAGAAATCTGATTTTGTTTGCTGTATCTGAATTAGTAACATTCCTTTGGTGATGTTGCTTGCAACGGAGATGGAGCGTTCAACATCCTTTCTTGAAAGCAACAGTCTCAACAATGTCTGATGCAACAATGTATCAGCAGCCAGCCCATATGATGTACTCGGATCTGAAACGTTTACTTACTGTAATTTGTGTCAACGTTCAATTTCAGCGTTAAGTAAAAAACACAGAGTACTGGAGGAACTCAACGGGCTAGGCGTCATCTGTGGAGGGAATGGGGGAAAGGGAGAGGGGGGGAGAGGGGGAGAGGGGGAGAGGGGGAGAGATGGGGGAGAGGGGGAGAGAGAGGGGGAGAGGGGGGAGAGGGGGGAGAGGGGGAGAGAGGGGGGGGAGAGGGGGGAGAGGGGGGGGAGAGGGGGGGAGAGGGGGGAGAGGGGGGGAGGGGGGGAGAGGGGGGAGAGGGGGAGAGGGGGAGAGGGGGGAGAGGGGGAGAGGGGGAGAGGGGGGGGGGGAGAGGGGGGAGGGGGAGAGGGGGAGAGGGGGAGGGAGAGGGAGGGGGAGAGGAAGAGGGAGAGGGGGAGGGAGAGGGACAGGGAGAGGGAGAGGGAGAGAGATGATTTGTCTCTTCGGCGTCACGTCTGTTCGGTTATTTAGTTTTTCGGCGTAGTTTCCATTCGGTTATTTGGTTTTTCAGCATTGTGTCTGTTCGGTTATTTGGCATTTTGGCGTCGTTTCCGTTCGGTATCTTGGTTTCCACTTCTTCGCTTCGGCTTCTCGTCCTTCGACGCCCCGTCCGCACACGTCTGGAACCAAGAGGGCAGGAAAATCGGTGGTGGAACTGTACATAAAAAAGTATACAATTTACTGTTTACAGCAATATGCATTTTCAAATTCAACCAACAATGAATATATATATCTTTTTTAATTTTGTCAGTGTCTCAACTCTTCAATACAAGATGTTCTTGTTGTTTAAAAATTACCCATTCCTGGCACAAATAATATCAAATGTTCAAATCTCATATACTTCTGATTTCATAATCGATTTGTATGAAGAAAGGTTCCTGGTCTGAAATGTCATCTGTCCATTCCCTCCACAGATGCTGCCTGAACCAGAGTTCCTCCTGCACTTTGTGTTTTCCTTAAGATTCCAGAAACTGCAGTTACTTGCCCATTAGGTCAACTTTAAATGTTTTTAATCTTTCACCTTAAATCAATATCCTCTAATTTTAACATGGGAGAAAGACTGACCATTCACCCTATCCATGCCTCTCATGATTTTATATCTATACTATTACTAAAACTCTCATCTTGGCCACTCCCCCCCCCCCCCACAATCCCTCCCCCACACAACCCCTCCCCAACATCCCCTCCCTGCCCACACCTCCGCTCCCCCCACAACCCCACACAACCCTCCTCCACCCACAACCCCCATCCCCCATCCCCCACAATCGCCCCTTCCCCATCCCCCACAACCCCCCTCCCCCACAACTCTTTGTTGTTATCTCCCCTGGAAGGCAGTGTTCCAAGCAGAGAGACACTAATTTTAGGACATGAAAGGAAGTAAAGGAGACTGTGCACCCAGCTGCTGCTACAAGCATAATTTTCATTGTATCTGTACCTCACCTTACTTGTGCATATGATAATAAACTTGGCTTGATCTACCTTTGAATGTTCAGACTGGAGGCTAAGCACTGTAACAAATCAAAGGCCTCCAAAGTAGCCCTAAGTAGGTTGCCAATGTATTATAAGCACAAGAATCTTGCAGTTTAATATTCAGCAAGTAAAAATCAAGAAACATAATCATCAGTAGTATCTGTTCCATCCTCAATTGATGTTATTTTGCAACAGTTTTTTTTTCAATCGTCGCAATTAAATTCAAACAATGGGATTATAATGATCCTGGCGTGAACTATGGGCCACGTGGTGATTTAGGTGCCGACACTTTGTAACGGAGCTTCAAAATCAGTAAGTGTTCCAGATGTCTTAAGGTGTTTTATAAATATTTTTATTCTCTCTTTTATTTTTAATTTTGAATATTAAATTTCGGTAAAATGTTGGTCAATTTTGGTCATAAATTAACTCAAAAGGATCAAAATGTAGGCCCGTTTTTAATCCTGTGGTATTTCATTGTGATTTAATAACTTTCAAATTTGGCCACCCATGTTACACCCATATCCTGGGTCTCCTCCATACCCCGCAAAAAAATACACTGCCCTCTCTCCCCATTCCCCCACTCGCAAACAGGACAGAGTCCCCCTGGTCCTCACCTTTCACCCCACCAGCCGGCAAATACAACACATAGTCCTCCGCCAGTTTCGCCACCTCCAATGTGACCCCTCCACCCGCCACATCTTCCCATCTCCCCCCCTGTCTGCCTTCCGCAAAGACCGCTCCCTCCGCAACTCCCTTGTCAATTCTTCACTCCCCTCCCGCTCTACCCCTTCCCCGGGCACTTTCCCTTGCAACCGCAGGAAATGCAACACTTGCCCCTTCACCTCCCCCCTCTAATCCTTTCAGGGACCCAAGCAGTCCTTCCAGGTCCGACAGAGGTTCACCTGCACCTCCTCCAACCTCATCTACTGCATCCGCTGCTCCAGATGCCAGATGATCTATATCGGTGAGACTAAGCGGAGGCTTGGCGATCGTTTCGGCGAACACCTCCGCTCGGTCTGCAAAAACCAACCCGACCTTCCGGTGGCTCAGCACATCAACTCCCCCTCCCATTCCACATCCGACCTCTCGGTCCTGGGCCTCCTCCACGGCCAGAGAGAGCAACACCGCAAGTTGGAGGAACAGCACCTCGTATTCCGCTTGGGGAGTCTGCATCCTTTGGGCTTGAACATTGAATTTTCTCAATTCTGTTAACCCTTGCTGTCTCCTCCCCTTCCCACCTCTCCCTCAGCCCTCGGTCCGTGGCATTCCCTCTATCTCTATCTCCCTCCCCCACCCTAGTCGCACTAGCTTCTCATTTTCACACCACAAACAGCTTACAATGGCTTGTTCCCTTTATCATCGATACTTTTTTGCATATCTTTCATTCATTGTTCTTTATCTCTCCACATCGTCTATATCTCCCGTTTCCCTGATCCCTGACCAGTCTGAAGAAGGGTCTCGACCCGAAATGTCGCCTATCTCCTTCGCTCCTTAGATGCTGCTGCACCCGCTGAGTTTCTCCAGCTTTTTGTGTAATCCTTATTTATGGAAACACCCATATACAAGAACCCTCCAGTCAATAGGAAGAAAATGAAAAGAACCTTAACTATTACTCGTTTCTTATTTCTTACTATGCTGCAAGCACCCCAACATTTTTTACATTTTCTGATATCGTGCAGCCATTATATGATTTTCTAGAGGTGTATAAAATCTTGAGTGGAATCGATAGGGTGAATGCAGAGTCTTTTACCCAAGGTAGGGGAATCAAGAACCAGAGGACATCGGTTTATGGTGAGAGGGTAAAGATGTAAAAGGAAGCGAAGGGGCAAGTTCTTCACTCAGAGGGTGGTGGGAATGAGTTGGACAGGTGCATGGATAGGAGAGGTTTAGAGGGACAAATGTAGACAAAAGCCACTGGCTTGGATGGGGTCACTGGTGTCGTCTCGCCTGCGTTGACCAATTACCTGCCGCACTTTGTTCTGCCTCTTCCCTTTTCCAGCTCCCTTCAGGGCCTGTTTTGGTGCTGTTTGTCTCTGACTCTATCCCTTTCTCTCACTTTGGATTTTGTCTCGGCTGTGAGCCAGCCTAGCTGAGCTTGAGTTCCCTCTCTTGCCAGACCCACGTGCATATGTTGCATTTTTTGGCAGATGGGAAAAGAAGAGACGCTGTTTGGAGATAAGCTAAACACCATTCTGATCTTGGAACTGTTACACTGGGAAATGAAACAGACACCTTGCTCCCTTCTCAGATTCACACAATTTTATTCCCAATTTATAAGTACTTCCTGCAAGCCTATACAAACAAGATTTTAGGAAAAACAGATCATGTTCAACACCTCATATTTCTTCTTGTGCCCAAAATACTTGTCCATGCAATAATGGTTCACTATTTTCACATGGTCATTACTGTAAAATCTAAAGAATGATTTTTGAATATTTTGCAGGGAAAAATACACTATAAAAACAATAGAAAAAAGATGCAGCTTATATGCTGCTTCACAAATTGATAAATGTTCTTAAACTGTAGGTCAGAACATCCGCAGAAGATGTTTTTGACCTAACTCATGATTTTAAAATGTACACCTTTCAAATAATTTATTTTTGGACAGGTCTCCTCTCCACCATCTGGTTGTCACAAATCCTGCTGTCACACTGTGGACTGAATTTGCCTCTCCCATTATTATATTAGCCATTTCCCTTCTCTCAACTGATCTCATGGAATCATAGTCATACAACATGAAAACAGGCCCCTATGGCCTAACTCGTCCATGCTGACAAAAATAACCCATCTAAGCTAGTCTTATTAAACCACTAATTTGGTCTATATCCCTCTAAATCTTTCCTATCCATGCACCTATCCAAACGTATTTTATATGTTATTGTACCTACCTAATCAAGCCTTAGCCTCCTACATTCCAAGGAAAAAAGTCATAGCCTGCCCAATCTTTCCCTGTAGCTAATGCCCTTGAGTCCCAGCAAAATCCCTTAAATCTTTTCTGCACTTTTTCCAGCTTAATGACCTTTCCCCTTCCACCATCATTCTGGTCCCTCATTTCTTGCTGTCAGACTGTCAGAAGGCTCAGAAATGGAAAGGACGAATGCAGGCTCACCGAGAAGTACTGAAGAAAACCCAAAATCAAAACGCAAATGAAACCGAAAGATATTAAGACCTGGAACCGAAAGATATAGACCTGGAACTGACAGAACTCAGAACTGCTATTGAACCGACAGAATGCAGAACAGATTAGTCGGCACCCAATTGGTGATGATCTCAGGTATTTATACCAAGTGATAGATTAGGGGAGCAGATTAAATGCAAGTGTAACTCCCAATAGCTCAGGGGAGGAGTGTGGAAAGAGTCTCAAGTGTCTAGAGGCGTGGCAAGTGTGACAGGAGCCCCGCTCCAACAGATGCCTCCTGGTGTTCTCTTTGGCTGGTCCGGATACTGCTGATGATCAGGGAGGGGTCCAGGATGTCATGGGCAGAAATCCAGCTCTTCTCCTCTGGATTTTAGCCCTGCCAGTGAACCAGATACTGGATCCCTCAGCCACGCCTCCAGGGCTTCAGCAGTTGCTTCACCGTGTACACAGGACCACCATCAATGGTGCAGGGTGGCAGAGGTAGCAGAGGAGTGGGAGATGGGGAGCTGGAGGACACAGGCTTAACCCGGGATACATGGAAGGTAGGGTGAATCCACATAGACCGGGGCAGTCTAAGGTGAACAGTAGAGCGGTTAATGATCTTGAGAATCAAGAATGGGCCAATAAACCGTTGTGCCAACTAAATGGATTCAACGCGGAGGGGGAGATCTCGGGTGGGCAGCCATAATCTCTGACCAGCGTGATATCAAGGGGCATGTGTCTGGTGATGATCTGCCTGCCGTTGGTACCTGGAAGCAGTGTGGAGCAGGGCCGAATGGGCCTCCTTCCAGGCCTGACAACTACAGCGCACAAACTCCTGGGCAGATGGAACAGAGAACTCTTGGTCTGGGAACCGAGGTGGGTGATAACCAAGGGAGCAGTGGATTGGAGACAGACCGGTGGCAGAATTTGGCAGAGAATTGTGGGCATATTCGATCCATACCAATTTGTTGACCAGGTGGTAGGGTAGGTACCGTTGGTTGCCTACGGAACAGGCAACGTAGGGAGGTCGCCAAGGCCTGATTGGCACACACTGACTGATCATTAGATTGTGGATGGAACCCAGATGAGAGGCTTGTGGAGGAGCCAACCAAGGAGAAGCAAACCTTCCAAAATTGTGAGGTGAACTGCGGATCCCTGACAGAAATGATGTCTCGAGGAAAACCATGGAGTCTGATGACCTGGTTGATGATAAGATGAGCGAGTTCTACAGCAGATCAGAGCTTAGAAAGAGGAAGGAAATGAGCGGACGTGGAGAAGTGGTCCACAATGGCAGGAATAACCATATTACCCTTGGACGGAGGCAAGCCGGTGATGAAGTCCAGGGCGATGTGGGACCAGGGATGGCAGGGAACAGGCAGGGGATGAAGGAGAACAGAGGAAGGCTGATGGGATATCTTATTCTGCGCACAGGCAGAGCAGGTGGAGAAGAAAGACCGGGTGTCAGCCTCCACGGTGGGCCACCAGAACTGCTGGCGCAGCAGGTAGAGGGTGCGGCCGATGCCAGGATGAGAGGCGAGATTAGAGGAATGGGCCCACTGGAGTACTTCAGAGCGGGTGGAGACCAGGACAAATAACTTATTGGGGGATCCTGAACCAGGATTAGGGTGATGACATTGGGCATTGAGAACTGTGGTCTCAATCTCCCAGGTGATGGAGCACACCAGGGAGGCAGAATGGGCTTGTGGGAATGGTTGTCCTGGTCAGAACTGAACTGGCAGGAGAGGGAGTCGGGCTTGACATTGTTGGACCCAGGACGGTATGACAAGGTGAAATTAAACCGGTTGAAAAACAGGGCTCACCGGGCTTGACGGGGTTGTGCCGCTTCGCCGAACGCAGGTACTCCAGGTTCTTGAGGTCCATCCAGACTTGGAATGGCTGCTCAGTGTCCACCAACCAATGTCTCCACTCCTCCAATGCCAGCAGCTCTCTGTTACCGATGTTATACTTCCTCACAGCCGGGGAGAGGCAGCTGTGCGAGGTGTACTCGAAGCTGGTTGACACTGGTAGTTAACTGTTCGACGGTATACATAATGGTACGATGGTACGACGGTACTATTCGAGCACTACGTTGGTCTATTCAAACCTCACAGGTGCTGATAGTTGAGCCTTGGTATTGAACAACCGTGAACAACCTCAGTCCCGGAATTGGGGGCATCCAAACTCTGGTCGAGCTGACCAGGATTGCCTTCCATGTCCATACTGGCCCACTAATCTGTCAGAAGGCTCAGAAATGGAAAGGACTCGAATGCAGGCTCACCGAGAAGTACTGAAGAAACCCAAAAGCGAATGGAACCGAAGATATAGACCTGGAACCAAGAGAACTCAGAACTGCTATCGAATCAACAGAATGCAGAACTGATTAGTCAGCCCCAATTGTTGATGATCTAAGGTATTTATACCAAGTGATAGATTAGAGGAGCAGATTAAATGCAGCCTAATAGCTCAGGGGAGGAGTGTGGAAACAGTCTCAAGTGTTTGGAGGCATGGCAAGGTAAGTGTGACATAGATTAACTTTTCTTCCTAAAGGGCCTGTTCCACCAGCATGTGATTGCATGCGTCTAGTGTAACCAAACGTCGTCGCTTGAGGCGTAAGGCCTCGCGGGGCCGGTCCCACTTCGATCGCCGGAGGCGTATGGAGTTGTGCGGGTCTGGTCTCGACATCGCGCTGGGCTCCAAAATTCTTGCACGGTTCGAAAATTCCGCGCGCCAACGGTCTGTCGGCCCGCAGGCGCATTGAGGGTGTACGCAGCGTCTTGACGTCGTACGCAGCGTCTTGACATCGTAAGCAGCGTCCAATTTTTGTGTGGTCTCATTCTGGCATGCAGGAGGCCCAGGACAGAAAGGTGGGAATGGGAATGGGAATGGGGAGTTAAGATGGTTAGCAACCACAAATGCTGGAGCAAATCAGCGGGTGAGGCAGCATCTACAGGGCAAAGGAAATTGGCAAACTTTCATGTCAAAACCCTTCTTCAGAGTTTTTTGAAATGGAAGGAGTCAAACAAAAAGTTATTAAGGGTAAGGACCAACTCTGCTAGGCGGAGGAGAGTATCTGTAGATGGGGATTGGTTGGTTCTGCGGTCGAGGAAGAAACAGAGACTCTCCTGGTGGGGGATGGAGGTGTAGAGTGACTGGACATCCATGGTGAAGATGAGGGAATGGGGGCCTAGAAAACGGAAGTCCTGGAGTGGATGAAGAGCGTGTGAGGTGTCGTGAACATAGGTATGGAGGGATTTAACCAGGGGGGATAGGACGGAGTCGAGGTATGTGGAAATAAGTTCGGCAGGACACGGACAGGCAGAAACAATGGGTCTGCCAGGACAGTCAGGTTTGTGGAATTTGGGGAGAAGGTAAAATCGGGCTGTGTGGGGCTGGGAAACGATGAGGTTGGAGGTGTGGGAGGGCAGAGTGCCGGAGTGGATGAAGTCAGTGATGGTGCTAGAGATAGTGGCCTGGTGCTCGTCTGTGGGGTCATGGTCCAGGGATAAGTAGGAGAAGGTGTCTGAGAGTTAGCGCATGACCTCAGCCTTGTAGAGATCGGCGCGCAGACTACCACGGCACCTCCCTTGTCGGCAGGTTTGATCACCCAGTCTGTGTTGTTGCAGAGTGAGTGGAGGGCTGCACATTCAGGGGATTTTTTGAAATGGGAGGAGTCAAACAAAAAGTTATTAAGGGTAAGGACCAGCTCCGCTAGGCAGAGGAGAGTATCAGTAGGCGGGGATTGGTTGGTTCTGCGGTCGAGAAAGAAATGGAGGTTGTGGTCAAGGAAGAAACAGAGGAAAAAAACGGTCTGAAGAAGGGTTCCGACCTGAAACGTCGCCTATTTCCTTCGCTCCATAGATGCTGCCTCACCCGCTGAGTTTCTCCAGCATTTTTGTCTACCTTTGATTTTCCAGCATCTGCAGTTCCTTCTTAAACATTAACTTCTGTCGATCTTTTTCACATTAATATTACTCTGTATTATGGCTGAACTCTAACTGCTCAATTTAATGAACTTGCAGCAGTTAAAGGAGTTACAAATGGCTTTATCATATGAAGAGAATTTTCATTTTTTAATGTCAGAGAGTGTAAGAATACGATTGCTTCACTAACTTGATTCCTGGTCTGTTGTGCAGCCTGAGTGCCCTCTCTTGGAATAAAAATGTCAACAATGTTCTTGAATTGCATGAGATGTAAAATCCCTTAAAGTGCTTCACTTTCTCCATTGGTTTCCTGTATGGTGCAGTTATGTTTTGCGCACTATCTCTGTTCCTCAATTCCATACCTTTTTTGTCAATACATATCCAATTAAACATTCCACTCTTCTTTCTTGCCTTAACTTGTTCCCGGCTTCCACCTTTTTATTTATTTTGATTTCACTGACATTTAAATCCTTTTCCATATCTAACAATGCACCAAACAAGATTTAGCTGGTTATTATAAACTAAACACTTAACATTGAAAATAATAATAAAAGAGTCAAGAGTGTTTTATTGTCATATGTCCCAGGACAATGAAATTCTTACTTGCTGCAGCACAACAGAATATGTGAATATGTAAACATTGTATCTAACGGAAAAAAAAGGAAAAAGTTCAATAAATAACAACTATAGTAAAAGTATAAATAAAAGTAAAATCTTTAATAAAATACGAGCAGCTCAGGTAGCACTTATGTAAAGTGAAAGAGTTAATGTTTCAATTCAAGGGCCTATCATCAAAACTAAAAGATCTTCCGTTAAAGACACACATCTACTTTTTGTTCAAATGAGGCGTCTTTGATCTCATATGTTAATTTTGTTTCTCCCGCCAAAGCTTCTGTCTAGTCTGCGCAGTGCTTCCAGCATTTTCCAAACTTTCATAATTAGATCATTCAGTTTCTTTCAGTTGAAGTAAGCACATATAATGTACAACTCCCTGCATCACTTGGCCATCCTTCTGAATTTCAATAGTTTATAATTTTGGATACATTTGACCTATAGTCTACTAGATAATTAGCATGGTTTGTCCTTGAGTTATAGTCATAAGGTCATACAGAGTCATGCACCACTGGTGCTGTATAGGTCCTGTGGCCCACCAAGGTGACTTTTCAACATTTCTTCAAATTTGATTCTAACCTGAAATGTTGTCTATTAATTTCCTCCCGAGATGCTGCTTGACCTGCCAAGTTACTTGTGTACCTTGTGTTCGGTAAATTAATTGACTGATCGGCACTTCATTAAGATATGGAAAGGTGAGTGAGAGGAGAATTGGGGGGAGTTGTACGCAAGCAACAATATGTTACAGGACTACAAGTCAGGTTGTGGAACTAATGGAAATATTCTGAGGAACATAATAGAGATGTATGGGTTTTTTTCTGGTTCATTAAGAAAGATTATCATGTGAATAAATGCAGCATAAACTGGAACACAATACAGAATAAAGAAAACTCAGTAACAGTACAGGTCCTGAACCATGGAGCAAGAGGCAGTATAAAGAAAACAAAACAGTCCTTGATTTACATTTTCTAGCCTTATCTTTTTCAGCCTTTATGTTAGAGATGCAGCATGAAAACAGGCCCTTCAGCCCATCGAGTATGTGCCGACGAGCCATCTTACACACTAGGGATAATTTACAATTTTTAGTGAAGCCAATTAACCTACAAACCTGGACATCTTTGGAGTGTGGGAGGAAACCGGAGCACCCGGAAAAAAACCCACGCGATCACGTGGTGAACGTATCAACTCCATACAGACAGTACCCGTTATCAGGATTGAACCCAGGTTTCTGGCGCTGTAAAGCAGTAATTTTACCACAGCACCGCTGTGCCCCCTTGAAATAAACAGCATAAAAAGCAACCCGATCATCACAATACTTTTATTGCTCAGAGCTTTAATCCCTGGTTTAGTGGTCACCTTCCCATTATATGCTACCTGTTGTAACTTGTTTCGTATATAACATCACAGACTGGCCTAGCTTCTTTTTGTTGATGTCAACATCACCACTGGACCTCTCCAATCTGGGGACACAAGAACTGCAGATGCTGTAATCTTACATAAAACAAAGTGCTGGAGTAACCCAGCTGGTCAGGCAGCATCTGTAGAAGGAATGGACAGGCAACGTTTTGGGCTGGGACCCTGCTTTCAGACCGATGTCTAATAGTAAGATTAAACAGGAATTTACCAGTTCGAAGTATGATCCTTACTTTATGAGTAGTTACGATGAGGGATTACGTGAAGACCCCGCCAGCACGCATGCACGGCATTCTTCAAAGCAGCGGTGTGAAATCACAGATAGTAGAGTTGACTGAAGATAGTAAGAACTAACATACCAGTTGACCTTATAATAGAGGGTTGAGAGCGGAGGGCACGTAATCCCTCATCGTAACTTCTCATAAAATAAGGATCAAACTTCGAACCAGTAAGTTCTCATTTAATCTTACTATTTTACTTCGGAGTCACGTGAGTGACAACGTAAAGACTTCAAAGCTCTGTGATTTCATGCCCTGGAAACGAGTCCATGCTCACACACTGCCATAATAACCAATGGAGGAAGTATGTTAACGTATTTCACTTGAACAGTGCTGAAAAACAATAATGTATTATTTAACAATAATAATAAAAACCCCTAACTTTGGGGAAAATTATAATACAGAACTTAAAATAGTGTCTGCAAATATCTCAGGCGTGGCCACAGTTTTGTTGTAACCACTGGAAGTTGTTTCATTAAACCAACCTGCCGTTGCAAGGGTGCGGCCCATAGGAACTTCCATCATCCTCGCTGCACGATGTAGCTACAGCCCTGGTAGAATGAGATTTAAAATGTCAGTGTCCACCCCTGCTGCACCTAACACCACCCTGAGCCATCTTGATATGGTCTGCACGGTACTCTGTGATGAGGACGTTTGAACTTATCAATAGGGCCATTTCTGTACCCCAAGACTTTTGGTGACCTCCAGTTAATGTAGAAGGTGGGTCACTATGCAGAGGCGTCTATCTACGGGATAAGCCAGGAACTCCAATTTGAGGTCAGATGACCCAGGCCTGTTTTGTTTAAGTAACTCATAAATGTGAAAGATTATCTTATTTTGGGATGTTACCATGGCATCCAGTCTAGTTTGTGCAGACACTGGACCCGCTGCGCCGTTACAAGTGTTATCAGCATTACTATTTTATATGTGTTAGCGAGAGGGACGTGGCTGGTGCGCAATCTCTGAATAGGGTCAGGACAATGCCAATATCCCAGGTCTGCGAATATTGAGGCCTGGGGGATTTTGAGTTAAAATCCACTCATGAGTTTTGACACCAGAGGGTGAGATGCTACTCCACGGTGTTCTAACTCCTGTCCCAGGTATGAGGATAGGGCACTTCTTGCGCAGTTGATGGCACTATAACTCACCCTTCATCGAAGTGTAGACTTGCCAGAAACTCCAGCACATCCGTGATGGTGGCTGTGTTGTAAGTTGTGTCTGTCCTGGTACAAAATACCTCCCATTTTTTGATATAGGTGAGGTACTGTTTCCTGGTGGACTCTCTGCATGATGCCACGATGATATTCATGGTTTGGTCCGACAGCCCAAATTCCAGGAGAGGACTTTTTCAAATCTTGCACCCAATAGGTTCATTCGGTCATGGCACGGATGACTCTCCCTTGTCACAGGATGTACCAGCAAACTGGGGCGTTTGTAGATGGGAATCCATAGCTCTGAGACCATGTTGAGTACCACAGGGTACCATGGCTGAGTAGGCCAAAAGTACTCCCAAAATACCTGATGCGGAGTCTTGTTGAATTTTTCGCAATACCCGACTGATGAGGCAGAAGGGGGGGGGGGGAATGCATAGAAACAATCCCCCCCCCCCCCCCAGTGTGGTGAGATGCGTCCATCGTTACTGCCCCAAGGTCTGATTCCCATGCAACATACGTTGGTATCTGGTGATTAAGTCTTGATGCAAAAGATCGATATCTGGCGTTCCATACCGAGCTACAATGTCAGTAAATAACTGGTGTTCCAACATCCATTTGGTGTTGTCATTGAATTTGCGTGACCTGGTGTCCGCTACTGTATTGAGCTTACCCGGAAGGTAAGTAGCTGATATCCAAATGTTTCTTTCTATGCACCAGTGCCAGATTGTATTGATCAATTTATCACAAGACATCAACTTAATTCCACCCATAAGATTAATGTATGTCACCACGATGATATTATCAATTTGTAGGCGAACATGCAGATGATGCATGTCTGAAACAGTAAGCCTGAAGTCCGTGAACGCTCCCAACATCTCTAGATGATTGATACCCAGTGCCTGAAGTAAGGTTAACTCATGTGTATTCCATCTACCACTGCAACTGGCGGTGGTATTGGTTGCTCCCCAGCCAGGAACGCTGGCGTCAGTTTGTAACACAACCGAAGGGTTTGTGACTGTGATGGGATTAGAGCAATGTCGAACATTGCTAATCCACCATCGCAATTCCAATTTTGCTTTGGCTGGTAACTGCATTGGTCTGTCAAAATGGCCAGAATGGTGTTTTGAGTGCTGCAGTTTTGGCCCTTTGTAGATTTTGGTAATGTAAGGGTCCAAATTTGTGTGTCTGGAAAAGGCAGCCACGAGCTTCCCAATTACCCTGGCTATTTGACGAATAGATGGTTTACTGGTGCAAACAAGGCTGTTACATGCCTCTATCAAGTCTGTTGCTTTGTCCTTTGGCAAGGTGACAGACATATGAACAGAGTCAATTGTGAGTCCCAAATAATCCATAGTCACTGAAGGCATTAACTTGGATTTGTCTGGATGGATGATAAACCCCAATTTTTGAAATAGGAGCTTGGAGGCTGAGACAACCAATTTAGCCAATTCCAAGATTATCCCCACAATTAGGAAGTCATCGAGATACGCCATGACAATATGTTTTTGTTTCTGAAGAAATGCAAAAGCTGGTTTCAATATTTTTGTAAACAGTCTGGGGCTGATGTTAATCCATTAGGCAGCGCTTTATACTGCCAGAGCTACCCCATCCAGATACATTTCAAAAATCTGCGGTGATCCTTGTCTATTGGTACTGAGTAGTATGCATCTTTTAGGTCAATGCAAGCCATGAAGTACCCCTTGGAAACTAGTTGTTTTAGCAGTAACAAAAAAATTCCATTTTGAAGTGGGTGTACTGCACAAAAGTATTCAGTTGTGTCAAATCAAATTATGTGGCATCCGCCATCTTTTTTTGTTTTTAGGTGAAGATGTTTGATATGCTCCTCCGACATATCTTCCGTCTACTGACATGGCAAAGCTGTAATACCCGAGGCCAGTAGTTTGAGGATTTACCGCAGGCACATTGAGGGAAATGCAGTTTTCTGGAACTAGATGTTTGGCTGTCGTGTCGTTCATAGCTTGTTCTTGTAGCTGATGAGTTGTTAAGTAATTTATACTGGCTGCCGGCTGACAACGATAGTCCCATCTGTGAGGGCATCGCAAACTTGGATGCCATCCCGAGTAGTTCCTCTTCTTACATCCCTAGCATGTTGGATTCTTCTGCCATCACCCCCTCTTCAGAGTCAGCCCAGACCTGACTCCTTATGCTCCCCTTCGAAGAGGGTGAGACATTTGGCAGCCCTGTAAAGGGTACTGCCGTAGGTCTGCTAGGAGACTCACGGTGACCAGACTCCTGCTGGAGTGGATCACGTTGGAGCAAGTGTTCCACCATCCGCTCCATGCGGGATTATCGACTGCCGTCGCTACCCACGAACGGCGAGTCTCCGAGCCTGGACCCTGCCGAGTCAACGGGCTTGCCCGACTTCCGGGTTGCTTTGCCGCCAGTCCCAGGTGCTCCTGCGGGCTGTTGCGGTGTTACGTCGGGGCTGCCACCTGTAACGAGGAGAAGTCGGCCGCTGCTGACTGCCCGCGTTCCCGCGGTCCTCCGCAGTCAGTCTCTCGAAGCGGCCCGTTCCATGATGGGGTACTCTGTACCACAGAGTGCCCGAAAACGACCTCAGGTTAGTTGATACTTACCTGTAGGTCCGTTCCGGTGGAGGAGCGACCCTCATCCCTGCCTGTCGCTTCGCAATGCTATGTAGCGCATGCGTGCTGGCGGGGTCTTCACGTAGTCACTCACGTGACTCCGAAGTAAAATTTAAGTGTCATGGTTACAAGCAGTGCAATAATAAATATGAGCCATCTACATCCAATAATATTTCTATCCACCTGGAATATAATGATGAACATTCTCTCGCTGAATTTTTCAGGGTGCTATTTGCTATGAAAATTGTTCTTGATATTCCCCTGAAGTAATTTATATGTTGATTGTTCTTGGAAGGAAAACAGTTACTATCGGATTTCAATGCAAGGCATTCCATTAAGCATTTTGGGATTGTTATAGGATCATCACAGAAAGTCATTGAAAATCTATTCAATCTGTATTTGTGACAAATGCAGAATCTTTGACCAAGCAAATTTTAGTTTTAAAGTGTAAGGCTGTGATAACTAAAATTTAAGATTGATATAACCCATTTTCACGAAGTCAAAATGCTTCTTTCAAACCAGCTAAGAATCCAATGAGTGCCATAGGCTCGAATGTCCTGCCTCCAATATCCCTGAATAAGTCAATGTATCAGCATAACCCTATAATACATGGTACTATTCGTATCTGGAAATAGTTGAAGCTCTGTCTCAAATTGAGAGACATGTCTCTCCTTCTTCCTATTGCAAACAATACCTCTTTTAAACCCTCTATTTTAGATGGAGTTTTCACCCAATGGAGGAACAAGGGACTCAACACTGTGGGAGACCTTTATCAGAAGGGGACTCTTTCCTCCTTCCAAGAGTTGCAGGAGAAATATGATCTGAACACTGAATACATTTTTCAGATACCTCCAGGATAGGGACTATGTGAGAACATACAGGCAAGACTACTCCAAAACATCAACACCCATCATCTGAGGTTTATAGGCATGCATGGGAGGATCAGATGGGTCAACAAACCTCCAATGATATATGGGACGAAAGCTTACAATACATTCACTATTGCTCCTTAAATGTCAGACACTGCCTGATACAGTTCAAAGTGCTGCCCAGGCTATACTACTCAAAAACCAAGCTGAGGAAGATTTTACTCAGTGTTTCCCCTCTTTGCGATAAATGTGAGTCTCAAGATGCCACCTTAACCCACAGTTTTGTACTGTGTACAAAAACAGAAAGATTTGGACGGAAGTATTCAGCGTCATCTCCAAAACACTGATAACCCCATTAGAGCCAGACACAAAATTGATAATACTGGGAATATCAGAGGCATGTAGCAATCAAATGGTCTCTCAACAACGCTTTCTTGATTACAGTCTAATATAAGCAAAAAAATTATACTTAACTTCTGGAAAAAGACTGCAGTCCCTTCAGTGAAGATGTGGATTACAGAAATGACGGGTACACTACATCCAGAGAGAATTAGGTTTGTCTTGAATGATAAACTGGAACAAATTTTAAAAATATGGTCTCCTTTTATTGAATTTCTTGAGCAACACAATGGTTGAACACAAATTCGAAACTGATCAAATTCGAAGCTGGGTGAGCGGGCACATGGGTGGGTCGATGAATATATTTCCTCTCTTTTCTTCTTTCATCGTTTTCTCTCTCTCTTCACTTTTTAATTTAATGTTCTGTTTGGAAAATGTTAAAATGAAAGCTGTTCACAAAGTTGTAACATTTCAAGTTCTTTGTACAATTGCTTCCAATAAAATAAATATTTTTAAAAAAGAATCCAATCAGTGTTAGTTTTGCCTCTTTAGCATTCCTTCAAGTTTTCTTTGTGAATATATTACCTAATCTTAGAGTGGCTGAAAAACAATTTGCTGCTTTATTTTATAGGTCAGAAATCTTCTGTTTTAATATTCAAATGAAATAAGAAAATAAAATCCTTTCCTGTAAACACAATGACTCAGATATTTCTTCTGAAGAATCCTTATGGAATGCAAAAGAAAAGGAAGATATTTTGAGAGTGGTGACATATGCTATGATTTTGCCATGCACTGTTCTGCTGTCACCTTGACTGAAAGTAGATCAACATCATAACTCTGTTACAAGTGAAATTAAGTGTGTTGAAGGTTTTCATGCACTTAAGTTGGTTTTCCAGTCATTGTTGCTTATACAAAATCATGCTCCCAGTGGTTGGTTAATGTGGGCGGCACGGTGGCGCAGCGGTAGAGTTATTGCCGTACAGATCTTGCAATGCTGGAGACCTGGGTTCGATCCCAACAATGGTTACAGTCTGTATGGAGTTTGTATGTTTTCCCTGTGGCCACGTGGTTTTTTTCCGAGAACTCCGGTTTCCTCCCACACTCTAAAGACATACAGGTTTGTAGGTTAATCCGCTTGGTATACAGTAAGTGTAAACATTGTCCCTAGTGTGTGTAGGGTAGTGCTGATGTGCGGGGATTGCTGGTCGGGGAGGACTCAATGGGTCTAAGGGCCTGATTCCATGCTATCTCGTTAAACTAAACTAAAACTAAACATAATGTATCGCTCCATGATTATGTTTAAAACTTCCATTTGTTTGAATGATTCTATTGGAAAGAAATTCCATCAATTCCTGTACTTCCTCAGACATTTGAGGAGATTTGGTATGTCGATGAATACTCTCTTGAACTTATACAGGTGTACTGTAAAGAACATATTGACTGGTTGCACCATGGCCTGGTTGGAAAACGTGGATGCCCGGGAACTAAGGAGAATACAGAGAGTTGTAGACTCACTGCCAGATCCATCATAGGTACTGATCTCCCTTTCATCAAAGAGGAGGGGGTGCATGAAAAAGGCAACTAGTATCAGCAAAGACCTAGCCTAGCCATACTCGCATTTCACCACTACCATTGGGAAAATGGTATCTTACTCTCACCATCATGAAGAAGCTATGAGTCTGAAAACTCTGATTCAAGAATATCTTTTTCCTAACAACAATCAGGGTCTTGAATACCACGCAATACTAACATCAACTATGAATAATGGGCTGTCTTTGGTTATATTAAGGATTTAGGAGGGTTTTGTATAGTATTGGGGTTACTAACTTATTGGGGTTTTTTTTTTGTTTATTATATATTATAAATACATGCCTGTTATGTTGCTGCAATGAAGAATTTAATTGTTTAGTTATTGGTACATATAGGACTATTAAACACTCAACTTGACTCTTGACTTTTCAAATAATAAATAACTAGAATCTTTCTGTATCTGAATACTGCATCGTTAATATTGCATTTTAATACTGTTACGCCATTAACCAAGAACCCTGTATTTTATAGCAATATCTCCAGAAATTAAATTCCTTCCTCTATATATCCTTATAGTGCTCTCTCATTAACGCTATAAAAACACTAAACATTTAATGAGAATCGCAGATGTGCAATTCAAGTTGGCATCCTGGTCAGCACAGACATCATGGGCTGAAGGGCCTGTTCCTTAACCATACTGCTAAGCCAATACTGCCATGCTGCTATATGCCAAACTATATGTTCTATGTTGTGGGAAATGTAATTGGAAAATGTTTTTGTTAAAATTATTTTTTTGTGTTTATTAAAATGATTGCAGTGAATACGATGCATGTTTAGATCCTTAAAACATTTGAACCATCAGTCTGATTTGTGGCTTCTTCATTCATATCTGATTTACAAGTTAAACAGTTATTAGCTTATTTAGCTAATTTTATATATTAATCTGCAAAAATAAATCTGCTAAATTATTGTTAATTGCTTTCAATCATAACGATAGTAACAGTAGCTAGTGATCTGAATTCATAAGTCAAAGATGTAACAACAACAAACATCTTCATTATAGAAAGGGCAGCTCAGCTGAAAGTAATCAAGGATGAAAATGTGATTAAATAAAAATCTACCATCACATTACCTCTTAAACCTGGGCCTATGTGCCAGATACACCACCACTGTGTATAGGAAGGAACTGCAGATGCTGGTTTACATCACTATGTGTGCGTAAGTATATCATGCCACCACAAATGTTTGAGGGAGCAACGGATCAGTACATAATTTAGTAACATTAGAGACATGCAGCATTGCAGGAAATTTGTGTTAAATCAACAGGCGTAGAGGTGGTATTCTTGGTGTTGTTTGCAATGAGAACACCTCTTGCACATCTTGGACTGGTTTTGTTAATTGTGCAAATTTGCACTAATGTCTTGTTTTCTTTTTTTACATTTTCTTGTCACCGTCTTGTAGAATGTATGTGTAATTTATGTATAATAAGCAATTTTGCATGTTGCCGGAGTCTATGTACCCGTGATGCTGCTGCAAACAAGTTTTTTCATTGTACCTGTTCTTCACCGCACTCTCACACATGACAATAAATTCAACTTGATTTGAATTTAAGTCACACTTCAGGGTAACAACAAGCATAAAATTAATCTAAAGCTTTAATGTATTGGTAAGGATGGTAGTTATTTGAATGAAATGTTAAATTCAAGGAGGTAAAAGATCTAAAAGAGCAGTGCCTTTTCTAATAGTTAGTCCACAATGGGTACCACTAAAACAGATTATTTGATTATTTATCTTCCACTTGATATACTGTAGGTAGTTTGCTAAATGTAATGTGTTTACCGCACGTCTTACACTGAAATAATGCTAGGATTGCAAGAACATTGCATTGGCTGTAAAGCACTTTGAGACATCCTCACATTGTGAGTTGGCTGCCCTGCCAGCAGTGTGTTCCTTATTTGACTTTTTTTTTTTTTTTGTATGTCCGAGTGTTTGTTTTAGTGTCTCTCGGTATGTCGGTGGTGGGGAGGGGGAAGGGGGAAAACATTTTTCAGTCACTTCCTCATGGAGAGGCGACATTTTCCATGTCTGACCTGGTGACGTTGGCATCATGGGACTGTGGGCTGCATAGCTTCTAGCTGCGGGCATGGCGTGGATACCGATGATCCCCTTGCCAGGGATCACCGGAGAAGAGGTCCGACTGCCAGCCTGCGGCCTATAACATCCTGAAGTCACAGTCTCCGGTAGGAAAGTGGCACTCGAAGCCGCAGAGTGTGTTCGACCATCCCAATGTTAGAGTTTCAATCATCCCGATGAGAGAGCCTCTATACCCGGCCGTCCGTAGCGGCGACTAAGGAGGGTTTATGGCCCCGACCACGGATGAACAAGGCAGGAGGTCTCGCTGAACGTTGTTGCCTTCCACCACAGTGAAGAATGCTGTGGTGGATGTTTGTGTTGGATTTTATTGTGTATTGTGTGTTCTTTTTTTCAACTGTATCGCTGCATGGCAAATTCATTTCACTGTACCTTGGTTGATGCTTGTGACAAATAAATTTGACTTTGACAAGTTGTAAAAAGCAATGTTTTAATGCATAAGTTCAATGTTAAAATGCTAAACTGGAATAGAAAATATTGCATTTGAAATTCATTTACAAGTATTGCATGAGAGATAAACAACTTGAAAAAAATGTCAACATGGCCTTTTGAGTGTTTTTTTTATTCTTGACCTTGAGGACTTGGTGATTTGATTTATATTATTCTGTTGTTAATCAAGTTGAATTGATATAAAGTTACCTTCAACATATACGCAAGACAATATTTATTCACTGGGTAGGTAACAGAAAGAGAAAACATCTGATTGTATCATCGTTAAGTACATTGATACATTATGTACAAATTAAACTGAAATTACAATCCAATGAGGCAACTTGTATGGGTAATGCAATGTCTAATCACCACCAAGCAGTGTTGAAGGTAAGGTTGGAAGTCAGGCTATCTTTCTCCGGACATACAGCTGAACCTGGAATATCGAATGGAGCAGAAGAGGGATACATTTCTTAGTTGCTTAGCATAAAGAGATTGGACTGCTGGCTCAGACATGAAGATATTAGACCTGTTTTATTCTAGTTAATGGATTTGATTTAGGCTTAGGTTTTGATTTATTGTTGTCACGTGTATTAAGGTAGAGTGAGAAGCTTTAGTTTTTTGTGTATCTATGTATGGTATATCTGAAGATAGACGCAAAATGCTGGAGTAACTCAGTAGAACAGGCAGAATCTCTGGAAAGAAGGAATGGGTGTCGTTTCGGGTCGAGACACCTCTTCAGATATCCAAACTGATGAGATATACCATACATAGATACAGTCAGTTGAACTCAAGTACAATAGATAGAACAAAGGGCAGAATATAGTTCTCAGTATTGTTGCGCATTCATAAGACAATAGACAATAGGTGCAGGAGTAGGCCATTCGGCCCTTCGAGTCAGCATCACCATTTAATGTGATCATGGCTGATCTTCCCCAATCAGTACCCCATTCCTGCCTTCTCCCAATATCCCCTGACTCCGCTATTTTTAAGAGCCCTATCTAGCTCACTCTTGAAAGCATCCAGAGAACCTGCCTCCACTGAGGCAGAGAATTCCACAGACTCACAACTCTCTGTGAGAAAAAGTGTTTCCTCGCCTCCGTTCTAAATGGCTTACTCCTTATTCTTAAACTGTGGCCCCTGGTTCTGGACTCCCCCGACATCGGAAACATGTTTCCTGCCTCTAGCATGTCCAAACCCTTAACAATCTTATATGTTTTAATGAGTTTCAATAAGATCGTAAGATCATAAGGAATAGGAATAGAAATAGGCCATTTGGCCCATCAAAAATACTCCATAATTTAATCACGACTGATCTATCCCTCACTTCTAACCCCGTGCTCCTGCTTTCTCCCCATAACCACTGACACCCGCACATCAGTTCCTTCCTCATAGAGGTAGAGGTGAATCCAAAGGTGGTCTATATTGGTGAAGGGCCATTCCGAAGCTTGATAGCAGAAGGGAGGGAACTGTTCAGGAAAGAACTGCAGATGCTGGTTTAAATCAAAGGTAGACATAAAATGCTGGAGTAACTCAGGCAGCATCTCTGAAGAGAAGGAATGGGTGAACTTTTGGGTCGAGACCCTTCTTCAGACGTCTTCCGATCAGTCTGAAGAATGGTCTTGACCTGAAACATCACCCATTCCTTCTCTCCAGAGATGCAGCCTGTACCGCTGAGTTACTCCAGCATTTTGTGTCTACCTTGGGGAAGAAACTGTTCCTGAGTCTGCTGCTGCACACTTTCCAGCTTCTATTCTTTCTGCCAGGGGGAAGGACTGACCAGCGCAGAACAAGTCTTAGATTATGTTGGCTGCTTTTTCAAGACAGTGTGAAGTGTAGATGGAGTCAATGGTGGGAAATGTAATTTGTTTGATGGACTGGGCTATATCTACAAGTCTCTGCAATTTTTGCAGTTTGGGCAGAGGCGTTCCAAAACCAAGCTGTGATGCAACTCGACAGAGTGTTTTCCATGCTGCATCTGTAGAAGCTTTGAATTCAACAAGCAACAATATGCAGGCTACAACTCAAATAGGGTAAATGGACAATGTATTTTTCCCATGGTTGGACTAAGAATTAAGGGAGAGTGGTAAAATTTGATAGGAAGCTGAGGGCAACTTTTTCCACAGAGGTTGGTGGATATGTAGAACAAGCCACCTGAAGAAGTAGTTGAGTCTGATACAATAACAGCATTTGGACAGATATATGAATCATACATTTTTGGAGGAATAAGTGCAAAACATATGTATATGGGAATAGCTCAGATGGAACAATATAATACAATACAATACAATTTTATTTCATCATTTGAACCTCATTGAGGTTCAAACGAAATTTGGTTTCTACAGTCATACAAACAAGAAAAAGAACCAAGACACAACACAATTTACACAAACATCCATCACAGTGAATATCCTCCTCACTGTGAATGAAGG
Organism: Okamejei kenojei; assembly: GCA_035221665.1. Lineage (NCBI taxonomy): Eukaryota > Metazoa > Chordata > Chondrichthyes > Rajiformes > Rajidae > Okamejei > Okamejei kenojei. The sequence continues at coordinate 74,487,446 of CM069134.1, forward strand.
CAAAGTCTTGTCTCTCCCCTGCTCTCCCCATTCTCCTCCAGATGTCAAAGTCAAAGCCCCCGGCGGGCGATGATAAATAAGTCCCCCGGCCATTAAGGCCACGCCGGGCGATGCAAGGCCGTGCTCCGGGTCTTGATTTTGGAGCCCCCGGCAGGCGCTAGCAGGTCCCATGACCATTAAAGCCGCGCCGGGCGATGTAAGCCCCGCTCCATGTCATTTTCAACCCCGCAACTCGGGTGGGAGAAGTTGCCGTTGCGGGAGCTCCGAAAAGCGGTCTCCCACCGGGGACCCATGAGTTACCGTCCACCGGCCTGAAGCTGGAGCCTCCGAATCTCCGGGGTCGGGCCGCAGCGGTGCGCCACCACAGCTCTCCGCGCTCTGAAGCCGGCCAGCCCCACGATGGTAAGTATGTCCGCAGCTCCACGACTGGAGCCCCAGGTCGTTCCAGTTAGAGGCCGCTCCACGGTGCTAGGCCCCAATGACAACGGAGACCTGACAGAGAAAAGGTTGGATCCTCCGTACAAGGAAAGGATTTTAAAAGTTTCCCCCACCCACTACCCCGCCACACATACCCAGCTTAAAAAAATATATAAGTACACTTAAATGAGACAAAAATTTAAAAAAGACAGACTCACGTCGCAGAGGCCGCTGCAACGTGAGTTGCGTCGCCCACCCATTTAGCTCAATTGGTCCGCATTGATAAATTGTGAATGACATGAAGCACAGAAACTGAATGTGGAGTAAAATTTTATTAATTGAAGTGGAATTTGTCAAATTTCTTATCCCTACCCAGGTTATAGGTGGTTGATTATATGAGAACAAAAGTTAACTGTTCAGCCCTTTAATTATATATTTTTTACCACTGAACCAAGATGTGAAGCATTAAGGTAGGCTCCTATATTAAAAGTTGTCACTTCAATTGATCACAATTCCACTCATTCCTTTAAACAATTACCTCTGCGTGAGATTCAATTTATCATTGGACACATTTTCTCTAATTGGCTTAAACAGTGCTTACACGATTTTACCACAGTATGCCTAAATATTTCAGAGTAAAACACTTTACTTGCTAGAACAGCCAGTCATGCTGAATATATAATACTATATTGTGAAAGAACACCTGCCTCTGTCTGAAAGAAACAGAAAACCTTTGGCTAGAATGAAAATAGAAAATGGTCAGTGCTTTATTTTCATTCTACTGTGTCATGGATTGCCTGATCTCCACACTTAACTAATGGTGTTGCTTTAGCTTTAAAGTGAATGATCTCCAATCACTTCACCATGGTTCTTGGTTTGAAGTTAGATTAATAAAGAACTTGATTGGTGGGAAGGAAGATAGTGTTGTTGCATATTGTGTGGTGAATGTCGACTTATCTAAAACGTTGTTAGAAGACTAGGAGTATTTCTCAACCAATTTGTATTTAAAAGGATTCAACAACTCCTGAGATTCAAAGATCACTTGGTTGATTAGAAGCTAATTGCATAGACCATTTAGGGTTGAGAAGAATAAGAATGCCTGCTCTCAAAGGGTAATAAATCTTTCAAATGTTCTGTCTTGACTCAGTCATTGAGTGCATTCAGAGCAGAGAATGATAACTTTCTGGATATTAATCAAATCAAAGGGTATGGTGATAATGAAGGAAACTTGCACTGAGGAAGTAGTGCAGTCTTGATCTTGATAAATGGCAGAGCGGACTTGAGTAGCTGAATAGTCTACTCCTGAATGTTCTTAATATGACAAACATGTTGGAATAATAACACACATCTTTCCAAAGATAGCACATTGTTTCTGTTTAGCTCTGATCTGAAGAAGGTTTTTGACCTGAAACGTCGCCTATTCCTTTTCTCCAGAGATGCTGCGTGACCCGCTGAATTACTCCAGCATTTTACATCTGTCACGTTGTTTTGGTTGTTCTTTTCCATTTTACTCCAGTTCTCTTCCAAGAGCACTGACTTGCTAATGTCATATCATGAGTTCACGTGTTATAATGCCGCAAATCATTCCTGACTTGTGAATTCAGATCAGCATCCTGTAAGGAGAATTGATTTTTGTCCTCGGATCACCAATAAGAGCTGGAATGCATTTTTTTTGTTTTTCACTCACCTAGCACAGGACACTGATACTAATTGTTGGATGCATTTTATATTAAATGATCCTGTTTGCAATAAGACGTCAGAAATGTGTGTACTTTGCTCTCGATCGTGTCCACAATTATGCAGTTAGCTCTGCATACATTTAAATCTTCTTCAGCTCATACCATATGTCAAGCAATAGAAGACACGTGCCATCATGGAACACCACACAGGAATTATTCACTGCAAGACCTGCAAAATAACACATGCAGAGAGTGACGAAGAGCTGTGGAAGTTATTTTCCGGAATTTCAGTAACACACAGAATATCTCTCTAATTGTGACATTTATTCCATCAAATTTTGCAACACTATATTCTGCACTCTGTTAATTTTCTCTTTTTCATTACTTGATGTACTTTATGATATGATTTGCGTGGATAACATGCAAAACAAAGATTTTCTCTGTATCTCGATAAATGTGATAACAATAAACCAATGCCAACGGCAATAAATGCAGCGCTATTTGTCACAGGAGCAACATTTCTGTTATTTAATTTATCGTGGGCACACAGCTTATTAGGACTCTGCCACATAACATCACTTTATTTGGCGCTACTTTGTGAAAGTGACAGCAACTCTCCCATTTCCACACACATAAACTTAAATGCAGGAATCTCAAGGTTGTTGCGAGAGATTGAGAGATTTAATAAATGAGTGACAACTTAAAATAATTGCCACTATTTACAGAGTTGACATAAAACTATTGTTTGAGGTCTGAAGGTGTTTATCATAGCTTTTAATGAAAGGGTTTACCTTCATGAGATTCAAATATTGGTTTAATATTAGAAAAAAAACATTACTCTGACTTGCCGATTAAAAAACAAACTTAGAATCTTTCCAACACATTTATGCTAGAAAGCCAGCTTCATCTCCAGAGGCCTGCATTTTTTCCCTTCCCAATCAAATACAGATTCAGTTTATTTTTGGAAGTTTCAATTGAATTGGAGTACATAAGTGATAGGAGTAGAATTAAGCCATTCAACCCATCAAGTCTACTCTGCCATTCAATCATGGCTTATATATCTCTCCCACCTAACCTCATTCTCCTGCCTTCTCCCCATAACCTCAGACACCTGTACTAATCAACAATCTATCTATCTCTGCCTTAAATATATCCACTGTCTTGGCCTCCACAGCCTTCTGTGACAAATAGTTCCACAGATTCACCACCCTCTCACAAAATAAATTTCCCCTCCTTCCTAAACAAAAGTCCTTTAATTCTGAGCCTAAGACCTTTAGTCCTAGACTCTCCCACTAGTGGAAACATCCTCTCCACGTCCACTCTATCCAAGCCTTTCACTATTCTGTATGTTTCAATGAGGTCCCCCTCTCATTCTTCTAAACTCCGGCGAGTACAGGCCCAGTGCCGACAAACATTCGTCATAGGTTAACCAACTAATTTCTGGGATCATTCTTGTAAACGTTCTCTGGGCCCACTCCAGAACCAGCACATCCTTCCTCAGATATGGTGTCCAATATTGTTCACAATATTCCAAGTGCGGCCTTACCAGCCCCTTTGGACATTTTAGATTACAGCTCCATGAGTAATAAATGATTTCCTTAGGTTGCATCTGAACTTTTTCCACACTTGGAAAGCTGTAGACTCTACAGACACCCAAGTATAGATGATGCCTAGAGGGATAATAGAAGGTTGGCAATTTAAGCATTACAGAAACTAGAAACAATATATTCCAAGAAACATAGAGAGATTTGTTAGAATTTGTTAGATCTGTGGCTTAAAGAAAATCAGGTAAATCTTGTGCTTTGTTGATCTTCATGTCAAATAAATAGATCTCAAAATGGAGTCTGTGCAATAGAATTTAAAGTTATTTTGTAATAATTTGAATAAGGTAATGTTAAATAAGTAGATATATTCTGTGAATATGCAAATAAATTAATTGCAAAATTACTATCTTGAGGGAACATATTTGGTGCAGAAAATGATGTCTTACTGGGCAACTTAGTCTGCAGCATTACAAAATTAACTCACACTATTTGCCTGTGGAAAGTCGTATAACTGGCATGTAAGTGCTTCTATGTTTTAAGAAGATTACAAAGTTGTATTTAGGTTGTTATCCTCTCATTTTACATTTTGTCTTCATTGGAATAAAGATTCTCACCAAACTGAATAAGCACTTGATTTTCAGATATGACTTGCGAATTACTCAAAAAATCAAAAAGCAGAGATGTTATGGCAACCTACTGTATATTAGTATTAACCAGTGTTGATTAAATCACAAGTCAAGAGTCAAGAGTGTTTTATTGTCATATGTCCCAGATAGGACAATGAAATTCTTGCTTGCTGCAGCACAATAGAATATGTAAACATGGTATATAACAGGAGAAAAAAAATGTTCATTGTGTGTAGATACAGATGCACACATACTCAATAAATAAACAAATATAATGCAATAATAATAATAGTCTGTTATAGTTCAGAGCTTATTTGTTGATGTGTTTAATAGCCTGATGGCTGTAGGGAAGAAGCTGAAGCTGAACCTGGACGTGACCGTTTTCAAGCTCCTGTATCTTCTTCCCAATGGCAATGGCGAAATGAATGTGTGACATGGATAGTGTGGGTCTTTGATGATATTGGCTGCCTTTTTGAGGCAGCGACTTCGATAGATCCATTTGATGGTGGGGAGGTTAGAGCCGGTGATGGACTGGGCAGTGTTCACAACTTTTTGCAGTCTTTTCCGCTCCTGGATGTTCAAGTTGCCGAACCAGGCCACGATGCAACCAGTCAGTATGCTCTTTACTGTGCACCCGTATCATAGGTGCTCTTGAGAAATTAGGTTTCTAATATTGGATCCTGGATAAGATTTGCATCCTTGTGAGTTCTTGGAGCAGTAACATACAAAGTGTACAGATTGGTTTATTGGAAGTTTTTAGACCTTGCAAATGCATAGTGTGCATTCATTATTAAATATATGATACAATGGAATTGTGTTTAGATATGCCCTTTAAAGCCCTTTGCATCTTTAAAGGTAAAAAAAGAAATTATTTTTAGTGTTTACAAATTAACAAGTTTAACTGATTTACAGATTTTATGGGAACATGAGGGCTTATATTTTCACACAGAAGGTGGTGGGTATATGGAACAAGCTGGCAAAGAAAGTAGCAGTGGTAGGTACAATAACGACCTTTTAAAAGACACATGGGCATGTACAGTGCATGGACAGGAAAGATTTAGAGGGATGTGGGCTAAACGCAGGCAAATGGGGCTAGTTTAGACGGGGCACTTTGTTCGACATGGATACATTGTGGCCTGCTTCTCTGCTGTATGACTAATAACTAAATGCCAAACAAGAGATTATTAAACAAAAGTAGATCATATGTGATTTGGGCAAGTATGTTGATGTGGACTGAGGGTTGCCAAATAAGCATATGGCAGAAAGTAGAAAAAAATAGGTGATTTTTAAGTTTGGAGGCTGTGTCCAAGAGTTTCTCACAACTAGTTACAATCTATAGCAATGGTTCTTTCCCATTTAACCCAGTGCCAGATCTGCATCCGAAGCTTGACATTTCGGAAAGTGGCCGATCTGGATGGAGTCCAAAGATGGTTAATTTAATTGTGCACCAATTAACTGGACATCGTCTTCATCGGCATCTTCAACCTCTCATTTCAAGTCTACTGTCCCCACGTACTTCAAGGAAACCTCCATCATTCCAGTCCAAAAGAAAAGTAAAGTGACTTATCTCAATGACTACTGCTTAGTAGCTCTAACGTCAACCATAATGATGAGCTTTCGAAGAATGGTAATGGGCCAGTGTTTTAGACAATCTGCAATAGGTCTGAATCCCTTGCATTACATTCAGTTCTAAGTCACCTCGATAATAAGAACACTTATGTCAAAATGCTATTCATTGACTATAGCTCAGCCTTCAACATTATAATACTGAATTAGCTAATTTCTAAACTGCACCATGGCTTTGGGCCTCCATCTGCAACTAGCATCTGGACCTCTTGTCCGGCAGACCACAGTCAGTTCCTGCAACACTGGTGCCCTTCAAATTTGTGTGCTAAGTCCCTGGCTCTACCTTCTGTACACCCATGACAATGTAATCAAGTGAAACCAAATTCAGTCTTAAAGTTCATCAAATGAGTATGTCACTGTTGTCAGCCAGATCAACAACAAAGATGACAGAAAGCACCTCATAGAAATTCAGAACTGTCTGATGGAATTAGGACAACAACCTAGCCCTTGACACAAGCAAGACAGAAGAGTTGGTTGTGTAGGAAGGAACTGCAGATGCTGATTTACACTGAAGACACAATATGCTGGAGTAACTCAGTGGGACAGATGGCATCTCTGGATAGAAGCAATTGCCAGAAACTTTCTTTAAAATTCTGGAAAGCATTGAGTCTTCTCAACTTACATGGACGTTTGTGTGGGTTGTGTGTTAATTGTGTGTTTTGGTTTTTTTTGCTGTTATGACTGCAGGGAATTACATTTCATTCAAACCTTTGTTTGTTTGAATGACAATAAAGGCATTCTAATTCTAATTCTTCTAATTCTAATTCTAATTCTATTTTCAGCACCACCTTTCAAAATTAAATTCTTAAAAATAAACTGAAACCCTGGAGATAGGACCCATGGTTCAGATGTACTTAAAGGATCCAATTATCCTTCACCTGGCTGGAGAGCTTCCTTTTTTTCCCTTATACATATTGCCTGTTACAATTCAGACTAGTATTTATTTGAACCACTACAGTTGGCACAAATCTGAAATCAGTAACGATCGTAAACAGGAACCTTAGCTACATGTGCGCCCACTCACATCAGATAATTATGAAGTGCCTAGGACTACATGTATAGAAAAAAGGCTGCTCAGCATTGCTCCATTTAAAATAATGGATAGAAAATTACACAAATCCCAAAGCAAACTACACGCAAACATGCACATACTACTCTTAGGAGGAAACACAAAAACCTACTCCACTGACGTATCTTTTCCTAACCTCATTCCAATTATTTTAGGATATGTCATGAAATGAAACACCAGAAAAAAATATCATTTTATTTTGAAACCAAAATGAAAAAAACATAGATTTTAAAATAAAATAGCATTAGAAAGGATTCCTTTCTTGGTCACCATTAGTTGACCCATGGAGAAGTGAATGTTGGCAATGGTTATTTTCCCATGAAAGACTTGAGATAGGATTAGGGTTAGATTTTTTCACAGGGTGCTAAGCACACCATGGAACTGGGTGATGTGGAATGCAAGATGTGGGATGGTGGTAGATAGATAGTCCCTTTCATGAAAGAGATTAATAAACCTGTTGGGGGAAAAAGCCATCACATTCCTACTTATGGCAAATAGAAAGAAACATGGGTAAAACTAGATGGTACAATGTCTCAAACCGCTACAGAATTTAATGTTGTATTTTAATTAATCAGAATTCGAAACCAGCAGCATATGCACTTTGCGACTAGTTATATCTAATGTCTGTTCATTAAATTAATATTATGGGTTAAATCAGATATTTTCATAACAAGCGAAACCATTTTATTTATCTGTGAATTCATTATTTTCAGACACAAGTCAAATAGATGAGGAATTGAATTGTTCACTGCAGTTCTGGAAAGTGAGAACAATTTCAAAGACATTAATCAAGCAAGTTCGTCAAGCAAAACCCTTTCAATTCCTCCAACAGCATACAAGATGGCATAGTTCCTACTAGGCATAAATAATTTGTTCTGCAGTGAGAGCAGAATAAAATCCTGAGGTGCGGTTTTACATAGGTTAAATCAGTTCCATTCATCAAGGCAAGACGAACCAAACATGATCAAAGTTGACATTTGAAAGATATACTGTGGTCATAGCTAATAAAAGTTATTTTTTTTTTATCCTGCAAATGTAACATCCGTCTGATTTTGGCTCCAGTCATTACAAACAGTATCTATATTACTAAAAGTCTGATCTTGACCACTTCCAAACGCTGCCACTTATGGCTGTGATTTTGGCCATCTTACTCAGAGTCCCCCTCCGCTGCGCAAGAGGATTTTTCCCATCGATGAAAAATAAAAGAGTTATTAGTGTTTTAAAATTGTTGAGATTCTCTCTCCTGATGGCCACGCCCCTTCCGGAGGGACTATAAAACCTGGAAGTGTTGAGTGCCTCAGTCAGTCTCTGCAAGATAGGGGAGCGAGAGGGTCATGTCTCTCAGTCTGAGCTGTGAACAACACTGAACACATGTCGACTAAGCTGTGAGTGGTTTTACTGTCCTGTCAGTGCCCTTAATGTGGTTTGAAAATATAGTTTGGAAATGCTAAAGCTGTGTTGCCTTTGGTTTTGAAATCCTAAAGCTGTGTTACCTTTGGTTTGGAAATGCTAAAGCTGTGTTGCCTTTGGTTTGGAAATGCTAAAGTTGTGTTGCCAAATTAAAGTCACCTTGCCTAATTAAAGTTGTCTTGCTTAATTAAAGTTGCCTTGCCTAATTAAAGTTGCCTTGCATTCTCTATAATTAAAAGTCTAATCATGATCCTGTTTGCGATTTATATTGATTTTAGAAAAAATGCTACCATGTAATTTTTGGACCATCTTACTCAGAGTTCCCCTCCGCACATCAGGTGCTGAGGATTTTTCCCATTGATGAAAAATCAAAGAGTTCTTAGTGTTTAAAAAATTTTGAGATCCTCTCTCCTGTCAATCATGCCAGGAAAGGCCATGTCCCTTCTGGTGGGAGGGGGGGGAAGGACTATAAACCCGAAAGTGTGGGCCTGGCTCAGTCTCTGCAAGATGGAGGAGGGAGAGGTCACGACTTGCTGTCTTTAGTGGCCTTGCACCCTGCTCGAAATGGTATGAAACTGCACTTGAATTTGGTGGGCTTGCACCCTGCTTGAAATGGAATTTCAAGGAATAGCCGTGAATCAACTGCCAGCCCACCTGCCGTGAGTGAGTGAGCTGCCAGCGCAACAGGCTTGAGTCACTGAGCCGCCAGCCTAAGAATCCATTCGGCCTACAATGTCCATGCTGGCCCTCTGGAAACCAGTTCCTTCAGCCCACAACACACTAGTGCTCCAGAAAGCCCCCCTCCCCCCACCTCTCACCCCCCCCCCCCCCCCCCCCCCCCCCCCCCCCCCCCCCCCACCACTGGCCACCAACATTGGAATTGGTGGAGAGGTGGAATATTGTGTTGGGGGACCAGCCCTCCCGTGTGATGCTGGGACCCAATGGGTCCCACTTAGTCTAGTATTTTACTATATTTTGACTTGAGGGTATTGTCTTATCTAACACTGAAAATCTATAACTATGTGATACAGAACTGGGAAAAAGGCAAAATCTAGCCTGAAATCAACATTCGGTGGTGGGTGTCGGGAAGTGAAAGAGAGTGTGGGTGTGGGTGTGAGTGTGGGCAACTGTTACTCCATGAATCAGTGAAGCAACTGATGTAACATCATGCACTATGCCATTTGTAAGGCGGCAGTTCAAAGTTCAGGCACAAATCGTGAGAACAAGTTCAAGCAGGTTGTATCAGGTTTTAAGCAGTCTAACCAGAAGTCCTTAAAGACATAGAACAGATGCTGACTGATCTTATGTGTTTTTCCAGCGGTGTATGTTTATGTGTCCCATTTCCAACATCTTTTCATCATAGGTAGATAGGGTGGTTAAGAAGGCTTTCATAGAAACATAGAAACATAGAAATTAGGTGCAGGAGTAGGCCATTCAGCCCTTCGAGCCTGCACCGCCATTCAATATGATCATGGCTGATCATCCAACTCAGTATCCCGTACCTGCCTTCTCTCCATACCCTCTGATCCCCTTAGCCACAAGGGCCACATCCAACTCACTCTTAAATATAGCCAATGAACTGGCCTCAACTACCCTCTGTGGCAGAGAGTTCCAGAGACTCACCACTCTCGGTGTGAAGAAAGTCTTTCTCATCTCGGTCTTAAAGGATTTCCACCTTATCCTTAAGCTGTGACCCCTTGTCCTGGACTTTCCCAACATCGGGAACAATCTTCCTGCATCTAGCCTGTCCAACCCTTAAGAATTTTGTAAGTTTCTATAAGATCCCCTCTTAATCTCCTAAATTCCAGAGAGTATAAACCGAGTCTATCCAGTCTTTCTTCATAAGACAGTCCTGACATCCCAGGAATCAGTCTGGTGAACCTTCTCTGCACTCCCTCTATGGCAATAATGTCCTTCCTCAGATTTGGAGACCAAAACTGCACGCAATACTCCAGGTGTGGTCTCACCAAGACCCTGTACAACTGAAGTAGAACCTCCCTGCTCCTGTACTCAAATCCTTTTGCTATGAAAGCTAACATACCATTCGCTTTTTTCACTGCCTGCTGCACCTGCATGCCTACTTTCAATGACTGGTGTACCATGACACCCAGGTCTCGCTGCATCTCCCCTTTTCCCAGTCGGCCACCATTTAAATAATAGTCCACTTTCCTGTTTTTGCCACCAAAGTGGATAACCTCACATTTATCCACATTTATACTGCATCTGCCAAACATTTGCCCACTCACCCAGCCTATCCAAGTCACCCTGCAGTCTCCTAGCATCCTCCTCACAGCGAACACTGCCCCCCAGCTTAGTGTCATCTGCAAACTTGGAGATATTGCCTTCAATTCCCTCATCCAGATCATTAATATATATTGTAAATAGCTGGGGTCCCAGCACTGAGCCCTGCGGTACCCCACTAGTTACTGCCTGCCATTGTGAAAAGGACCCGTTTACTCCTACTCTTTGCTTCCTGTTTGCCAGCCAGTTCTCTATCCACATCAATACTGAACCCCTAATACCGTATGCTTTAAGTTTGTATACTAATCTCTTATGTGGGACCTTGTCGAAAGCCTTCTGGAAGTCCAGATATACCACATCCACTGGTTCTCCCTTATCCACGCTACTAGTTACATCGGTACAATGGTCTTCATCAGTCATCATGTTATGTTATAGTTGTTCAATAAATTGGTGAAACTACCTTTGGAGTATTGCATTCAGTTTTGGTCACCCTATTGTAGGAAGAATGTCTTTAAGCTGTAAAGAGTGCAGAAAAGATTCATGAGTATGCTGGTAGGACTTGAGGGCCCAAGCTCTTTGGAGAATAGGAGAAGTTGGGTAGGCTAGGACTGTATTCTTTGGAGCGCAGGAGTTTGATGGGTAATTTTATAGATGTGAATATTGTCATGAGGGGAATAGAAAAACAAATCCAGCCTATCCAATCTCTTCTTGTAACTAAACGTCTCCAATCCAGGCAATATCATCATGAATCTCCTTCATTCTCTCCAGATCAATCACATTCATTCTATATTGTGTTATTAGTGTTTAAAAAATGTTGAGATTCTCTCTCCTGTCAATCATGCCAGGAAGGCCATGCCCCTTCTGGTGGTTAGAACTGCACACAATTCTCCAAATGCAGCATAATCAGTGCTTCGTAAAGTTGCATCATGACATCCCAAATATACCCCATGCAAAAGAGAACTTATGAAGGACGTAGAACATTACAGCACAGTAACAGGCCCTTCAGCCCACAATGTTTGTGGCAAACATGATGCCAAGTGAAATTGATCTCATCTGCCTGTTCATGTCCCATATCCCTCTAATCCCAGCACTTCTATGTACCTATCTAAAAGCCTCTTAAACTCCACTATCTTATCTGCTTCCACTACCACCCCTGGCAATGCATTCCAGGCCTCCACCACTCTCTGTGTAAAACACTTGCCCTGCATATCTCCATTAAACTTTCCCCATCTTACATTAGCTATGCCCTTTAGTGTTGGGAGAAAGGTTCTGACTGTCTACCCTATCTATGCCTCTCATAATTTTATATACGTCTTCCAAGTCTTTGCACAGCCTCCAGCATTCCAGAAAACCTCAACCTCTGAAGGCAAGAATGCCACTTGTCTTCTTCAAACAATCTGTCTACTTGTGTTGCCATGTTCAGAGAAATATGGACTTGGTTTCTCTGTTCATCCACATTCCTCTGTACCCTACCATTTGTCCCATCCTTATTTAACTTCTCAAAATGCATCACCGCACATTTATCGAGATTAAACTGCCAATCCTCTGCCTAATTTTCCTCCTGATCTATGTTCTGCTATAATGTTAAAAATCCTTCCTCGCTATCCACAAAACCATAAATTTCCATGTCATCTGTAAACTCATGAGTGGTATATTTACATGTAAGTTGTTAATATATATCTAAAACAACAATCATCACAGCATCAATCTCTGTTGTACACTAAAGGTTGCAGATATCATCTAAGAAATGCAACCCCCCATTTCCACCCTCTGCCTCCTATTACTAAATCAATTTTGGATGTAATTCACTTGTTTCCCATGGATTACAAAACCTTAATTTTCTGGGATAGGTCTCGTCCACCCCTGGAGTTTCATCCAACCTAATGATTCATCGAACATGTCCACCTTCTTAACATGGCATGGCCAGAGATATCATTACACCTTTCGATGAACTCATTATCTTCCATGTTCTTCTCGTTGGTTAAAACAAATGAGAAGTATTAATTTAGGACCTCGTCCACATTCTCTGTCTCCACACATAGATTACTACTTTGCTCCCTAACTCTTATCCTTGTTGCCCTCCTGCTCCTAATATACTTATACCTCATTGTTCATATCAATTATTTTCTTCATTTTTGCCTCAAATTAGAATTCTCAGCCAGAGCTATTGAACATGCTCCAGTTTATATGCTGGAGTCCTATTTCCTTCAGCTTTATTTTCACTTTAAGTTACAAATTCCTAGAAGGATACCTTTGTTGTTCATATGTGTACTTTTTTCATAGGCCTCTGATTAGTTAATCAAAACTTCAACTGCTGCATTCCACAGGATGCCAGTATAAAATGCAACAGAATTCAACACTTCCAAATCAGCCTGCACATTGTCTTAAAATAACTATTGCCGAAGTCAATTTTAAAAACGTTCTAAATGCCTCAACTGATAGCTATTAACCAGTTAACTACATACAGAACAAAACTGAATGCCTGACTGGCCACACTGAGCATCACTGTCTTATTTGTTAAATGCTGAGACAATCCTGCTACAGCAGAAGTTACATTGTTGAAAATTAGTCCCACTTGGTTTAACTGATTTAACTACTCAATGGATTAAGATCCTGCTCAATCAATAAAATATAAATTAATCCAGAGGAGACACAAGGAACTGCAGATGCTGTAATCTTGAGCAAAACACACAAAGCGCTGGTGGGTCAAAGCTAACTCAGTGGGTCAGGCAGCATCTCTAGAGAACATGGAAAAGTGATATTTCAAATCTGGACCTTTTTCAGAATGTATGCTCTTGATAAATTAATCCTGCTTTGTTTTAATTCATAATAAAAATGACTCATCTCTGATAAGGTAGAACTGGGGTCGGCAACCTTGTTCTGCATAGGAGCCAGGACTCATGTCTGTGAGCGGATGGCGGGCTACATCTATCGCCATAGTTAATAAATAATTAATGATAGTTTAAAAAAAAGCGACAAAAATGTAACAAACAGACAATTACCTCCATGAGAAACTACAACTAAAGTGCAACACTGTGGCTGGAGCGGAATTCCTCACCGACCCCGCCGATGCTTCACTTTTCTCCAGCCCGTCCGCCGCTGGGCTCCCGAGGATGGGCGAGGGGGTGGGAGGGTAGGGACGGAGAGAGAGAGCGAGTCGACAGGTGTTGTTATATGTCTTTTTGTTACATTTTTGTCGCTATAATTTTCAGATAATTGTTGTTAGTGTTTTGTGTTACGCCTGCGGACCGGATGAGTTTGGGTTTCAGGCCGGATTCGTCCCGTGGGCCATAGGTTGCCAATCCCTAAGGTAGAACATTGTTCCAGTAATTATATTGAAATGCAAAGGAAGACAATACATTCCACTCACAAAGAATTCTTGATGGAGAAATGTTTTACCTTAATTTGGTACTTAGCAATTGTCTCAATGAGATCTCATGATGTAACATTCACATGGAGCTAAACTTCAATGATTACCCCAGTTTCTCCAATGTAAGGATTTTTTAGATATCTCTAATCAAGATATCAATCTTATATAGAACATGTGGTTAGATAATAAATTGAGTAGTCAGGCACCAGTAAATTGCCATCACAGACTCCAAAATTAATTATAAAAGTCAAGCAATATTACATTGAACAGGATCCAAACTCCGGAAAAACTATTTTGGAGGCTTTCCTTTAGTTCAGCAATGAAGTAACTGATAGATAGGGCTCCAACTGATCTATGGGAAATCATTCTCCTCCCAAATGAAATAAAGATCAACTGGGACATTGTGATTGATAGTATGTAAACTACCAACTACAACAGCACAATGACAAGTTCACCTCTTAGGTCAACTTTCACAGTGGAAATATTTGTCTCCCATTAAGAAGTGAATAGAGTTGCACAGCTGCTGTGGTTGGCTACAAAGTGACAAAGGTTTCAGTGAGAAAATTTGACAAAACAAGGAAAACTTACTTGGACAAACTCAGTCGAGCAACCCCTGATTTTAAAGAACCAGATGATATATCAAAACTAAGAATAATCCTTGGTGAAGGAAATATGGCACATCTTGGTGCACAATACGTAACAGCATGCCATAACCTGAGAGACGGTGAATGACCAATATGCACATATGCACGCACACACTAATTGACATTAACTGACACTAAGAAATTAATATTGAATTGCTAAACTTGCTATTTGGTAGTACTGCTTACAGCTGCAAGAACGTGTAGCAATCAATAAAGGGCTGTAGGCCTATTGCGAGGTTATGTACAGGGACATATCTATCCATGCACTGTATACTTGTATTTATACTTATGCATTTTAAATATATATGTCATGTTTTATACTTTGGCAATATAACGATGTATTTTATCATGCCAATAAAGTTTTTAAATTGAAATTGAATTGCCAGCCACTGCTTTTCTGAAATAAAGCTTCAGAGCGGCACAGTGGTGTAGCGGTAGATCTGTTGCCTTCCAGTTCCAGAGACCTGGGTTCGATCATGACTACGGGTGCTGCCTGTATCAAGTTTGTATGTTCACCCTGTGACCACCTATGTTTTCACCGGGTACTCCAGTTTCCTCCTACACTCCAAAGACGTACAGGTTTCTAGGTTAATTGGCTTCAGTAAAACTGTAATTTGTCCCTGGTGTGGAGGACAGTGTTAGTGTACAGGATGATCACTGGTCAGCGCGGACTCGATGGACCATAGGGCCTATTTCCACGATGTATCTCTAAAGACTAAATTATGTCAACATCTCTGCTGCAAAGGATTCTGCATGGAATTCAGCAGTTTTGCTTGAAAAGGTTGGTTTTAATATAGAATTGTCAGACTCTTGAATGAAGGCAGAAGTCTCGAACTTCAGAACAGGTGACCACCGCTATCAGCACAGGTATTAACTGCCATTAGACTCCACACAGCCAATTGGGGAAGCACAAACATCCACAGATTCCCTAGCATTTAAGTCAGAAAATCAGTACACGTCTATAGGGATATTTCAATTAAATTGGAAAGAAGCTTTGCAGACATAATGGTAAGTACAAGGTAATTTGCATTTTCTTTATTTAATTGATTTGATTTAAATTTACTTAATTGCTTTTTGGATATTTTTAATCTTTTTAATTTTTAAGATGGCTTAATTAAATAATTAAATAAATATTTAATTATTTAATTAAGCCATCTTAAAAATTATTTATGATTTATAATCCAAGATACTCACAGATATTTAATCTCCTTGACAGCCAGCAGAAGTGGGGCATGGGATATTATGCCGTTAATGTAATTAAATGTCCCAGCTGGTTTGACAGGAGAGCAATCTGACAAAGATTGACACTGCGCTAAGGACAGCTGAAAGTGCAGCTGCCAATTATGATTGAAAATAGTGCAAGGGCATTTGTGAACATCCAGAGATGAACGTGAGCACTGACTGTAACTATATGTGGATCAGAACAGGACTGAAACATTATTATACACTTCTGCAACCCTTGTTCTCAGTGAAGAATTTGTACCATTAATAGACATGGTTTCTACATGATGTTGGACTAAATTAAAAATGGAGCAGGGCCGTCACCTTATATAGCCAAAAGGAATTACATGGTGCATTGAACATTAACGAGCTCTGATAATGTGGGAGTAGCAAACTTTTTGCAATGCTCTAATGAAAAAAAATTGCCTTGCTTACAAAAAAGCAATTTTCCAAACCTCTGATGGTGGCGCAGAATCTCAATAATCATGAGCACAGAATCCTGACCAGATCCTTATAGCATTATCTCTACGTTGCATCTACCATGCCTCTATATTCAATATTTCCTGCTCCACACAGACTACAATGAAGTTTGTGGGGAAAATAATTTTGATTCACTGTCAGATCCTCCAAATGGTCCTCTTCTTCTGTAAGGATGACTAGCACTTGGTTTTCTAATGCCTCCAATATACGTAAAGTCAGTGCACAGCAACCGAAGTAGGAGTGGAGATGATAGCATGCAACAATAAATAGAAGAATTAGAACTCTCCTGTGCCAATTTGAGGACTTGCAGGAACAGTAGTAAATGGTTAACCCTCAGATTTAGATTTCGATTGGTTTATCGTAATTTACACTGTCAAGGTAGTTCATTTGGATACAATGACATTTCTTGTTCACGTGAAGCTCACAGCGTAAACAATTTGGCCCACAATGTTTGTAACTAACATGATGCCAAGTTAATCTTATCTCGTCTTGCCGAATACCAACCCTCTCCCTTCCCTGCATATTCATGTGCCTATCTAAATGCTACCATTGTATCTGCTTCCAGAGGTTGGTTGTATTGAATTGGGAACATGAAACTGAATCTCACTAAGCTAGTTGGGAAGTTTAAATTCATGTAAGAAATAGGGAAGCATGGGTACTGGTTAGAACATAAAACTAATTGTACTTGATTTCTTGTGGGTGAATAATGAGTAGCAATCACATTTGCCCATTTCCAGCCTAAATCACATCCATCTGGAGACGAGATCAGGCATTTTGTGTCCTGATTCATGTTAGTGCAGGTGCCAACTACCCATTATATTCCATGCAAGAGTCGACAAAATCAATGTCTGGTGTGCATTTTTTAGTCTTACTGCCAGAAACTAGTTGAAGAGATCGTGACATATGACCTTGGTCACCTTGGACAAAACAAGGAACATATTATGCATCAAGTCTTGAATCATAATTGAATTGAATAGCCTCCACTGGAAATTTATTTTATATTTATTTTCCACTTTAATTTCCATGTGCTGGATTTTTGGGACCTGGCTACACTGATAAAGATTGCAGCATCACCGTGACAGAGGTGCCATCGTGTTACATGATAAAGTCAATCAAGGCTGGCAATGTAGACACAAGGAATGGCAGATGCTGGTTAACAAAAAAAAGACACAGTGCTGGAGTAACTCTGCAGGACAAACAGCATCTTTGGAAAACATGGTCGGCACATTTCTGTAGACTGATTCTGGTGAAGAATGCTGGAAGAGTGGTGGGAGCAAGATAAAGTCTGGCAGATGATAGGTGCATATTGGTGGGGGTGGGATTTGATTGGCAGATGATTGGATAAAAGTCAGAGATAAAAGACAAAGAGTGTGAGCTAAGGAGATTGTGAACCAGAGGAAGGAATGGGATGGCGGGAAAGGGAGTAATGGGTGCTCATCCAAGCAGGGCACAGGGAAGAAAGGGGTTAAAAGGAGTGGGAGTAAAAGGAGGGGGGGGGGGGTTGTTTGCAGTTAGTTACCTAAAATTGGAGATATTAATGTTCATACCGTTGGATTGTAATCTACTCTACTCCAAGTGGAGTATGAGCTGCTGTTCCTCCAGTTTGCGTGTGGCCGCACTCTGACAATGGAGGAGGCTCAGGACAGAAAGGTCAGTTTTTGGGAAGGAGAGTTAAAATGGTTAGCAACTGGGAAATTCAGCAGGCCGTGGCGGACTGACCACAAGTGTTCGGCAAAATGGTGGCTCAGTCTATACTTGGTCTCGCCGATGATTGAACTCCAAGCAGATTAAGCAAATATGATTATGTCATTTATTTGGTTTACAAATGTCCTTCGAGAAACAAAATATGTCCTCTCTACCTGGTATAGATGTATATCTGACTCCAGATCCACAAATTTTGTTGACTTAAAACTGCAGTTTGAAGTATTTAAGATGATGATCAGAGTTTGACAATAAATGTCTGCTTTGCCAGCAATATCTATCGCAACCAAAAAATTTAAAAAGCGAGTTGCTCCTGAGATCTCAGTTTGTAAGTTCATATAACATCTGACCGGTATAGTATCCAACATTTGCAGCAATGATTCATTACATTTTTTATGTTTTTAAATACCTTTTGTTGCTGAGATTTGCTATTATTTCAAGTCAAAGTCAAAGTGTACTTTATTGTCATTCAGACCTTTCGGTCTGAACGAAATTTTGTTGCCTTGCAATCATACATATAATAAAAAACAAAACACACAATAAACACATATTTAACATCCACCACAGTGAGTTCACCAGGCACCTCCTCACTGTGGTGGAAGGCAAAAGTCTTAAAGTCTTTGTCTTCTTCCCTCCTTGTTCTCCCTCTGCACTGAGGCGATCCAGGCCTCCGATGTTGTCGTCCACTAGACCCGCGGCCGAGCCTCTGAGGCCGGGCTGCCGCCACCGCCGTCGCCGAAATGCTGGAGCACCACCACAGCTCTAAAGCAGGGTCCGACCACTGGAACGCTGGAGCACTACAGCTCTGAAGCCGGGTCGCCGCTGGAACGCCACCGCTGGAACGCCGCTGGAGCACCACAGCTCTGAAGCTGGGCCGACGCTGGAACGTCACCATTGGAATGTCTCTGGAGCACCACAGCTCTGAAGTCGGGTCGCCGCTGGAACGCCACCGCTGGAACGCCACTGGAGCACCACAGCTCTGAAGCCGGGTCTGCTGCTGGAACGCTGGAACACCACAGCTCTGAAGCCGGATCCGCTGCCGTCGCCGGAATGCTGAAACGGAAAAATGAACTACTTTTTCCAGTAATTATGTAAGATGAAAATATAGCAGAAATGCTACCATTTTAAAATATTTCTGTACAACATGGAAGCAGGCCATTTGACCCATCAAATCCATGCTGGTTCACAGACCAATCCCATCAATTCCACTACAACACTTACATCCTTGTAATCTGTTCTGTCTCACATGCACAATTTTACTTATTTTTCTTTATAATAATATTTTTATTAGAAGTAATCCATCATAACAATGGTATAACAACTTTTCAAATACACAACCAACTTATTTCAATAAGTATACGAATGTTACGAATAATTCTTATAAACTTCTATTTTTTTAGAAAGTAGAAAAAGAGAGAATAGATTTTAATCAATAAGAATAGTGATTAAATAATAATTTTGATTATATAGAAAGAGAAAGAGAAGAGAGAAAAAAAAATATGTATATATTCTTGTTATATATATTTTATTAAAACAAAGTATTATATATATATATTTTTTAAAAAAAGAGATTATAGTATACATCTTAATAGTGAATAACACAATTTCAAATAGCGATATCAATAGAGACATGTAAACAAATCAAAAAGAAAAACAGAGAGTTATTTTCATCTAATCCTGCCGGGTACCCATTGAGTTGTGATGCCAAGAACAGCTACCCCTTCAAATATTCTGTATATGGAGACCATATCTGTTCAAAGAGTTCGTATTTGTCCATTAGGACAAACCTGATTCTTTCCAAATGCAACGTCTCCAACATTTCCACTGTCCACATTTTAATTGTGGGAGATAATGTTCCCTTCCAAAATTTCAGTATTAATTTTTTCCCTGATATCAAACAGTAATCCAAGAAATTTATTTGGTTTACTGTTAATATTAAATTTGAATCCGGAACTCCTAATATTATTAATTTTGGATCTGGGTCCAGTTTAATTTTAAGAACTTCAGAGATAACTCTAAAGACTTCTGTCCAATAATAGTTGAGTTTTTACATGTTACAAAACTATGCGCTAAATTAGCTTCCAAGTTCTGACATTTATCACAAATAGGAGAAATGTTAGGATAAATTCAATTTAATTTCGTTTTTGAATAATGTAATCTGTGTAATACCTTAAATTGTATCAATATATGTCTAGCATTTAATGAGCAACGATGTATACGTTGTAGGCTTTCTTCCCAAATTTCCTTCGTTATAGATAAACCCATTTCATTTTCCTATGTTTGTCGAAATATTTCCGAAGTTGGGATTTCCCTATCCAAAATAGTATTGTATATATACGCTATTAATTTTTCTGTATTTGGGTGTTTATTAAACAATTCATCTAATAATCCTGGTTTTCTATTTTTATAGTCTTGCGTATTTGACTTAATATAGTTTCTAATTTGTAAATATCTAAATATGTTATTTGACTGCAATCCATAAATATCCTGTAACTCTTGAAATGAAAGAAATGTTCCTTTCTTGTAAAGGTGTTCTATCCTTTTAATTGCTAAATCATTCCAGTGTCTAAACCCCTTGTCCAATACAGAGGGCCTAAACAAGGGATTATTCATAACTGGCAAACAAAGTGACAAATTATCCATATGTAGGGTCTTAACTATTTGTTTCCAAATACGTCTATTGCTATAAATTATAGGGTTGTCACCATACATTTTTTTTTGTACTTCCCTTGGTGCAAAAAGAATCGAACCTACATCAAAAGGCAAACAGTCTTCCTTTTCCATCTTTAGCCAGCTTAGTTCATAATCTGAATTTACCAACCAAAAATTCATATTCTTAATCTGAACTGCCCAGAAATAATATAAGAAATTTGGTAGTGCTAGTCCACCATTTATTTTAGATTTACATAGATGTTTTTTACTTATTCGATGGTTTTTATAGTCCCAAATAAAACTATTAACCAAAGTATCTATTTTTTTAAAAAACATTTTACGGAGATATAAAGGGATGGCTTGAAATAAATATAACAATTGTGGTAAAAAAAAATCATTTTTATAGCATTTATTCTACCGATCATTGATATAGGTAGTGTTTTCCAATATAAAATATATATTTTTTAATTTATTTAATAATTGAGGGTAATTTTATTTAATAGTACAGATTAAACGAGAACTTACAGTTCGAAGTTTGATATTTTATGAGTTTGATTACGTGACTATTTTCAAAAGTGAAAAAACAGAATTGTTCTAATATATTTAATTTTATTCCAGTTATAGGCATAATTTCACTTTTATTCCAATTAATTCCAGAAAATGTACTAAATTTAGTTATAACATTAAATAACGATTGGGAATACTTCGAATCTGGTTTTGGTTTTTTTTAATTTTTTACTTTCACGTTGACTTATTTTAAATCTTGTTTTTTATGTTTATTTATTATAGAAACAAATAATAACAGAGTACATTAGTTCTTTTAATTACTTTTTATGGTAAAGAAAATACATAATATTAATGATAAATTCATACTATTAATATTATTTGTATTGTTCTTAATTATAAATTTCAAGGTTATATATTTTATATAACTTTGAAAGAATACTCCACCCTGATTTTTAAAATATGCTCGATACATTTATAGTATTTAGCAATATACTCATAAAAGCAACACTGTTTCAAACCATTTTGAGAATAACTGAATGTGTGTTTTGTAATCTCTAATTTTTTTTCAGTATAATATTGATCTTATGTAATTAATAATAATGAAAGGTTATTAGCTCCAGACTTTTTTGATATTCATTATATTTTCGTAATGTTAAACGCAATATTTGTGTTATCACTGATTTTAAATTTAAAATTATTATATAATTGAAAATACACAATTTTATATAATTAAAAATATAAGATACTAGGTTTGGGTGGATTAAATATTCTTTCATGAAGTTAATAATATTTATATTCGTACTGATATTAAGAGGTTAAGATCATTTGTTTCTATACTATTTTCTAATTTTTTATATAGATATGAGAAAATAGAAAAAAGAATAAAGAATAAGAAAGGTTTGATGGAGAATAGAATATTCGTCATTAATCCGCCCTTAAAGATATATTCATGATGTATTATATATATTTCTTCATCCAATTCAAAATATCCTGGCCTCAGTCAAGTCCTCGCGCCGAACCGTTATGACCCTGTAAATATTTAATATACGGAGACCAAATCCGTCTGAAGAGGTCTAACCTATCCATAAGGACAAGCCTCAATCTCTCCAAATGGAGTGTCTCCGACATTTCTGTATTCCACATTTTGATTGTTGGGGAATGCAGGGCCTTTCCAAAATTTTAATATTAATTTTTTCCCAATTATTAGACAGTAGTCAATAAAAGTTCTTTGATTCATTGTTATTAGTTGGTCAGTTTCAAATATTCCAAGTATAATTAACTTTGGGTCAGGAGTCATACGTATATTGACAACATTTGAAAATTATCTTAAATATTTTGTTCCAGTATTCTACAATTTTTTATACAGTTAGTAAATGAATGTGACAAATTTGCTTCTGAGATTTGACATTTATCACATGTAGGAGATATCTTTGGGAAAATATAATGTAATTTAGATTTAGAATAATGTAATCTTGTAGTATTTTAAACTGTATAAGGGAATGTTTAGCATTTAACGAGCAATGTATATGTTGTAGACTTTCATCCCATATTTCTGGTCTTATTATTTGACCTAATTCCTTTTCCCAAGACTCTCTATATGTTTCTGTTGATGGGGTATCATTTTCCAATAAAATATTATATATATATGATATCATTTTTTCCGTATTTGGGTGTTTATTCAAGCATTCATCTAAAATTTCTGTCTTTCTATTTCTAAATTCTCGTATATTTGCAGAAAACATAATTTCTAATTTGTAATATCTAAAATATTCTTTATTGTGTAGCCCATAAGTTTGTTGTAACTTTCTCCATGAAATGAAAGAAAAGTATTTTCCTTATAAAGATCACCCATCTTAGAAATTCTTTATTTTTCCATTGTAAAAAAGCCTTTCCAACATTGAAGGTTTAAACACAAAATTATTGGCAATTGTAACACCTAATGGTATAGATTTTAGTTTTAATGCTTTCTTTATTTGTTTCCAGATGCGGATTCCGTTTTCTATTATCGGATTTTCACTATAAACTTTCTTAGCTACATTAGTGTTAGCAAATATTATAGAGCTAATTTCAAATGGAGATACATTAATCTTCTTTTTGTCCATATTTAACCAATTTGGTTTATATATTTATTTTATTCAGTTATAGCCAAAAATTTCATTTTTAATATTAACTCCAGTAATAAATTTAGTTCTAACATTAAAAGATTGGGTAATGCTAATCCTCCGTTTTTGTAATATAAATTAAGATGTCATCTGTGTATAGAGATACTTTATTCGTTGTAGTTTTGGTATTATATCCATATATTTCTGGTTCTGATCTAATCGTTTCGGCTAATGGTTCTATTACCAGAGCAAATAGTAATGGTGATAACAGGCATCCTTGTCTACAACCCCTAAAGAGATTAAATGTTGCTGATAGCATTTGATTTGTTAATATTCTTGCAGTTGGATTCGAGTATATGATTTTTACCCATTTGGAAAATCTATCCCCCAGTTGAAATTTCTGCATTATTTTAAATAAATATGGCCATACAACCTAGTCAAATGCTTTTTCAGCATCTAAGGATATGACAGCTAGTTCAATATCATTCACTCTTTTTGAGTACATGACATTGAATAGTCTCAGATTATAGGATGAATAGCGTTTTGGAATAAAACCTGTTTGGTCATGATGTATTAATTTATTAATCACTAAGCTTAGCCTCCGAGATAAAATTTTAGTTAGTATTTTTTGATCAGTATTTAAAAGAGCTATTGCTCTGTATGATCCAGTGTCTTCCAAATCTTTGAAGAGTGATATACTTTGGAAATCCATTTTGCTGTTAATCTATGCTGCGCGTCTTTTTTAAGGTGTGTCTCTTGGAGAAAAATAATATCAGATTTCAATCTATTTAATTGAGCTAAAACCTTACCTCTTTTAATTGGTTCGTTAATTCCCTTAACATTCCAACTACGGAAGGTGATTCCATCACCCCCAATCCTAGTGTTTATGTCATACATTTTATTATTAAGGTGGTTTATAATGGAGTAGATGTCTCAGCTCATCCAACCCAATCCTATACCCAAACATCAGATCGATGAAATTTAATATCTGTGACATTGTCTTATACACACGTCTCCTTGAACTAACTATATAATACCAATCATGCTTAAATCCATATAGTATATAATATGAAATCAAATACATAATATAAAAATAATAATAAAAAATGTGAGTAATGTAAGTGATGTTAATAAAGTGTAAGGGGAAAAAAAAGTGACTACAACTATAGTTAGTGCAGTTAGTATTGGTGTAAGCCACACTAGCGTGGCTACTAATCTACGGACTTCCGTGAAAAATAAAAAGATGTTAATAATTCCAGCTCCGTTTTTGCCTTAAGGGCTATATATGTTGGGGTGGGGTATTAAATTTATGTAAATAATTAATAATACTACTAATATCAAATATAGTTAGTGTCGTAGCACTATATTAGGAGAGCTAACATACATTTTTGAGGGGTAGTTAATACAAAACTATATTTATTAATAATCCATCCATCCCTCCTTGACCCCAAGATAGAGTCCATGTCCATTGTTCCTCCTCCTTCCCTGCAGATCCTCCTTCAGTGTGAATCCTCCTCCTTTTCTGTGGGTGGACAGTATCATCAGATAAGTGATCAATAATCAGTATCATCAGGTAAGTGATCAATAATATTCAGTGTCCTCCATCTTCATCTGCTTCTTCCTCTACTTCTTCCTCTTCCAGTTTCTTCTGAATATTTCGTGCGAATTCAAGAGCTTCTGTATGTTTGGTGAAGCGGTGCTCCTTGCTATCATAAGTTACCCTTAATGTTGCTGAATACATCAGGCCATATCTCAGATTCTTTATGTTCCTCAGGATACCTCTTGTTTCTGTAAATAAAGATCTTCTCTTGGCCACTTCGCAGGGTAATCTCTAAAAATACTGATGTTGTCTCCCTCATATTTGAGATTTTTCTTACGTATTATTATCTTCATCATATCTTCAAAAACATGATCGTAAGCCACCTTCACAATCATCTGTCTTGGGGGAGCATCCCTCCTAGGGGTACGTCTCAATGCCCTGTGTGCTCGGCCCAGCAGTTCTTGGTCCAAACTCAGAATATCTTTTAGAAATTTTGCAGCAAATTTTCGAGGGTTTTGATTTCCCTCTCGGCCTTCACTCAACCCAACAACACGCAGATTCTTACGCCTTTGACATCCCTCCAAGTCAATGCATTTCTCAGTTATTTTGTGTAATAATTCTGATAAACGCTTGTTCTCGGCAAGGCACTTTTCGGCTGATTCAGTCAGTTCTTTTATTGCGTCATTTTGTTGGTTAAGTGAAGTTATAATAGGTTCTAACTTGGTATCCAGCAGCACCTCCATCTCTCCAGTTTTATGGTTTACATCATCCATCTGTTGTTGCAAATCAGTACCCGCTTTATCTTTCCATTCGTCCATCATAGTCTTTACAGCGGCTATAACTTCCTTTTTGGACTCTTCTTTCAAATTCTCATGATACACCAAAATATCAGCTCTTAAAGTCTTTATTTCCTCTTTATATTCTTTTTTCATATCCTTAAGCATTTGTTTCAGCTCAACCATAATGATTTTTTTGAGGTCGTCCATCTTTAAAATATCTTCCTGGGAGGCACTCAAACTTGAGCCCGAGGCTCCAGTGAGGCCTACTTCCCTTTTCACAGGCTTTTTCCCTTGGTGGGGGGGGGGGGGGAGCGGCATTTTCTTAGTAAAGTCGCGCGCCTGATGACGTCACACACTTTTTTAACGCTACCGGAGCCGTTCACAACCGTTCTCCTCTGGTGAGTAGCCTCAATTAACTCCTTTTACCCCTGTTTTTAATACAATTTTAGCGGAGCTGAAAGGCGCGAGTTCCACTCACTCCATAGCGCCACCGCCAACTGAGAAATGCATTGACTTGGAGGGACGTCAAAGGCGTAAGAATCTGCATATTGTTGGGTTGAGTGAAGGCCAAGAGGGAAATCAAGTGATTGACTACGTGAAGAAGACCATTAGCCCTCATGCGCGTCATTACGTTGACTCGCTTTGCGCAAACCAGCCGACTGGCGGCAGCGTTGCTCTGGCCAGCGGTAAGTTTAAACCTACAAGGTAAGTTTTCAAACTTACTTCTAGGGTTGTTTTTGTATTGCAGGAAGCTCTTTACAGAGTTTGCCTGCTGGATTCGGGGCGAAGTCCGGACGGGCCGTGGGGGAACTTTATGGACCGCGGGGAACCCCAGTCACAGACCATAGGGAATCCCGGTCATGACCTCAGGGAATCCTGGAAACGGACTGCGGGGAACTAGCTACGGAGACCGCGGAAGTGCGAGTAGAGGGCAGCGGTCAAATTCGCCTTTCGAGTCACTGTCGGTGGAGCCAGCGGCGTCAGACTGGTGCCAGTGGCACCTAGGCAACCCCGTTTGGAGGGTTAGCCACTAAATTATATTGCCCTCTCTGCGGAGGGGAGCGTAGGGAAGAGGCCCGTTCATTCAAACATGTCGGGCTAGGAGCACCTAGGCAACCCCACATGGAGGGTTAGCCACTAAATTATATCTCCCTCTCTGAGGAGGGGAGCATAGGGAAGAGGCCATTAACTCAAACGAGTCGGGCCAGGAGGATTCCTGATGGAGAGGATCCCCTCCTCCATGGGTAACGTCTTTAAACAATCAAACCCACATGAAGCACCTGATGGCGAGGTGCTCCACAATGATATACTCCAAAATAGGGAGTTATCAGCCCAGGTATTATGGAGAACCCGCAGGCAGCGGCATCTGTTTCAGGGCTGCACAATGTCTCCCTCTCTGAGGAGGGGAGCATTCAGGGTCAGTTTCAGTCTGACCCAGAGCAAAAAACCTGATATTGTGGTACGCTGGAGGGGCCATGTCAGCGTAGGTATCCTCAGGGACCTGCGGCAGCACCTGTTATCAAGGCTGCCTACGAATCTCCCTCTCTGTGGAGGGGAGTGCGAGTGGTCAGTATGTAACTGACTTCAAATTCGAAGTATGTCCGTGGAACATACTGGAGCACAAGCATATGGCTTCAAGAGATACTCGCAAATGAAGGTGTTGCTGCCGGAAGAGTTGGTCTCCAGCTGTTGGCAGAATACCCGCAAGGGGCCAGAGTTCTCTCATGCTACAAGTGCCGGCAGTGAACAGCGCTATCAGGGTGACATTGGACGGCATGAAATCCAGGAAATGAAACCAGCCGCCGAATCCTCTCTTCAGGTATGACTTATCCCACAGGTAATACCAGGATGAGGAAGCAAAAAGCTGTCGGACTAATCAAGGTACCGGTGACGAGCTAAGCTTCATCGGTAGGCGACGACACACCCCACATCTCCATCAGGGGTAAGCGGTTCACTGAAGCCAGTGGCAGCTTGAAAGCTGGGCATGGAAATATGACCAGAGTTGTCTTACGAGGCAGGCTCAGAATTATGGCCAGAGTTGTCTTACAAGGCAGGCTCAGTATGATGAAGTTTTCAGACCAAGGCCCAATACGGTCTCAGGGGAAATATGGAATCCACGCACCCTACAAGTCCGACTCTACAATCAAGGAGGGGAAAAATAACCCGCATCAGTGGCCTTTGGGCTTGCCATAAGATCACCAGTAGCCATGGAGGTAGGTGGGTCTGGTCCCTCTGAAACATGGGGTTGTGGACCATTTACATGTTGGTAATATTTACACGTGCTTTTTGTACAAGTGACATTGATAACATGAGATTCAGATCTGGTTTTAAAAAACTGATGATAACATGTGATTACTTTATACTGCACAACATACATAGGTTTCAAGCAGGCTTGGAATTGGGGGCAGAGTTGTCTTTCGAGGCAGGCATAGTATTATGGGCAGAATTGCCTTTCAGGACAGGGTGACAGATGGAGGATGTCTCTTCATCCAGATTTTAACTTGTTATGTGCAGTATAGACTTTCCAGAATAGGAAACTTTGTTACTGTCTAACAATTGTTTTCTATTGGAGCTATATGGCAAGCTTCGATCTCAAAGATGCATGCTATCAGTTCCCATTCACAGGGATCACCGGGTATATTTGAAATTTATAGGGATGGGTCAATGATAACAGTTAAAGCGTTGCAAAATGGGCTAACTTCAGCTCCCAGGTTTATTTACCAAATTACAAAAACCGGTGCTTGGGCTGCTTAGAGCTCAAGAACATTTGTTATCGCCTATCTGGATGATGTTTTAAATGCTGTATTTGAATAAAATTAACTGTTGCAGCCCCAAACTATATATTTTTTTAAATTGGGGTCCCTCATCCATCCAGTTAAATTTAAGTTGATACCAATCAGAACTATTGATTGTTGGGATTTACATTTAACTATCAATTAACCCTGGGGCAAGAGATGCAATTAACAGAAGCCTGTAACAACCTTGTTGTTATGAAGCAGCCTTCTATTCATCAAGTGTAATTGGTAATATAGCAGCTGTGTTTCAGCGGTGCAAATTGGGCCTTTGCATTATCAGAACTTACAATGTGCAAAGAATTAACCTCTCAAGTACCATATAGGTCATTATTAATAGACCTATGCAATTACCAGCTACCAAAGTCACAATGGTGGCCGTATTCAGCATTGCTCCAGTAATTTTGGTCAGTAATCTTCAGTAATTACAAACTGATGCTAGTGCTCAAAGATGAGAATTTACGAATGCCATCTCCAGTTACGGAGGCGGATGCGGGTTGCATGAATTACCAATTTTTCAGTTATTGGTATCAACTACCTATAAACACTAGGTGCATTCTATAGGTTAAAGGTTATTGTGAGAATATGCATAACCTGCATGCTCAACTCCAAGTTGATACACTATGGTGGTGGCATATGTGAGTCACATGCATGCAATCAAGTTAAAGTATCCTGTGATATTTACCTAACCTCATTTGATGCTATTGTATCAACACATGAAATCAATGACAACACAGAATGGATGTTGCATCACAAAGTATTTAATGTCATTTTGGCTCGATGGAACACCGAATATCGATATGTTTACATCCAGGCTCATTTACCAGTTGCAAAACATGTGGAATACAGTGGCGAGAGGTACATTATCGCCACACTGGGGAGGAATGTTCTTGCATGTCTATCCTCCATTCTGCCTCATCAGTCGGGTCTTGCAATAAATCCCGCAAGATACCGCTGCAGGCTTTTCGAACTGCCTGACTGGCATATGCAGCCATGGTTCCCTCTAATGTTGGGAATAATATTGAACCTTATACGGTTATTCAAAACATAAAACTTTGTTGGTTCAGTCTGTGACTCGGGAAATCAGCCTCTGCATGGTACATCAATTCATTGACTTGCAGACTCTGCGACGACTATTCCTGCGGCTCGGGTTGTCAGACCAATCCATGTAGTGCTCACTTCAGAGTGCAGGGAAAGCATCAAAAGGCAGTACATTTCCACTTCAGCAGATGGGAAGCGTTTTTGTTTGAATACATGTTACATACTGTACAGCACGGATAACTGACGTCTTAGAGTTAATTTACAAATGGGCCTTTGACAATAATTAAGTTACAGTGCCATTAACTGCGCCAACGTGCCTTCTCATCATGTTTGCTGCAGCAAGTGGGACCCACACTGCACTGTCGGGTCTCACCCTCTGATATCAAGAATTATATAGGATATCTTTAACACAAGTTCCCCCAAGCCCGGTTACACGGAAGTATGGGACATTGATATTATGTTAACATTACTTCATCAGGGGGCTCCAGCTACATCCTTATCTTTAACTGGCTCTCATAAGGTAGCTATCCTCATGGCAATGGCCTCAGTGCAACGGGTCCAGTCACCAAGAGCCTTAAAGGCTCCAAACTGGCAATGTTTGTTAGTTACAAAAAACTTCATAAGAAGTATTAGTTCTACCATCTCCAGGTGGTTAAAATGGGGTTTTGGCTAATGCATGAGTCGATACTAATATTTTCAACACTCACTCCACCAGGGCTGCTACTACATCAGCTCCAAGGGTTATGTACGTTCCACTGGACCACATCCTAGCAGCTGCAGGAGGCCAAACAAACATACTTTACCAACATTTTATATAACCCATTGCCAAACCGGGGATATTTGCCAACTCCATTTTAGATTCTGTTTTATAGTTTCCCCCTGGATGAAAGGGGTCACTATTATTTTCTTTTGATGATCAGCATTTTAACAAACTAAGTCATGTCTGAATGCATTAATATTTTTCACTCATCCATGGTCACTTCATGCAGTGTGTAACGCATGGATCGTTTCATGTAGGGAAATACCAGCATTGCAGGAAGATTGTTCCCGATGTTGGGAAGTTCACAGCTTAAGGATAAGGGGAAATCCTTTAAGACCGAGATGAGAAAGACTTTTTTCACACAGAGAGTGGTGAGTCTCTGGAACTCTCTGCCACAGAGGGTAGTTGAGGGCCAGTTCATTGGCTATATTTAAGAGTGAGTTGGATGTGGCCCTTGTGGCGCAGAGGGTATGGAGAGAAGGCAGGTACGGGATACTGAGTTGGATGATCAGCCATGATCATATTGAATGGCGGTGCAGGCTCGAAGGGCTGAATGGCCTACTCCTGCACCTAATTTCTATGTTTCTAATGCAATCACAGAGCTTTGAAATCTTCACGTAGTCACTCACGTGACTCCAAAGTAAAATAGTAAGATTAAACAAGAACTTACCAGTTTGAAGTTTGATCTTGATTTCATGAGGAGTTACAATGAGCGATTACTTGCCCACTGCTCCCAACCCTCATATTATTATCAAGGTCATCTGGTAGTTCTAGTTCTCCAAATCTTACTATCTTCAGGTCAACTACTCTTATCTATGATTTCACACCGCTGCTTTGAAGATTGACGTGCATGCGGGCTAACGGCCTTCTTCACGTAATCGCTCATCGTAACTCCTCATAAAATCAAAATCAAACTTCAAACTGGTAAGTACTCATTTAATCTTACTATTACACCCTACACCCCCTTTCCCCTATAATCCTAACCCTACACTAGGGATAATTTACCACAGTTAATTAACCTATTTTGGGATGTGGGAAGGAGCTGGAGCAAAGTCATAGAGTTATACAGTACCAAATATTTCCCTTTGGCCCAACTTGCGCATGCCAATCAAGTTGGCTACCATAGCTAGTTCCATTTGCCTGCATTTGCCCCATATCTCTTTGAACGTTTCCTATCTATGCATTTCTCTAAATGTCTTCCAAATTTTGTTATTGTACCCACCTCTACCACAACCTTTGGTAACTTATTCCATATACTCACTGTGTGAAACTGTTATAATTCGTTTCATTAATGTATCCCCTCTCATCTTAAATCGATGCTCTCTAGTTTTAGTCAAGTGGCAAGGGTCAAGAGTATGGAAAATAATTGCAGATGCTTGTTTACACTGAAGATCGACCACAAAATGCTGGAGTAATTCAGTGGGACAGCCAACATCTCTGGATAGAAGGAATGGGTGACGTTTCGGGTCGAGACACTTCTTCTGACCTTCAGGTATATATTGTGGCGGGGACTGGCAGGAGTACAGCCAAAAACTAATCGGACACAAGTTGTGCGCACTAGACGTGTTTATTCTTCACCAATACAGCTCCCTACTCCTCACCTGACACGGTCGTTGCCCGGCCTTAAATACCAACTCGGGTGCCGACCCCGTGACTCGCACCTCCCCCACTAAGCCGCCACCCTCTAGAGCCGATGGTTCGTCGTGCCCTTGGGTTGCTATCAGGTGCCGCCACATGCCCCCCCCCCCAGAACCAGAGGCACCAAACCGCACAGGACGTCGCATGTGGCAGCCCGAATGCGTAGATACAATCCTCCGGGGGCTTGCTCGGTTCGGAAGAATCTCCGGGAGCCCGGGATGGTGGATGCCCGCGACGGGGAGGTTGAGCCACATGGAATGGCTCACTCAGGTCCAAGTAGGCCGGTTTCAAATGAGCCACATACACCGTTTCATGCCAGCCTCCTATGCCCAAAACAAATGTAGTAGGCCCGTGCCACAGCACGCGAAAGAGACCTTCATACGGGTGCTGCAAGGGTGACCTGTGGGAGTCACAGTCAAGAAAAACATATGGGCAGCCCATCAGTGGAAGTACACATGGGACGGGGCTACTCCATGACGCGACGTTGGGATGGGATATAGGGCACCGACCCTCTCCCACAAGTGGATCAGCACCGATGACGGGGGTTCCTGGGACCCATCAGCAGCAGGGACAAACTCCCCGGGGATGGTGAGCGGAGCATCGTATACCAACTTAATGTTAACAGTCGTGGTCCTGAGTCGCTGGGCCTGCCAGGTCATTGAATCAATCTGGTCCAGCGATTCTGGGGATTCCAGTGGCTCCAGGTATTCCAGCGCGCCCACCTGCTGCTGGTCGGAGATCTACTGCTCGTCAGCACGGGCCATTAGCCGGATGGGATCTTCAAAACTCTCCCCCACGAGCTGCTGCCGGAGGTCTCGTGGCAACTGCTGCAGGTAGGTGAATTCAAAGTGCTCGCCCATGAGCATTAGCATATCGCTCCTGAGGGCCGAGGGCATCCGGTCGCCGAGCCCGCCCATGTTAAGGATCTGACAGGTGCACTGCATTTGTGTAGGCCCATTGATCCGGAGCAACAGCTCCTTGAGGCCAGTGCATTTCCCCACGACGGGGAACTATCCAGGTAAGGAATGACCCGACCGGCCATCTGCTGGTCAAGGGCGCTTACCACATAGCGATAGCGGGTCTCGTCAGCTGTAACGCCACGGATGTGAAATTAGGATTCAGCCTGTTGAAACGAAACCCTGGGCTGCGAGGTCCAAAATGTAGGCTGCTTTAGGGAGACCGCATTGAGTTCGGCCTCGTCGGCCTCATAGGCTGCAGCGGCAGAATGCATTTAAAAAGATTTCCCTTCCAGGATTACACTCCTGGGAATCTGGGGTCACGAATTGTGGCGGGGACTGGCAGGAGTCCAGCCAAAAACTAGTCGGACACAAGTTGTGCACACTAGATGTGTTTATTCTTCACCAATACAGCTCCCTACTCCTCACCTGACACGGGCGTTGCCCGGCCTTAAATACCAACTCGGGCGCTGACCCCGTGACTCACGCCTCCCCCACCAAGACGCTGCCCTCAAGAGCCGATGGTTTGTCGTGACCTTGGGTTGCTATAAGGTGCCACCACAATACACATAAAAACAAGCAAACAAACAATAATAGTGTAAACAGACAAAACCAATGACCCCAAGTCTATGTAGTTCAGAGCTTATTTGGAGGTTGCAGTGTTTAATAACCTGGTGGCTGTAGGGAAGAAGACCCCATGCCCTGGGAGAAAGACTGACCATTTGCCTTATCTACATCAAACATGATTTTATATACCACTATATGCTCACACCTCAGCCTCCTATACACCTGGAAGAGAGTCATGTGGCTGCAGTCAAAACATGCAAACTCTACACAAGCAGCTCCAGAGGTTGGGGTTGGAGACAGCCAGTCCTATCAGTTGTGCCACTGTGCTGCCCTAAAATACAATAAGATGTGTTTTTATAAGTAACATTTTGATTATATTGAAATCTACCAGGAGTCCAATTTCAATTCAACTTCGGAACTATCTGATTTATTAACTAAAATAAAATTACCTCTTAAAATCCATGTGATTTGTGTTTTTATCTAAAAAGTGGATTGCTTTAGGCATGCTCTGTGGTGAATCAGAGATTATACTGTGGTGCCAGGATGAGTTTTAAAGCATAAATATTCTTCATTGTTGTGACTTAACTCGTGAGATTCCTCATTGACATTTGTGAACTTGTCTCACACTCACAACAGACATGACGTTCTCCATCCCTTTTCTGCCCTGGAATACACCTTGTTAACATAATCTTTCCAATGAACCATAGATTTCACGCACAGATTTTGCTGTAAGTCCTAATGAATTGATAAGTAAAGTTAAAAAATTCTGGAACCACTTAGAGGGATATGGGTCAAATGCGGCCGGGTGGGACTAGTGCAGATAACGCATCTTGGTCAGTATGGGGAAGTTGGGCTGAAGGGCCTGGTTCCATGCTGTATGACCATAACTCTATGACTTAGTGGATCGGATAATACCTATGGAAACAGAAATAGCTAATTTTTCAGGCTGAAGATCATTCAGATGTTAATCTTTCCATAGCTGCTGCCTGACTTGCTAAGTGCTTTCAGCATTTTCTTCTTACCTCAGACTTCCAGCATCTGTTTTTTTTTCCATTGCAATACCTGGAAAATCTGCAGGCATTTCTAAATAATTCATCTGTAACTTCTATGGCTGACATTCACTAGTGCTCTGTTTCTAAATGAATAGAGCTGTATCACTTGAGAAAAGACACGCAAATTGGAATCTTGGCAGCTGGCTTCTTTCACATCAGTGGTGGCTGAATTCTAAGTCCACAAAGTGCTGGAATAAATCAGCAAGTTAGGCTACATCTGCAGACACAAAGTGCTGGAGTAACTCAGAGGGTCAGGCTGCATCTCTGGAGAGCATGGATAGGTAACATAGGTAGAAAAAGAGAGGAGGTCCTGAAAGGAGAATTTAGGGAGTTAGGAAGAGTGTTAAGGAGAAGGACCGCAAAGGTAACAATCTCAGGATTACTGCCTGTGCCACGCGACAGTGAGAGTAGGAATGGAGCAAGGTGGAGGATAAATGCAGAGCGCAGAGATTCAAGTTTCTGGATCATTGGGACCTCTTTTGGGGAAGGTGTGACCTGAACAAAAAGGACGGGTTCCACTTGAACCCGAGGGGAACCAATATCCTGGCGGGGAGATTTGCAAAGGCTACTGGGGAGACTTTAAACTAGATCAGTTGGGGGGAGGGACTCAAATAGAGAAGGCAAGTAGTCCATTTGTGAGGCAGGAGGCAGAGAAGAGAAGCAGTCAGACGCAACACGTAGGGAGGAAAGAAGAAAAAAATAACGAATGGAGAATAAGAAGTGGAGGGTTTCTTAAATGTGTGAGCAGAGAGACAGAGGGGTGTAAAATGAGGATAGGAGCAACAGGTAGCGGGGTGAAAAGTGGCAGGAAAACAAATCCAGGGCAAAAATCTAAAAAGGCCACTTTTCAACATAATTGTAAAAGGGCTAAGAGTGTTGTAAAAACAAGCCTGAAGGCTTTGTGTCTCAATGCGAGGAGCATTCGTAATAAGGTGGATGAGTTGAATGTGCAGATAGCTATTAATAATTATGATATAGTTGGGATCACGGAGACATGGCTCCAGGGTGACCAAGGCTGGGAGCTGAACATCCAGGGATATTCAATATTCAGGAAGGATAGACAGAGATGAAAACGAGGTGGGGTAGCGTTGCTGGTTAGAGAGGAGATTAACGCAATAGAAAGGAATGACATTAGCTTGGAGGATGTGGAATCGATATGGGTGGAGCTGCGAAACACTAAGGGGCAGAAAACGCTAGTGGGTGTTGTGTACAGGCCACCTAACAGTAGTAGTGGAGTTGGGGATGGTATCAAACAGGAAATTAGAAATGCGTTCTTGGAATGTATGCGGGATAGTTTTCTAAACCAACATGTGGAGGAACCAACGAGAGAGCAGGCTATTCTAGACTGGATATTGAGTAATGAGGAAGGGTTAGCAGCCATGTTGTACGTGGCCCCTTGGGCAAGAGTGACCATAATATGGTTGAGTTCTTCATTAGGATGGAGAGTGACATTGTTAATTCAGAAACACGGGTCCTGAACTTAAAGAAAGGTAACTTTGAGGGTATGAGACGTGAATTGGCCAAGATGGACTGGCAATTGATTCTTGAAAGGTTGATGGTGGTTATGCAATGGAAGGCATTTAAAGATGCATGGATGAACTCCAACAATTGCTCATCCCAGTATGGCAAAAGAATAAATCAGGGAAGGTGGCGCATCCGTGGATAACGAAGGAAATCAGGGATAGTATCAAAGAAAAAGATGAAGCGTACAAATTAGGCAGAAAAAGCAGCCTACCAGGGGACTGGGAGAAATTCAGAGACCAACAGAGGAGGACAAAGGGCTTAATTAGGAAAGGGAAAATGGAGTATGAAAGAAAACTGGCAAGAAACATAAAAACTGACTGCAAAAGTTTTATCGATATGTGAAGTGCAAAATATTAGTTAAAACAAATGTAGGTCCCTTGCAGTCAGAAACGGGTGAATTGATCATGGGGAACAAGGACATAGCAGACCAATTGAATAACTACTTTGGTTCTGTCTTCACTAAGGAAGACATAAATAATTTGCCGGAAATAGCAGGGGATCGCGGGTCAAATGAGATGGAGGAAATGAGTGAAATCCAGGTTAGCCGGAAAGTGGTGTTGGGTAAATTGAATGGATTAAAGGCCGATAAATCCCCAGGGCCAGATAGGCTGCATCCCAGGGTACTTAAGGAAGTAGCCCCAGAAATAGCATATGCCTTAGTGATAATTTTTCAAAACTCTTTAGATTCTGGAGTAGTTCCTGAGGATTGGAGGGTAGCTAATGTAACCCCACTTTTTAAAAAGGGAGGGAGAGAGAAAACGGGGAATTGCAGACCAGTTAGTCTAACATCGGTAGTGGGGAAACTGCTAGAGTCAGTTATTAAAGATGGGATAGCAGCACATTTGGAAAGTGGTGAAATCATTGGACAAAGTCAGCATGGATTTACAAAAGGTAAATCATGTCTGACGAATCTTGTGGAATTTTTCGAGGATGTAACTAGTAGCGTGGATGTGGATAGAGAACTGGCTGGCAAACAGGAAGCAAAGAGTAGGAGTAAACGGGTCCTTTTCACAATGGCAGGCAGTAACTAGTGGGGTACCGCAGGGCTCAGTGCTGGGACCCCAGCTATTTACAATATATATTAATGATCTGGATGAGGGAAATTGAAGGCAATATCTGCAAGTTTGCGGATGACACTAAGCTGGGGGGCAGTGTTCACTGTGAGGAGGATGCTAGGAGACTGCAGGGTGACTTGGATAGGCTGGGTGAGTGGGCAAATGTTTGGCAGATGCAGTATAATGTGGATAAATGTGAGGTTATCCACTTTGGTGGCAAAAACAGGAAAGCGGACTATTATTTAAATGGTGGCCGATTGGGAAAAGGGGAGATGCAGCGAGACCTGGGTGTCATGGTACACCAGTCATTGAAAGAAGGCATGCAGGTGCAGCAGGCAGTGAAAAAAGTGAATGTGTGTTAGCTTTCATAGCAAAAGGATTTGAGTACAGGAGCAGGGAGGTTCTACTTCAGTTGTACAGGGTCTTGGTGAGACCACACCTGGAGTATTGCGTGCTTGCAGTTTTGGTCTCCAAATCTGAGGAAGGACATTATTGCCATAGAGGGAGTGCAGAGAAGGTTCACCAGACTGATTCCTGGGATGTCAGGACTGTCTTATGAAGAAAGACTGGATAGACTCGGTTTATACTCTCTGGAATTTAGGAGATTAAGAGGGGATCTTATAGAAACTTACAAAATTCTTAAGGGGTTGGACAGGCTAGATGCAGGAAGATTGTTCCCGATGTTTGGGAAGTCCAGGACAAGGGGTCACAGCTTAAGGATAAGGGGGAAATCCTTTAAGACCGAGATGAGAAAAACTTTCTTCACACAGAGAGTGGTGAGTCTCTGGAACTCTCTGCCACAGAGGGTAGTTGAGGCCAGTTCATTGGCTATATTTAAGAGTGAGTTGGATGTGGCCCTTGTGGCTAAGGGGATCAGAGGGTATGGAGAGAAGGCAGGTACGGGATACTGAGTTGGATGATCAGCCATGATCATATTGAATGGCGGTGCAGGCTCGAAGGGCTGAATGGCCTACTCCTGCACCTAATTTCTATGTTTCTATGTTTCTATTTGAATGGTGACCGATTAGGAAAAGGAGAGATACAGTGAGACCTGGGTGTCATAGCACACCAGTCATTGAAAGTAGGCATGCAGATGAAGCAGGCTGTGAAGAGAGCGAATGGTATGTTGGCATTCATAGCAAAAGGATTTGAGTACAAGAGCAGGGAGGTTCTACTGCAGTTGTACAGGGTCTTGGTGAGGCCACACCTGGAGTATTGCGTACAGTTTTGGTCTCCTAATCTGAGGAAAGACATTCTTGCCATAGAGGGAGTACAGAGAAGGTTCACCAGACTGATTCCTGGGATGGCACGACTTCCATATGAAGAAAGACTGGATAGACTCGGCTTGTACTCGCTGGAATTTAGAAGATTGAGGGGTGATGTCATAGAGACTTACAAAATTCTTAAGGGGTCACACATGCAGGAAGATTGTTCCCGATGTTGGGGAAGGCCAGGACAAGGGGTCACAGTTTAAGGATAAGGGGGAAGTCTTTTAGGACCGAGATGAGAAAATCGTTTTTCACACAGTGAGTGGTGAATCAGGGGAATTCTCTGCCACAGAAGGTAGTTGAGGCCAGTTCGTTGGCCATATTTAAGAGGGAGTTGGATGTAGCCCTTGTGGCTGAAGGGATCACGGGGTATGGAGAGAAGGCAGGTACAGGATACTGAGTTGGATGATCAGCCATGATCATATTGAATGGTGGTGCAGGCTCGAAGGGCCGAATGGCCTACTCCTGCACCTAATTTCTATGTTTTTCTATGTTTGGGTTGGGGCTTTACAGGTTTAGGATCCCAACCCTAAATGTCACATATCCATGCTCACTAGAGGTGTTGCCTGACCCATTGAGCTACTCCATCACTTTGTGTCATTTTTGTAAACCAGCATCTGCAGTTCCTTGTATCCACATCTGTGAATATTGCCTGATCAGTCTGAAGAAGAGCCCCGACATATGACATTGACTCAATTTTTTCTGCAAATACTGCCTGATCCGCTGAGTTCCTACAGCACTTTATGTTTTGCTCAAGATTCCAATATCTGCAGTTAATTGTGTCTCCCAGTGTCAATGGTTTATAATGCTGATGATTCAATTTTTAGAGTTTAATCCTGTTAACTGCAGACAAAACAAGTGTAAATTGAATTGGGAATTAAAGCATAGATCTAATCTGAAGTCTAGTTCACCTTTTGTTTCTCTTGGGGAGAGGGAAACATTAATGGAATATGATAGAGAATAAATAAAAGCTGATGCCATATTTATGGAAAAAGTACTATATGTCAGTGTCATGCAAAAATATAAACTGTGGTTCAATTACCCCAGGGGACCCATTGCCATTATCAAAATCAATTATTCAGTGGAAGTGTTAAAAACA
The DNA here is from genome assembly GCA_035221665.1 of Okamejei kenojei. Taxonomy (NCBI): domain Eukaryota; kingdom Metazoa; phylum Chordata; class Chondrichthyes; order Rajiformes; family Rajidae; genus Okamejei; species Okamejei kenojei. The sequence goes on from CM069134.1 coordinate 74,526,806, forward strand.
CTTTGAAGGAATGGGTTTAGCTATTTTGGGATAAGGGTGGAAGTGCTATTTCTCCAATGTGAACTTGTCAATGGAAAATGACAGCTGCAGAAGTGAAAGTGAATCAGAAAGGATAAAAGCTTCCTCATTGTACAGCTGCTAGCTTATGTGACCTTCCACCAAACAATAGGATCTGCATTATCCACAGTCCTGTCTACCGTCTACAGGTCCCAACCCGAAACGTCACCTATGCATGTTCTCCAGAGATGCTGCCTGACCCGCTGAGTTATTCCAGCACTTTGTGTCTTATGTATTACATTCTGTTCAGCTTCACCTGCTGAATCTCTTGTAATAGCTCACCATCAAACGGAAGCCAGATCGGCTCCAATGAGAAAATGTGTGCAGATCACTCCCTATTACCCAGACAAGTACCACCTGATCTTGCACTCGGTGATGAAGAGCTCCTCATGGGGACATCTCTGACTTTATTCATGCTGGCAATAGATGCAAGACATGCTAATAATTTGAGGATGGGGATTGGCAGGATTCCCGTAGGCTACCAGATTCTTGCATAAATATACCTTTAGGTTAAGTAAAAATACTTGTTCAAGAAATTCTGTTTGAGTCACAAGCTGTGAAGAGGAGCTGCCAATCAGGTTCCCCAGTGGCTGAACTGTTAAGCATATCATGCGTTGTGGAACTGAATCATTTGGATTATCTTTGGCTGTGGATTTATATCATGATTGAGATGGTTGATCTTAGCCAAAGAGTCAGTTCAATATTGGTTATTCTTTTCCACCAGCCTAAATACAATCCCATAATGTTGATTGTATTTTACTTCTTTATCTAGAGTAGTAGAGTAGGTGTAATGTCAAATTTCTCACATTTTCTTAGAAAATAGGAGGTAAGTATCAATTTTCTGCTGACTCTCTGATCAACTCCTTTAATCACATTCACCCACACTTCTCCCACTTATCTCCCTGTAACTCAAATGGTCCTATTTACTTGTCCAATTCCAAATCTGCCACATCTTTCTTTCTACATGCTGCCAGTTGGTTATATTATTCTCTGTCGAACTTTTCTGGTATCGAGTTCCACTGCAAAACCTGCAATGATGATTGAGGGGTTGACTTTCCGATGAGACATTTAACCAAGTTCTGTTATTTTCTTGAATGAAATGCAAATCCCAGGTTCGATCCCGACTATGGGAGCTATCTACGGATTTTGTACATTCCTCATGTGGCACGAGGGACAATCTACAATTTACAGAAGCCAATTAACTTACAAACCTGTATATCTTTGGAGTGTGAAAGGAAACCGGAGCACCTGGAGTTTTCTGGGTTTTCTCCTGGTGCTCTGGTTTCCTTCCACACTCCAAAGACATATATGTTTGAAAGTTAATTGACTTCTGTAAATTATAAATTATCCCTACATTGGTCGGGCCGACTCAGTGGGCTGAATGGCGTGCCTCTAAGCTGTATCTCCAAAGTAAAGTAAAGTCTAAATAACCTCATGTTCCCAACACCAAAGGACACAAAGTGCAAACTCAGTAGGTCAGGCAGTATCTCAGGAAAAGATGGATAGGTGACATTTTGGGTCGAAACCTTCTTCAAAACCATTTCCAATGAAGCATTTTTTTTTGAGGGATAACAAACAGCATTATGAATAAGGCTGACCATTGTACACTGTAGCTTGACTCATTCTATTCTAACATAACATAACATAACATAACAAATACTTTATTAATCCCCTTATTCAGGGGAAATTCAGATGTCCTTGCAGCACACTAATAAAAAAAATACAACATAGCATTAAAGAAATTTACCATTAAAACATAAAAACATCCCCCCCACAATGATTCCCACTGTGGGAGAAGGCACAAAGTCCAGTCCCCATCCCCATGTCCACCCAAAGTAGTTGGGCCTATTGAGGCCTCCACAATCGCCGCTACGAAGGCCCGATGTTCCCGGCTGTTCTCACCGGGTGATGGTACTCTGGCGTCGGTAGACCCTCTCAGCGGCTTGGGGTGCCAGGAACAGCCGCCTCCTTAACGGAGACCGTATCTTCCAAGCCAACAGGCCGTGCTGGACGGAGCTCCACACACTGGCGCTCTCCGCAAATGTAAAGTTCAGCGCCGCCACCCGCTGCTGGCCGCTCCACAGACCCGCGGCTCCACGATGTATTTTTTTTTTTATCGGCGGTCGCAGCGCGGCGACCCAGGCAAGGCATCGCCCGCTCCGTCCACGATAGCGCTCCAGCGGTGCACCGCCTCCGAAGCCAAGGTTCTGGCCAGGTCTCCTCAGGAAAACATCGCTCCAGACCCTGCTGGTAGGCCGCGAGGACGGGTCGAAGTTGCTGCTCGAGGAAAGCCGCCTCTCCGACCAGGTAGGGACTTGAGAAAGCAGTTTCCCCCTACCCCCCCACCACCCCCGACACATAAAAAGATTAGACACCCAACTAACACTTTTAAACGTACTAAAAATAAAGAAAAGAAGAAAAAAACGGACAGCTGCAGGACTGGCAGCCGTACAGGACAGCGCCCTCCCCTCTACTTTACGACAGGTAAAATAATAAGCAAATAATTTTTTGACTTTTATGTATTTCTTCAAAATATTCTGCATCCAAAACTGACTTCCAGTGAGGATTTTCTCTGTACCTTATATTTCTGATGTTGGTGGATTCTGGGCCTTAGAAACGGGAGTAGGAAGAGCAATACATTCATTTTTTTTCTGCATGACAGACTTCTCCAAATGCAGCTATTTATAGACTTCAATAAGAAATATTACTCCTACTATCTCCCACCAGGAATAACTGACTGTATCCAAAGACCATGCCTGCTGGATAAAATGTTCTGCATCAGCTTGCCTAGTTGCAACCCCATGAAAGGACTCTCTACCCTTATGCTATTATTGCAACGTCCATGCTTGAAACAACAGTATGAAGAGTGCTGCATGTTTAGTTTCTATGACCAAGTAGGGACTTCCTCCCAAGGTCACACCTGAAATGCAAATGCTAGCAGCCAATCACTTTCACAATAATAAAAAAAGAATAATATGAACTGAAAGTGGCAACAGTGAAATAATATTGTCCTAGAAGTCTATTAGGAGTTTGGGATTTTTAAATTGTGTTGGCATGACATGTAAATCTACTTTACTACAAGTAAAATAATAAGAAAATAATTTTTTGACTTTCATGTATTTCTTCAAAATATTCTGGTTAATATTTAATCTTCAGTCAATAATTCTAAATCAAATCATCTAGACATTATCATACTTCTAGTTTTTTAAACTTGCGATGGGCAAATTGGCATTCATATTTCCTACTTGATAAAAAAAGATTAAGCTTCAAAATTATTTCAATGGCTGCAATGTGATAGTGGTGTTTTGGAAGGACACTATACAAATGCAATTTTTAAAAGACTATGTAAATCCAATATTATTGTAAATGACTGTACTTCTGTTCTAATGCAGTGTGACTAATGTCACAGCATTATTTTTGCTAACACTAACCATCAGCAATTATAGAATTAGAAACCATTAAAATAGATGCCCAAATAACAAATTTGGCTTGATGTATTGTGCTCCAGCCTTAAAGACTTGCTCTATGCTCAAACCTTACTCACACTCCATTACAATTAAAAGTGAGTAATGCATTTGCCTAAACGTGCTGAGGTTAGATCAATGGTTCTTAATCTTTTTGGCACCAGTACGTGCATACGTGAACAAAATACTGTATGTGGTATATACCTTTGTTAAGTTCCTAAACATGGGCTCAACAAATTGATATGTTATTTGTGCCCCCTTCATGACCCCCGGTAAAGCCCCAAACGACCCCCATAGAGGGTCACGACCCCCAGGTTAAGAACCACTGGGTTAGATTGATCTTGGGCCCCATCAATTAGTGAAATAGAAAATTATTTGTAGTTTAAACAGACAGCTAATTTTCTATTGTTCAAATGTTCGAGGTAATCTATCACAGTCGCTGCCTCAAAAAGGCTGGCAGTATCATCAAGGACCCACACCATCCTGGCCACAAACTCATCTCCCCGCTACCTTCAGGTAGAAGGTACAGGAGCCTGAAGACTACAATGACCAGGTTCAGGAATAGCTACTTCTATACCATCAGGCTATACAACTTGGCTTGGACAATACTCTGAACATTAATAGTCCATTATCTGTTTATTTGCACTTTATCAGTTTATTTATTCACATGTGTATATATTTATATAATGGTATATGGACACACTGATCTGTTTTTGTAGTCAATGCCTACTATGTTCTGTTGTGCTGAAGCAAAGCAAGGATTTCATTGTCCTATCAGGGACACATGAAATACACTCTCTTGAATCTTGAACCTTGAATCTTACTGCTAAGACTAATTTTAATATGTTATTCTTGAAATAAAGCCTCACCTCAATGTTTTTAGAGTTGAACTGATATTAAACTTGGCCTGACAATATTGCAAAGAGGGCAAGAAGTGTCAATCCAGCTCAGAGGTCCTTTCGGTACTGACAATGCAAAATATATATCAATCCAAATGGATTGCATTGTGAACAAAATGGATTTCATATTAGATTCCCATATGCTGGGGAAGGGACTAGAGCTATTCATTTTATCTGTGTCCCTCAGCATTTTATAAATATTAATAAAGCGTTCGTTCTGCCTCCTATGCCCAAGGAAATAAATCCTTGCCTATCTTGCAAGAATGCACAATGTTATAGTCACTTTTAGCGAATGTAGTATTTTGACAAGTCTGATAATAAACACAATTAATTGCCATTTTCCATGTTCTTCCTTGCTTTAATTATAGCATGGGAGGGACAAATGGATAACCAGCTGGTTCACCAAATAAAAGATGAAAGTCACACACACACGGCATCCGGCTGATCGGTGCGGGCTGAGATCAGGAGCAGGGCAAAGGATGACATCAAACGGATCTTGGCAGCTATCGAGAAAGTCGACCCAAAATATCACCTATTACTTTTCTCCAGAGATGCTGCCTGATCCACTGATTTACTCCAGCCTTTTGTGTCTGTCTACAGTTTAAAGCAGCATCTGCAGTTCCTCACGGTACAAGGTATGTGCTGTTTTAACTGAACATATAACTGAAGTTGGGTCGGGTCAAAGATAGGGCCGGGTTTACGGAAATGACAGAAGTTATGCTCCATTGCATACTACACTTCAGTCCATTGGATTTTGCGGTAGTGGTCTATCTTGCTCCGCTCCATTATCTTTGTTCCAATTGAGGCCTTGCAAATGATTTGTAAAGCTGTAACATTGCATTAGGGTTGCCATCTTTCTCACTCCCATATAAAGGACAAAAGGATAAAACAAGGGACAAATTCCCGATGTCAATTCGTTGACTGACTTGGCCGTGGCTGGGTGAAAGATGAGTTTGCCCAGTTGCTGGACTGCACACAAGGCGCAGCCGGTATGCCAGCTGAGGAGGTTTGGCCCAGGCTGTGCGATGTCACGCGCAACGTCCGGCACCCCATCCAACTCATGAACCGATGATTGGCCATGAGAAGGAGGGGTGGTGGTGTTGACGGAAAGCGAATGTCTGAAGGTTGACAGCTGGCCGGCTGCCGACCGATGGGGCCATGGGCGAGGCGCTGCTGTTGTACTCTATGGGTTGCACCACGGGTGAGGCGGGGCGGCACGCGGCACTCCGACCCGACAGTCACCTCGACCCGAGTAGTAGCAGTCAAATACAGGACAAGGGAGGCCCGTATGGGACAAACCAATTTATTCCAATATACGGGATATCCCGGCTAATATGGGACAGTTGACAACCCTACATGGCATCCCAGTCTCTGTTCTATATCACCCTCCAGGGCCCTATCATTTTACTTCTGAGTCACGTGAGTGACTATGTGAAGAACCCTGTCCAGCCGCACGTGCATCATTACGTCAGACGCATTGGTGCAGGTCGACCGGTTGGAGCAGCGGAGCTCCTCCAGCGGTAAGTTTAAACTTCAGGTAAGTGGTATTTCTTACCTGTTTTAGGTCTCCTGCACGAACCTCGGTTTCAGAGGTTTTTGCTGGATGTTTTGCGACGGCCGATGAGGGAACCAGCTGAGGGCTGTGGGGAAACCCTGGTCTGACCGCGGAAGCGGGGAGCTGGCGAATGTCGGGTTTCGCGATTGGAGTCACTGATAAAAAGGTCAGTGACTCTAGACGTTGGGTTCCCGGGGAGGGTAATCCAATAATATGCGGTTCCCGGACTGCAGTATTTCCCAGGATATGGGGTTAAACTGACCTGAACGGTCAGCCTGGGTTCCCAGGGAGGGGAAATCCAATATTATGTGGTTTCCAGACCACAGTAGTCCCCAGGAGATGGGACAATGTGAGAGCCCGCACCAGCAGCACCTTGTTACAGGGCTGCTTCATGGGGATGCCAAGTTATGGCAGTGGCAGCCTATTGGAGAGGCTGTGCCAGCAGTACCATTGCTCAGGACTGTTCCAGGGGGATGTCAAGTTATGGCAGGCTAGCCTATTGGAGAGGCTGTGCCAGCAGCACCTTTGCTCAGGGCTGCTTCATGGGGATGCCAAGTTATGGCAGTGCCAGCCTATTGGAGAGGCTGCTTCATGAGGATGCCAAATTTATGGCAAATACTGGCCTATGGGAAAGGTTGCGCCAGCAGCACCTTTGCTCAGGGCTGCTTCATGGGAATAGGCTGCTTAGTGGGGATGCCAAGTCTATGGCAGTGTAGCAAATGATGGTCTGTTCATTATGAAAGGTGGTAGATTAACAATTGATTTTATAATGTATTCCCATTTACAGTGATCATGGGGATATTTGAGGAGGCATTGCTAGGATAAGCCAATATAACAGAATGATGACAAGAAAGCATTCAAAGAGGACTACTCAGAGTTCAAAAACATTGGTTATGTATTTGCTAAAATCCACTGTTTAAATCTCAAACTATATTTGAGAAATTGGGCTCCTCTATCCAGTTAAGATTAAGTTGTTATCAAATAGACTTGTAGGACATTGGGATTTACCTATAGCTATTCAATTGGCAGTTGACGCCGGCCTGGGCAACAGATTGCAGTCAATAGACTCCTTCTTATAGGATTCCGGCAGTGTAGACGCTGCTAAGCGTATTACTGCCCTCCACAGGTCAAAATTTGAACTAAATTCTTACATACAATCCTGTAACATGCAGGAATTGAAGAACAGCCCTGGATATCAGCTGATGTTTCTCACTGTGCCCAAACAAAGATAAAACAGAAAAAGCCTCAACTCCAAGTCCTGTCAGTCTAGCAAACAATGCCTTTCTTTCTACCCTATACTTTTTACATTCTAGGAAAACATGCTTAACTGTCTCCTTACTCTCACATTCACACAAGCCAGAAACATGTTTCCCTACAATGCACAAACAGTAATTTAACCCACAATGTCCCAACCTCAATCTACAACAGTCTAACTGAGTCCCTATGGGACAGAGAATGTACAGAAACATATTTTTCTAACTTCAGCTTGTACAGAAAAGTAGTGTCTACCCCCGACTTCCTTTTCCCATCCTCTCTGAGGCCATTCTTTTGTTAAGCCCTCTTTAATTATTTCTCTCAGTTCCACTCTCCCCAATGAATACATGGATATCTATTTCTCTTCTTAAACTCTCCTTTGCTATGAGGTCCCACCTGCTCATTCCCCTCACCCCAGCATGCCCGGGAACCCAGCAAAAAGTGATGTTTACAATCACGCAAACCCAATTCTAGAAAACACTCAAGATTTCATTTAGAATGTCAGGACGAGCGTTAGATTTCCCTACTCTTAAAGTTTCAAGAGCAGCTGCAGAATCAGAACAAATAATGACTTCTCTAAAACTGGCTTCCTCAATCCACCATAGAGCCCAGTGAATTGCCGTTAATTCAGTCATGAGAACAGAGCTTCCATCAGAAATGCGTCGGCCAATCTTCAACCCAAGCTGCTCCACATACACGCCAAACCCAGCTCTCCCACTAACTGGATCTTTAGATCCATCTGTAAAAACAATCAAAGTGCTCTCACTGATTGAATTAAGATATTCCACTATTCTTGGAGTCACCTCACGCTTATCTTTTTCCTGAAGAAAAGTAAGCTCAATAAACAGTTCAGGAAGAACCCAATAGGGCACAGGTAACCATATTGTATGCTGTATAATACCCCCTTGTTCCAAACCCAGCTTCCTAGCCATTTATAATGACAAAAAATGTGTTATATTTGTTACCATCATCAACCTCTTGCAACAAACACCTTGCTGGGAAGGTATCATTACACCCACAAAGTTTAGCCCAGTAATGTAACCCTAGCTTAATGCGCCTTAACCATAAGGGCATTTCTCCCCATTTCAACAATCAGGGCAGGGACTGGGGAAGTTTCTGAAGGCTCCACAGCAAAGCCTCAAAGCCTTTGCCTGCAACACATCTAGCCTAGCCAGAACAGTTTTAGATGCAGACCCATACTCAAAAACACCCGTAGTCAAGAGAAGAATCTGATCATGCCTGATAAATTAGCAGCATTGTCTCCCTGTCAGCCCCCCACTCACACCCAACCAGACTTCTCATACATTCAGAACTTTTCGACATTTCAACACAATTTTAACCCACATGCACAGCCCAAGTCATACGCTCTTCAAAACCAAACACCCAAAAACTTAAAAACCTTTACCTTCTCCAATAGAGACCCATACATATACAGCCCTACCTTAGGTAACTTTCTTTTAAAACCCAAATACCATATAATAGTCTTAGAGGCAGAGATTTTAAAGCCCCATGTGTTCCCCCCATTCCTCTACAGACACTAACACTCTTTGAATCCGTTTTAAAACAAACTCTACATAACGACCTCTTTTCCAGATGGCCCCGTCATCCAGCCTTGTTGTTATAAAAACAGCCTTCTATTCATTAGACTAATTGGCAATAGTATAGATGGGATTCAGCTGTGCAAGTAGGAGAACTGTTAAATGGTAAACTATAAAGTGCCATATAGGTCATTGTTAACACAAGTTGTTATTACCAGCTGAAGTTACTAAAGTCACAATGATGGACAAACAGTATTAATTTCTGCTCCAGTAGTTGTTTGGTAAATATTTAATTATATTGCAAAATAGTGCTTATGGCCCTAAAAATGGGAAATTGCGCCAGCAGCACCTTGTAGCAGGCCTGCTTAATGTCTCCCTCTTGTAGGAGGAGAGCATGCCGCGTTAGTATTACTCTGATGCCGGGTCGATGGCAAAGTCGGCATATTGCTGAAGCCGCGCCAGCAGCGCCTTATAGCAGGGCTGCTTAATGTCTCCCTCATGTAAGATGGGAGCATGCCGGGTCAGTATAATCACACGCGGAGTCTGCGGGTATAGCCGTGGAGCATTCCCAAGGGATGAAGGGCACATGTCGGACGTACCATGCTTGGTAGCAAGGTTGTCATTCAAACACACATGCAGTGAACACCGCTATCAGGGGGACTATAGAGCCAGCCACCAAATCTTCTATTCAGGTAAGACCTGTTTCATAGGCGATACCTGGAGGACGAAGCACAAGCTTTTGAACGAGTAAGGCTTCATAGTTTCTGTGACAACGCACCCCACGTCTTCATCGGCAGCAGTGGTTCACTGAAGCTGGTGGCAGCATGAAAGTTGGCCAGAGGTTCCATGCATATTACCTGTGTTACTCTATAACTAAGGGACCACTTACAATTTGGTAAGATGTACACTTGGTTGGACAATACAAATGACTGAGACATTATCATCGACTATGAGGCGTCTAACCATGTAAAACTGGACAATACTAGCATTCCAAGCAGGTTATAATTGGGCAGGCAGAGAATAAGCGCCAGGATTTTCATGCAAGACTGGCTCGGAAATTGGGCCACAGTTGCAGTTCACGGCACTAAATTGCGAATATCATCTTGAGTTTGGAGGTGGAGCAGATTTGCATGACTTACCAATTCTTCACTTATTGGTATCAACTATCTATAGACCCTATGGGCATTGTATGGGTTAAAGAGTGATTGAGCAAATATGCATATCTACATGCTCAACTTCATGTTGATACATTATGATGGTGGCACATGTTAGTCACATGGGTGCAATCAATTAAATACTCCTGTAATGGTTACATAATCTTGTTTGCCACAGGAGAATCATCAAGTATAGGTCAATGGCAACACAGATTTGGTGTTGAATTGCACCGTATTATGAAACTCTGGTTCCATGGAACACCAAATATAGATATGTTTGTTTTTTATATCTTATTCATAGGTTGCAAAATTTGTGGCATAACAGTGGCGAGACATACATTCTCACTACAAGGAGAAGGAAGGTCTTTTATGTCTTCCTCCATTTGCCTCATCAATTGGAGCTTCAAATAAAGTCATTACGAGCCCATTTTAGATCCAATGTGTGATTGGTTTATGCAACGTTGATTCCCGATTTGTCGGGAATAATAATACAACTTTATATGGTTATTTTAAAACGTAACTTTGCTGGTTCAGCCTGAAGCTTGGGGAATCAAATTATGCTCCGCAGATTCAATAAACTGCCCTACGGCTTGGGTTGTTACATCTTTTCTTCTATGTGTTCAGAGTGCTTGAATAGCACCAAAAAGCAGGATTTTTTTATTTTCCAGGAGATGAGTTTGTTTGATGCTCATGTTGCATTGAAAACGGTATAGATTACTGATGTTTGGAGTTCATGCTAAATGATCTTTTGTCAATAATTAAGTTGTACGGCCATTAACTATGCCAACGTGCCTTATCATTGAATTGGCTGTAACAAACAAGACCTGCTCTGTCGGGTTCACCCTGGATATCAAGTTTTTATAAGGATATCTTAACACGAGGTCTCCCAGGACCAGTATAATGCCGTATGGGATGTTGACATTTGTGAAAACTATTTCACCAGGGGGCTCCAGCTACATCCTTACAACACATAGTCCTCCGCCAGTTTCACCACCTCCAACGTGACCCCTCCACTCGCCACATCTTCCCATCTCCCCCCCTGTCTGCCTTCCGCAAAGACCGCTCCCTCCGCAACTCCCTTGTCAATTCTTTCCTTCCCTCCTGCTATCTAAAACCCCTTCCCCGGCACTTTCCCTTGCCAACCGCAAGAAATGCTACACTTGTCCCTTCACCTCTCCCCTTCACTCCCTTTCAGGGACACAAGCAGTCCTCCAGGTCCCCCCTGAGGTTCACCTGCACCACTCCTCCAACTTCATCTAACTGCATCCGCCTACTCCTGATTCCAGATGAATCTATTATCGTTTGACCAAGTGGAGGCTTGGCGATCGTTCGCCGAACACCTCCGCTCGGTCCGCATTAAACCAACCCGACCTCCCGGTGACTCAGCACTTCAACTCCCCCTCCCATTCCGTATCCGACCTCTCGGTCCTGGGCCTCCTCCACAGCCAGAGTGAGCAATAACCGCAAGTTGGAGGAACAGCACCTCATAATCTGCTTGGGGAGTCTGCATCCTCTGGGCTGGAACATTGAATTTTCTCAATTCTGTTAACCCTTGCTGTCTCCTCCCCTTCCCACCCTCCCTCAGCCCTCAGGCCTTGGCATTCCCTCTCTCTCCATCTCTCCCCCACCCTAGTCGCTCTAGCTTCTCATTTTCACACTACAAACAGCTTACAATGGGTTGTTCCCTTCATCATCGATACTTTTTTGCATATCTTTCATTCATTGTTCTTTATCTCTCTACATCACCGTCTATATCTCTTGTTTCCCTGATCCCTGACCAGTCTGAAGAAGGGTCTCGACCCGAAACGTCGCCTATCTCCTTCGCTCCTTAGATGCTGCTGCACCCGCTGAGTTTCTCCAGCCTTTTGTGTACCCTCGATTCTCCAGCATCTGCAGTTCCTTCTTTAACACAACATCCTTGACTTTGACTGGAGCTCATTAGGTAGTTATCCTTCTGGCGCTGGTGATCCCAGCAGGTTCAGTCGCTACATAATTGCGATGGTACAGGATGATTACATAGCTGTAAATAATAAAAAAAATAAAAAAAAAAATAATAATTTTAGTTTATAAAATACTTGAGCAGAGCAGAAGGGTGTCGGGTTCAAAATATTTACAGGCACGCCAGGGAGGGCCTTCACTTCAAACTAATGGTAAAGTCAGACACATATATCCAACATTACTCAAGGTCACCAAGAGCCTTCGAGGTTCTGAACTAGCACGGTTTTGTTAGTCGTCAAACTTTGAAGAACGTATCTAGTTCAGGCCACCCAGATTGAGAAAATGGAGTTTGCGTTATGTAGGAATGGTTTCTGATTCCAGATCTCATTCCACCAGGGCTGCTACAACATCAGCAGCAAGGGTATTTGTTGTGTGTACCCGCTAGAGCACATCCTTAACGGCTGGCAGCATGGTCCAACGAATGAATCTCCAAACATTTATAATAACCTATTGCTAGACCCAGGGTATTTGTCAACTCTATTTTATGTTCTAGTTATACTTCCATCTGGGTGAGAGATGTAAATATTATTACTTCAGTTAAACAGCATCAGCATGTTTTAAATCTATGTCATGACTGGATGCATTATGAATGTTTTCCTTCATTTGTCAATGAAGCAGTTGTGGTTGTGTAGACTTGTTTCTCACGGCATGAAATCACAGAGCTTTGAAGTCTTCACGTAGTCAGTGTGACTCCGAAGTAAAATAGTTAAATTAAACGAGAACTTACCAGTTTGAAGTTTGATCTTTATTTTATGAGGAGTTACGATGAGGGACTACTTGCCCTCCGCTCCAAACCCTCATAAATGTCATCTGGTAGTTCTAGTCTAGTCTTCTGTTATCTTACTATTATACTTCAGTCACTGTTTGCTGTGATTTCACACCGCTGCTTTGAAGATTGACGCACGTGGGCCGGCTGGAGGGTTCTTCACTAGTCCCTCATCGTAACTCCTCATAAAATAAAGATCAAACTTCAAACTGGTAAGTTCTCATTTAATCTTACTATTTTACCATGTACGTCCTTCCCTCGTTTGTCTTACCAAAGTGCTGGTACCTCATCAATTATCTAATTAAACTACAAAAAATCCTGCCATTCCCTCTCTCAGCCCTTGGCCCTGACATCAAGATCATGTTGCAATCTGAGTTCTTCACAGCCCTCTGCAATAGTTAAAGTGATAAAAGAGAAGGGCGAGAGATGGAAAGAACAGAGAGAAAGTTTGTGGACATGTGTAGAGCAAGTGGGACTGAATAATCCTGATGGCAGTGCTTTGGGAAGGTAGAGATCCTTTGTTAGTTACAACTGCTCTGACTAAAAGAGGTGTATGAGGACAGAGGGAAGTGGAAAACCAAATGCAGAAACTATGTTTCCAGATATACAGGACAAGATGTTAAAAATCCAAAGTGCCAAATGTTAACTTGCTCCCGGTGGTGATGGGAGCCTTACGCACTCACCTATGCTCCTCCGATGTTGAGAAAGGCTAGGCAGACACATCATTGGGGTTATCAAGTGGGCACCTACATTCATCAATGTTTCGCTGATTGAACCCACAACATCTCCAGTCGGCTCAGCGGTGCACTCTGCCATCCCAAACCACCCCCACGTGGCATCTGTCTATCCGGTTCTGGGAGACCAAATGTCTTTCCTCTGCAGCCAGAGCACGGCTTACTCCGCTCGCCAACCTATGATGTTTCTTTGATGGCCTGGGCGTAGGTTTGTCCCCTGATCCCCAGGTCCTTCATCAGTCTTACGGTTGATGTTGCCACGAATCCTTGACATCCAACTTCTGCCGGGCAGATCTTAGCTCTCCAGCCCTTCTGTTCTGTCTCCGCTGCAAGCTCTGTATATCACAGTTTCTTTCTTTCCAAGGCTTCCTGCACAGCATCCTCCCAAGGGACTGTGAGCTCCACAAGATACACCATGCGCTGAGAGTTCGACCAGAGGACAAGATCAGGCCTCAAGTTGCAGATGGCTATCTCTGATGGAACTGTAAGCCGTTGGTCCACATCCACCAGCATCTGCCAATCTCGGGCTGACTCCAGCTGTCCAAACCTGGTCCTTGGTGGAATTTTCCATTGCCTTTGTTCCCACTCCCAAACAAAGGCAATTGGCTTAATTAGGTTGGTTGTTCTAGGCGGCAGGGCATTGTTGGTTGTCTGCTGCTTTCCAGAGTCACTGCCAGGCATTTGAGAACTTGATTATGTGTCCAGGTGTACCATTCTTGGGAGAGACTTACTTTACACCCAGTGAGGATGTGCTTATGTGTGGCTGGTGTTAAACACAGGGGGTATGATGGATCTTCGCCCAGCCATTGGTTTAGTTTTTTGGGCTAGGAAGGACATCATAGGTTGCCCGAATGAGGAAACTTATCCTGCTCGCCTCCATCTCCCACATGTCCTTCCAGCTGAACTTCCTCTTTTACACACCCTCCCATCTAATCCACTGGCCCTGTTTAGCTTGTGACACAGCCTTGGCACACGTACTCGATTCCTCCTGTTGGCGGACTTCGGCCGCGACCAACTTCCGGTGCTCTAGTGATAAAAGGAATTAATATTACAGCTTCAAGATCTTTCACAGAACGAGCTGGTCCTGACATAGTCTGGAAAGACTGATATCTGAAATTGTTGAATTCATCGTTGAGTCCACAGAGATCTGATGAGCATGGTTGGAAGAGAAACTTCCCTAGCTTACATTGAACTCTATTGAATCACAATGGGTGTATGATGATAAAGATAATTGGCAGCTCATGATCACCATTCAAAGCCAACTTCACGCAACCACATATGTTATGGCTTGTCTCTAATTTTAACTCCAAGAAATCTACAATTGGAGAGGGAGAAGAGTAGATCAGAGGTGTCAATGTTGCAGTTGAATAAAGGGGTCTATGGGGCCATGAGGGATGAGCTGGCCAAAGTTGACTGGAATGATACACTAGCAGGGATGACAGTGGAACAAAAATGGCAGGTGTTTCTCGGAATAATACAGAAGGTGCAGGATCAGTTCATTCTAGGAGGAAGATTCCCAGGGGAGAAAGGGACGACCATGGCTGACAAGGGACGTCAGGGACAGTATAAAAATTAAAGCAAAGAAGTACAACGTAGCAAAGATGAACAGGAAGCAAGAGGATTGGGTAATATTTAAAGAACAGCAGAAGATAACCAAAAAGACAATACGGGGAGAAAAGATGAGGTACGACGGTAAGCTAGCCAAGAATATAAAGCAGGATAATAAAAGCTTCTTTAGGTATGTGAAGAGGAAAGAATTAGTTAAGACCAAAGTTGGACCCTTGAAGACCGAAAAAGGTGAATTTATTATGGGGAACAAGGAAATGGCAAATGAGTTGAATGGGTATTTTGGATCTGTCTTCACTCAGGAGGACACAAACAACCTTCCTGATATAGTAGTGGTCAGAGGATCGAGGGTGACAGAGGAACTGAAGGAAATTCACATTAGGCAGGAAATGGTGTTGGATAGACTGATGGGACTGAAGGCTGATAAATCCCCAGGACCTGATAGTCTGCATCCCAGGGTACTTAAGGATGTGGCTCTAGAAATCGTGAATGCATTGGTGATAATTTTCCAATGTTCTATAGATTCAGGATCAGTTCCTGTTGATTGGAGGGTAGCTAATGTTATATCACTTTTTAAGAAAGGTGGGAGAGAGAAAACAGGGAATTATAGACCAGTTAGCCTGACATTGGTGGTGGGGAAGATGCTGGAGTCAATTATAAAAGATGAGATAGCCGCACATTTGGATAGCATTAACAGGATCGGTCCGAGTCAGCATGGATTTACAAAGGGGAAATCATGCTTGACTAATCTTCAGAAATTTTTTGAACATGTAACTAGGAAAATGGACAAGGGAGAGCCAGTGGATGTAGTGTACCTGGACTTTCAGAAAGCATTTGATAAGGTCCCACATAGGAGATTAGTGGGCAAAATTAGGGCACATGGTATTGGGGGTAGAGTGCTGACATGGATAGAGAAGTGGTTGGCTGACAGGAGTAGGGATTAACGGAATGGCAGGCAGTGAATAGTGTGGTACTGCAAGGTTCAGTGCTGGGACTGTAGCTATTTACAATATACGTCAATGATTTGGATGAAGGGATTCAAAGTAACATTAGCAAATTTGCAGTTGACACAAAGCTGGGTGGCAATGTGAACTGTGAGGAGGATGCTATGAGAATGCAGGGTGACTTGGACAGGTTGGGGAGTGGGCAGATGCATGGCAGATTAAGTTTAATACGGATAAATGTGAGGTTATCCAGTATGGTAGCAAAAACAGGAAGGTAGATTATTATCTAAATGGCATCAAGTAGGTAAAAGAGGAAGTACAATGGGTTCTGGAGGTCCTTCTATGAAAGTAAGCATGCAGATACAGCAGTCAGTGAAGAAAGCGAATGGCATGTTGGCCTTTATAACAAGAGGAATCGAATATAGGAGCAAAGAGGTCATTCTGCAGTTGTACAGAGCCCTGGTGAGACCACGCCTGGAGTATCGTGTGCAGTTTTGGTCCCCTAATTTGAGGAAGGACATGCTTGCTATTGAGGGAGTGCAGCGTAGGTTTACAAGGTTAATTCCCAGGATGGTGGGACTGTCATATGTTGAGAGTGGAGCAGCTGGGCTTGTACACTCTGGAGTTCAGAAGGATGAGCTGTATCTCATTGAAACATATAAGATTGTTAAGGGCTTGGACATACTAGAGGCAGGAAACATGTTCCCGATTTTGGGGGGGTCCAGAACCAGGGGCCACAGTTTAAGAATAAGGAGTAAGCCATTTAGAATGGAGACAAGGAAACAGAGAGTGGTGAGTCTGTGGGATTCTCTGCCTCAGAGGACGGTGGAGGCAGAACGGGGTACTGATTGGGGATGATGAACCATGATCACATTAAATGGCGGTGCTTGCTCGATGGGCCAAATGGCCTACCCCTGCACCTATTGTCTATTGTCTAAATCCACAAGTGAATAACTTAGAAGGTTGATGGCATCTCTGGAGAGACAGAATGGGTAAGTTTTTGGGTCGAGACCCTTCTTCAGACTGATTGTCAGGGTGAAGGAAACTAGAGATATGGTAGGGTGCAAAGGGAAGTAAGGTGTGAAAAGGGCAGATCAAAACAGACAATGTTCAAGGAAATGTTCAATGGTTCATTGCTGGCTGAGGGGAAGGTGACAATGAGGCATACAAGCATTAAAATTAATCAGGTCAGTGAAACTAGTTAGAGAACTAGGGTGGGAGAGAAGGAAAGCAAGGGTTACTTAAAGTTAGAGAAATCAATAGTCATACTGCTGGGTTGTAAGCTGCCCAAGAGAAATATGAGATGCTGTTCTTCAAATTTGCGTTTGGCCTCACTCTGTCAGTTTGAGAAAACCAACAAGCTAGAAAACCAAGCAAACCTTCCCTCCCAAGTTTGAATCAGCACTACCATCAATAAATCCCCCTTCGACTTCACTCAATCACAGACTTTCACTTTGTTCTACCCGACTGCCCACCTGACTCCATCTCTGCTACCTTCCCCGTCTTATTTCTCTCTTGATCTGTTCTGCTAAAGGGCATCTGACCTGAAACATCAATGGTTTCTCTTTCCACAGATTTTCTATTTCCATTTTAACTCATATTTTCCGCACTGCGTTATTTTTATTTTTATTCCTTTAAATGCAATGCTTTGCACTTGTACATATGAAAGACACATGCCACCTATGTCAATTCTCTATCAGTATTACATTATAGGGGAATAAGTATCGCAACTGCACTAACAAGAGAATGAAAGGAAACCTAAACAAGCCTCAGCTTCAATGGGCAGCAAGCCATTTATTTAACAAGTATGAAATTTTGTGGGATTTTCCACCTGACCATTGGTGAGACTCTAGTGTTCCTTTATGAGAAAAGATAGAGGCTTTGTGTGCATAATTTATGCTGATTGCCTGCGAGGCTTTCTATTTAAAAAATGAACTGCGCAATGCTTCAATACGATCCAGTGATTTTTTGCAACATTAATTTCACTCAAAAGCAAACAACAGTGTTAGGGCGCCACCTGTGGGATTTAGTGCTGATAACAGGAACTAAATTAATGTGTGATGTTGTTTTTTATAAGGGGCAAGCTATGATTCATAATTAAATGTAAGCACATGTTGTGGGAACTACTCAGCAAGCACAGAGGCACAGTAGAGAGGATAATAGCATTAACCTTTCAGGTCAATGGTCTTTCAACTGAACTAAAAAGTATATATACAAGAGTTGGCTATTTCACCTCACAAACCTGTTCTATTGTTTAATGGATTGTGGTAGATCTATGACTTATCTTTCTGTACCTGTCTTTGCACATATCCTTGAATTGCTCCATTTGTGAAAACTCTACCCAATCTCAGGTTTTGAGTTAGCAATTGCTTTGGCATGGAACTTCTTCCACTCTGCATGCAGCAAAGCTCCCAGTTTTTATTTTTTTTAGTTCAGTTGAAAGATCATAGCCAAGCTGCACCGCCATTCAATATGATCAGCTAGCCCAAGGCCTCAAACTACTAGAACCCCCTTGTCCTGGACTTCTCCCCAACATCGGGAACAATCTTCCCATCTATCAATGATCATTGATCATTTAACCACCCACCCCCTCCCCCCTCCCCATTCCCATACTGACCTTTCTGTCCTGGGCCTCCTCCATTGCCAGAGTGAAGTCACACGTAAATTGGAGGATCAGCGCCTCATATTTTGTTTACTTATACTCCCATCCCTTTGTTTCTTCCCCTTTGCTCGCTTTCCTCCATTAAAAGTCAGTTAACCAGTTCCATGGTTCACAACGATGTATCCCTCTTGGGATACTTCACTTTTGGAGAGTGGGCAGATGCTAAAGATCTGCACGGGAAGGTAGACGCTCCCGCCCCCATAAGTCTCGGGCAGATGGGGCTCGTCAGCCTGGGAAGGCAGTCCATTTAGGAGAGGGAAAACTCTGATATAAAACCTCCACTGCCTTGTGGCCATAGCCAGTCATGGAAAAGGCTCCTGGAGTAAACCTCAAGAAAATCCAGAGTCGGAGCCCCAAGGCAGTTCTCGCTCTGGCAGCTCCCGCGACGATGCTGGTGCCAAACTGTAATGGCCCTGCTTGTTCATTTGGATCGATCAGCGCCGTGGAAGGGGGGAACGTGCCTGCATGGGCAACAGTCTGTCCTCCACATGACATCGCCCAGGCTGCATCCGACCACACATCGCCTGCAAACTAGGATGCATCACCCATGGTCAGTCATGGCAAAAGGGGGCCTACTACTATCCCTCTTGGGATCACACCATCCCTAACCAACATTTGGTCTATCAGGGAACACCCTGCACAGGGTCATCACAGGGTCATCTGTTGCCAGCCCTAGTCTTTCCTGGTCTTTCTTTGCTTCCTTTTCCCCCCCCCCCCCCCCCCCCCCCCCCCCCCCCCCCCCCCCCCCCCCCCCCCCCCCCCCCCCCCCCCCCAAGAGTCATCTGAAGAAGGGTTCCAATCAGAAATGATACCTAGCCATTTTCTCCAGAGATGCTACTGACCCGTTGAGTTACTCCAGCATGTTGTGTCCATCTTTGGTATAAATCAGGCTGCATTGTTCAGATTTTTTTTCTCTATTCCAATTTTAATACAAACTAGAGGAATTTTTCAGGACTGAGGAGGCACATCAGTCCAGCTAGATGAAACAGAAAGTAATGTTGTTATAGTGCTTGTGGACTAGGAAGATGCGAGTCCTACTCTCTGTTTCTCCAAGCATTTCTGTGAACACATCCCACGGTCACAATATGATCACTACTGTTCACACTCTTGAAGTCTGCCAAGGAACATGAAATCCTCCCAGGCCATGCCAGTCCAAATAATCTTCCTTCCTGTATATGGTTGACTGAAAAGATGTTCAATAATGGTACAAAAGGTTCTGCAATTAACTTCAGCAAGACCAGCAATTCCTATCCATAAATATTTCATTCACATTAAAGCCTACCGCTTGTTCCTTGCTCCGCTCAATTAATGTATGATACATCATACGCAGTGTGCATTCGAACATCGGTTCCCTATGGACTAAATCCACGTTGGCACAGATCTCTTAAATCAGCATCGCTACAAAGGAAAATAATTTCCAGGACTGAGGAGGCACCAAGAAGTTTGTCAAGTCCAGCTAGATGAAACAGAAAGTAATTTTGTTATAGTGCTTGTGGACTAGGAAGATGCGAGTCCTACTCTGTCTCTCCAAGCATTTCTGTGAACATTGCCAATCATTTGCCAATGGTTTTCCCTCCACCCAGAATGCAATGCTTCTTCCCACCCTCAACTCCCCGGATCTAACTTCTTGGTAAGATCTTATAATCAGCTCGCTGGTCGGCTTTTTGGACTTAAGGAAGTGAATTAGTACACCTACCCCAGGATACATTGATTACAGAGATGTAATGCTGAGATTCTATAAGGCACTGGTCAGGCCGCATTTGTAGTACAGTGAGCATATCTGAGAAACCATGTGCCGGCTCTGGAGAGGGTACAGAGGAGGTTTACAAGAATGATTCCAGGAATGAGTGGGTTAGCATATGATGAGCATTTGACAGCACTGGGCCTCTACTTGCTGGAGTTTAGAAGGTTGGGACATTGAAAATTACAATGAAAGGCATAGATAGAGTGAATGTGGAAAGGATGTTTCCACTGGTGGTAAAGTCTAGGACCAGAGGTCATAGCCTCAGAATTAAAGGGTGCTATTTTAGAAAGGAGGTGAGGAGGAACTTCTTTATTCAGAGGATAGTTAATCTGTGGAACTCATTCCCACATAGGGCTGTGGAGACCAAGACAGTGAATATTTTTAAGACAGAGATAGACAAATTCTTGATTAGAATGGGTGTCAAGGGTTATGGGGGGGGGGGGGGGGGGGGATGGCAGGAAAATGGGATTAGGAGATCAGCCATGGTTAAATAGTGGAGTAGACTTGATGGGCCAAATGGCCTAGTTCTATTGCTATGACTTGTAAACTTGTGAACATTGATGACACCGAAGTAGAGATTGTTGAAAACATCCTCGGGAATAACTATCATCAGCAATTTGTCCTGGACCAGCCACATTAAAGCAATGACTAAGAAAGCCCACCAATGACCCTACATCCTTGAAAGGCTTAGGAAGTTTGGCATGTCCCCCAACAAGCCTCACCAATTTCTACAAATGCACTGTAGAAAGTATTTTATTGGGATGCATTACAGCATGGATTGGGAATAGCTCCATCCAACACCACAAGAAAGTGCAGAGAGTTATGGATATACCCCAGACCATCACACAAACCAACCTCCTTTCCATCACCCCAATTACACTTCACACTGTCTCAATAAGACCACAGTCATAATCAAGGACCACTTTCTCTCACTGGCCATTTCCTCTTCTCTCTCCCATCAGGCAAAAGGTACATATGTTATAAAACGTATACCTCCAGATTCACCGGCAGTTTCTTCCCAACTGCTCCCAGGCAATTGAACCAGCCTCTCACCAGCTCAAGTGCATTCTTGACCTCCAATCTACCATGAAGCCTTTTGAACAATCTTTAATTGGACTTTGTCTTGCACTAAATGTTGCACTCCTTTACAGTGGCTTGCAAAAGTTTTCATACCCCTTGAACTTTTCCACATTTTGTCACGTTACAACCACAAACGTAAATGTATTTTATTGGGATTTTATGTGATGGACCAGCACAAAGTGGCGCATAATTGTGAAGTGGAAGGAAAATGATACATGGTTTTCAAATTTTATTACAAATAAAAAACTGAAAAGTGTTGCGTGCAAAAGTATTCAGCCCCCTTTACTCTGATACTCCTAAATAAAATCCAGTGCAACCAATTGCCTTCAGAAGTCACCTAATTAGTAAATAGAGTCCACTTGTGTGTAATCTAATCTCAGTATAAATACAGCTGTTCTGTGAAGGCCTCAGAGGTTTGTTAGAGAACATTAGTGAACAAACAGCATCATGAAGCCCAAGGAACACACCAGACAGGTCAGGGATAAAGTTGTGGGGAAGTTTAAAGCAGGGTTAGGTTATAAAAAAAATCCCAAGCTTTGAACATTTCACGGAGCACTGTTCAATCCATCATCCGAAAATGGAAAGAGTATGGCACAACTGCAAACCTACCAAGACATGGCTGTCCACCTAAACTGACAGGCCGGGCAAGGAGAGCATTGATCAGAGAAGCAGCCAAGAGGCCCATGGTAACTCTGGAGGAGCTGCAGAGATCCACAGCTCAGGTGGGAGAATCTGTCCACAGGACAACTATTAGTCATGCACTCCTTTATGGAAGAGTGGCAAGAAGAAAGCCATTGTTGAAACAAAGCCATAAGAAGTCCCGTTTGCAGTTTGCCACAAGCCATGTGGGGGACACAGCAAACATGTGGAGGAAGGTGCTCTGGTCTGATGAAACCAAAATTGAAGTTTTTGGCCTAAATGCAAAACGCTATGTGTGGCGGAAAACTAACACTGCACATCACCCTGAACACACCATCCCCACTGTGAAACATGGTGGTGGCAGCATCATGCTGTGGGGATGCTTTTCTTCAGCAGGAACAGGGAAGCTGGTCAGAGGTGATGGGAAGATGGATGGAGCCAAATACAGGGCAATCTTGGAAGAAAACCTGTTAGAGTCGGCAAAAAACTTGAGACTGGGGCGGAGGTTCACCTTCCAGCAGGACAACGACCCTAAACATACAGCCAGAGCTACAATGGAATGCTTTAGATCAAAGCATATTCATGTGTTAGAATGGCCCAGTCAAAGTCCAGACCTAAATCCAATTGAGAATCTCTGGCAAGACTTGAAAATTGCTGTTCACAGACGCTCTCCATACAATCTGACTGAGCTTGAGCTATTTTGCAAAGAAGAATGGGCAAAAATTTCAGTCTCTAGATGTGCAAAGCTGTTAGAGACATACCCCAAAAGACTTGCAGCTGTAATTGCAGCGAAAGGTGGTTCTACAAAGTATTGACTCAGGGGGGCTGAATACTTTTGCATGCTACACTTTTCAGTTTTTTATTTGTAATAGAATTTGGAAACCATGTATCATTTTTCTTCCACTTCACAATGATGTGCCACTTTGTGTTGGTCTATCACATAAAATCCCAATAAAATACATTTACGTTTGTGGTTGTAACGTGACAAAATGTGGAAAAGTTCAAGGGGTATGAAAACTTTTGCAAGCCACTGTGTCTGTACATGGTGGACAGCTTGCTTGTAATCCTGTATAGTATTTTCTTTGACTGGGTAGTATGTAACAAAAAGCTTTTCACTGTACACAGGACAGTAATAAATTAAGCTAAACTAAGTTAAACATGTAGCTCATTAGCAATATCTAAATGAGACCTGAAAACAAATTATTTGACTCCAGTTTCAGGAAGATATCAGCATGAGGTGAGTTTCCACACTGCAGCTCCAGCCCCAACGCTTCCCTTCCTGTTGCAGCTTTTTATTTGCCATTCTAACTTCTGGCAATGTACATGTACCACTTTTGACAGAACCACCTTTCTCATAGATTTAGATTAATAACACCCTCGGCATTAAGAAACATGAAAAGGATGACAACTTGAATCACATCCCAAGACAGTATGTTCAGAAGTCACATGGATCTATAGCATATTCCCGGAGACTTGTACACATAGCATCTAATCTGAAGCAGTTTGTTTCACATCACTGCCAACAGATGAAATTACTCTCTTATGCTTCTTTCTCACATTCTCCTATCAAAATGCTCTCGCAAAAGGTTTGGTGTAATGTGAAGTGTGGAATCTTATGTTCAGTTTGTTTGTTCTGTTCTGATTAAGCTTTTATTAGTTTTCATTGATAGCTTTTCCCAAACACGCAACCTCCAAAAGCAGTTCCATCACGGGTTCCTTCCCAAATAACATACTATCCTGATATGGGACTATCTTCACGTTGCTCAAGATCATGGAAATGAATATATAACAGCACAGAAGACTGAGGTTTAAGTTTATTATTGTTGCATGTTCTGAGATACAGTGAAAATCTTTCTCTTACATGCTTCCAAGATTAGGTAATACTATACATAAATATAATCAAGTCATTCTTAAGTACAATAGATAGACCAAAAGGTGCAGAATATAATTATCAGCATGGTAGTGCACTAGTTCCATAGACAAAGTCCAATGTCTGCAAAGGGATAGAGGTGAATCAGTTCAGAAGTAGGAGTTGGGAAAGGAGGAATGAAGGAACGACTGGGATGAGACAAGTCTTTGATTATGCTGGCTGCTTTTCCAAAGAAGCGTGAAGTGTAGATGGAGTTAATGATGGGGAGTATGATTGTGTGATGGACTGGGCTACATTCACAACTTTCTGCAATTTCTTGCGTTGGGCAGAGCTGTTCACAATCCAAGCTGACAGTGTGCTTTTTATTGTGTATCTGCAGAAATTTGCAAGAGTAGTTGAAGGCATTGAATTTCCTCAGTCTCCTCAGGAAGTGGAGCTGTTGGTGTACCTTCTTGGCTATTGCTTCAATGTGATTGATCCATCTCAGGACATTTGTAATGGTAATGCCAAGGAACTTGAAGTTCTCAATCGTTTCCACTTTATTGATTCTGAATAAAGCATGTACTCCACCAGGTTAATTCCTGGGATGGTGGGACTGACATATGATGTAAGAATGGGTTGACTGGGCTTGTATTCGCTGGAATTTAGAAGGTTGGGAGGGGATCTTATAGACACATATAACATTCTTAGAGGACAGGGCAGATACAGGAAAAATGTTCCCGATGTTGAGGGAGTCCAGAATTCTCTGCCACAGTAGAGAAGGCAGTAGAGGCCAATTCACTGGATGTTTTCTAGAGAGAGTTAGATTTTGTTCCTAGGGCTAAGGGAATAAAGGGATATGGGGAAGAGCCGGAACGGGGTACTGATTTAGGATGATCAGCCATGATCACATTGAATGGCAATGCTGGATCGAAGAGCCGAATGGCCTACTCCTCCATCAATTTTCTATGTTTCTATATTTCCTGAAGCCAATAACTAGTTCCTTTGTCTTCCTGACAATGAGGGAGAAATTGTCTTGATACCATGTGACTAAGTTCTCTATATTACTGTATTCTGTCTCATCCATCCACAAGACTGATGTCAAGTGCAAATTTGTTGATGGAATTAGAGCAGAATTTGGCTGCATAGTTTTGAGTTTATAGGGAGTATAGTAGGGAACTGAGAACACATTATTGCGGGGCAACAGTATTGTGAATTATTGTGGAGGAGTTGTTGTGATCTATCCTCACTGATTGTGTTTTGTGGGTCAGACAGTTGGGGATCTAATATCTCAGGGGGTGCTAATTCCTAACTCCTGGAATTTAGAGATGAGTTTTGATGGGATTATGGTGTTTAACGTGGAGCTATAGTTGATAAATTGAAGACTAACATAGGTGTCTTTGGTGTCTAGGTTTTCTCGAGGTAAGGTCATAGGGTTGTAAGTGATGTGAGTAGAATTAGGCTATTTGGCCCATCAAGTTTACTCTGCCATTCAATCATGGCTGATCTATCTCTCCATCCTAACCCCATTCTCCTGCCCTCTCCATAACCTCTGACACATGTAGGTTTAGGGTCAGGGAGATGGTCGTTGATGTGGACTTGTTGTGACAAGAAACAAACTGTAGTGAATTTTGACTGACTAGGAGGCTGGAATAATTTGTACCATCACCAGCCTTTTGAAGCCCTTTAGGATGGTGGATGTCAGAGTCACTAGACAGTAGTCATTTAAGCACACTACCTTACAATCCTTTCATACCAGAATGAGAGTGTACTTCCTGAAGCAGGAAAGCCTTTGTAGGTGCCACCAGCAGTGTCCAGATCTGTCCTCAGAGTAGTGAGAGGTTAAAGATGTCTGTGAATACCTCCGCCAACTGATCCACGCACATCCTGAGGATTCATGTTCATAAATTCATGTGATAGGAGCCGAATTAGGCCATTCGGTCCATCATGTCTGCCTTTCGATCCTGGCTGATCTATCTCTCCCTCCTAACCCCTTTCTTCTGCCTTCTGCCCATAACCCTTGATACCCCTGATGCAGGCAAGGACTCCATCTTGGCCAGTTGCATTCTGTGGGTTCACTTTCAGGAAGGCCAATCTTCCACAGTGACCATTGGCGCAGATGCCTCTGAGCCATACAGTGCGATATTCTTCCTATACTATCTTCCAACAAATCAGAAGACTAGCTCTACATCGCCTTTTAAGGGCAGTTGAGAATTGGCAATAAGTGCCAGGGTACACAGCAACGACCTTGTCTCATGTGTGAATAAGAATAAAAGCCAGAGAAACAATTTGAGATCCTTGCAGATGGTTAGAGAGATTTTCAATAGGAAAGAGAAAAAAATCAGGTTTCACACTCCTCAAGAGACTGATGGAAGATATTGGTGCTGGAGTAAAAGCAGGACATTCTGTGCAGAATCAGTTAATATATCCGGTCCCCGACCTTTTATCCCCCTCTGATGAAGGTCCCAAACCAAAAATGTTTTTTAATTTCTGATTTTCAGCATCTGCAGATTTTTTTAAAAACAATTTTTCTGTTATGAGTGGACAATGATGAGGACAATGTTCAACTCAGATACCATCAGTGCCATCCACTTTCTGAGCAAAATTGCTGAGAGTCAACTTGTTCAATAACTTAAGGTCATTGAATTGCCATGCAGCAAATTGATCTGGTGAAATATTCTGTTTGAAGACATTTTAAAGCCTGCTGTGATATATTTCATAACAGGTTCATACCACAGATAATGGAAAGCCTGGCTTCAACAAATAGTAAATCAGAGATCCTGATCTTCCTCCACGGAAAAATAAACTAAAAATAGGAAACAGTAAGGCCCATCGCTTCAAAGAACAATTACACCGTATCATTTTACCACAATGATTTAAGATCTCTCTGTTAAATAAATTAAGTCTTAAAATAAACAGTAAACATTTCTGCTTCATGAAATTTGGATCAAAAATATGCTTTTCCATTTGAAGTAATGTTTCAGCCACAGTAGCATGTAAGTTTAATTTAATATTGACTGATAAAGTGAACATGCCAACTACTGTACAGCAACAGTTTAGGTAAATGTGATAAATTAAATGTTTCTTTTTAAGAATGTGTAACCTTGTTTTTATTAAATAGTATTCATATTCTGTGGCATGAATTTATAAATAAAAATAAAAATTATGACGTCAAATGAAATGTTAATATAATTCCTAGGAGTGGAAAAATACACATTTAGCATTTATACAAAATGAGAAGGTACATGAAGTGCAAAGTGCATCTGAGAAAGAAGTAGACTATTTATATCTGCTAAGATATTATTACCTATAAATTTATACCTGGCGCTATAAAGTAGAGGCAACACATTATATTCGGCATCTACATTTCTGACTGAAACTCTGCATAAACATATAGATTCACAAATTGTCTGCAGCGTTCTGGTAGTGCAGCATGGCATTAACCGCAAATCAGAAAATATTGAAACCATAAAGCCCTTCCCACACTGAATCTGCAGTTGATGCATGGCGAAACCCAATGTATCACAATGGTCTATGTCTAGTATTCATGAAGTGCTTTTATTCCCTAACAATCCACAGTACCTGTGTCAAAGCCACCGTTGGCAGACTATGCATACACAAGGAAATGCAGATGATGATTTACAAAAAAAAACACACAAAGTACTGGAGTAACTTAACGTGTCAGGCAACATATTTGGTGAACAAGATAGGAGAGGTTTCGCATTGGGAAACTTCACCAGTTTGAAGAAAGGCCCCAACTCAAAATGTCACCTATCCATGTTCTCCAGAGATGTAGTCTGACCTGTTTAATTACTCCAGCACTTTGTGTCCTTTATTGGAAGACCAGGTCAACAAGGCTCTTGCCTCTAGTGTGAAACCTATGAACAAGAGGACAACTCAAGCACAATGAAAACCAAGCTACCACATAAAGCAGACCTCTAGATTCCTTCAAACAACAGTTCCATTTCTTGGGCTGCTTTGGAGGAATATGATGGAATGTATAAAGTACAATTAAGATTGATTCTTTATTGCAGAGCCTTTCAATCCAGTGGTTTCTGTGCTTGTAAATAGTTGTGAAAACAGTGAAGGAGAAAGAAAGGAGGTAGTGGAGATGAAGAGAATGAGGAAATGAGAAGCAACATTAGGAAGGCATTTTGAGATAAGCAAACAGTGTTCAGGTCATTGGACTGAACAGTTAAATGAACATGGTCCCAAATCTTCACTCCTCTAACTGCATCCCTCTGTTACAGACCATCACAATGTCCATTTGACCAATATTACAATATAAAAACCAACACCAAAATAAGTCAGGAAACCATGTCATATTGAGTTGCAATTTGCAACTTGAGAAGGAGAATGTTAAATCTGAAGTGGCAGTGATGCAGTTGAACAAAGGGGACTATGAAAGCATGAGAGGGGAGCTGGCCAAAGTAGACTGGAAAGGGATCCTAGCAGGAATGATGGAGGAACAGAAATGGCAGGAATTTCTGGGCATAATGCAGAAAACACAAGATCATTTCATTCCAAAAAGGAAGAAAGATTCTAAGGGGAGTAGGAGGCAACCGTGGCTGACAAGAGAAGTTAGGGATAGAATAAAACTAAAAGAAAAGATGAGCCAGAAGCCAGAGAATTGGGAAACTTTCATAGGACAACAGAAGGAAACAAAATGGGCAATACGGGCCGAAAAGATGAAGTATGAGGGGAAGCTGGCCAGGAATATAAAGAAGGATAGCAAAAGCTTTTTTAGATATGTTAAGGAAAAAAAGAGTAGCAAAGTCAAATGTGGGTCCCTTGAAGGCAGACACGGGTGAAATAATTATGGGCAGCAAGGAAATGGCAGAAGAGTTGAATAGCTACTTCGGATCTATCTTCACTAAGGAGGACACAAATAATCTCCCAGATATATTGGAGGACAGAAGATCTAAGATCTAAGCTATTCCTGAACCTGGTTGTTGCAGTCTTCAGGCTCCTATACCTTCTACCTGAAGGTAGCAGGGAGATGAGTGTGTGGCCAGGATGGTGTGGGTCTCTGATGATACTGCCAGCCTTTTTGAGGCAGCGACTGCGGTAAATCCACTCGATGGAAGGAAGATCAGAGCTGATGACGGACTGGGCAATGCTTACTACTTTTTGTAGTCTTTTCCTCTCCAGGGCGCTCAAGTTGCTGAACCAAGCCACGATGCAACCAGTCAGCAAGCTCTCTACTGTGCACCTGTAGAAGTTAGAGAGAGTCCTCCTTGACAAACCGACTCTCCGTAATCTCCTCAGAAAGTAGAGGCGCTGATGAGCTTTCTTGATAATTGCATCAGCGTTCTTGGACCAGGAAAGATCTTCAGAGATGTGCACGCCCAGGAATTTGAAGCTCTTGATCCTTTCAACCATCGACCCATTGATATAAACGGGACTGTGGGTCCCCATCCTACTCCTTCCAAAGTCCACAATCAGTTCCTTGGTTTTGCTGGTGTTGAGGGCCAGGTTGTTGTGCTGGCACCATATGGACAGTTGCTCGATCTCTCTTCTGTACTCCGACTCATCTCCATCAGTGATACATCCCACAACAGTGGTGTCGTCAGCGACCTTGATGATGGAGCTCGCACTCTGACCAGCTACGCAGTCATGAGTATAGAGAGAGTACAGCAGGGGGCTGAGCACGCAGCCTTGAGGTGCTCCCGTGCTGATTGTTATCGAGTCTGACACATTTCCACCAATACAAACAGACTGTGGTCTGTGAATGAACAAGTCGAGGAACCAATTGCAGAGGGATGCGCAGCGGCCCAGTTCTGCGAGTTTCGTAACCAGCTTGGAGGGGATGATAGTATTAAATACGGAGCAGTAAACGATGAATAACAGCCTGACGTATGAGTTTTTGTTGTCCAAGTGGTCCAGAGCAGAGTGGAGAGCCAGCGAGATCGCATCCACCGTTGATCTGTTGTGGCAGTAAGCAAACTGCATTAGGTCCAGGTTTTTGTTGAGGTAGGATTGATTTGCGCCATGATCAACCTCTCGAAGCACTTCATCACCACAGGTGTTAGTGCCACAGGTTGATAGTAATTGAGGCACGTCACCTTGCTCTTCTTGGGCACTGGTATAATTGATGCCCTTTTGAAGCAGGTGGGAACCTCAGACCTCAGAAGTGAGAGGTTGAAAATGTCCGTAAAAACTCCAGCCAGTTGATCCGCACTGTTTTTTAGAACACGTCCAGGTATACCATCAGGTCCAGGTGCTTTTCGTGGGTTCACCCCTCTGAAGGATTTCCTGACGTCAGCCTCTGTGACTGAGACTGAAATACCATCACAGCGAACGGGGGCTTGGGAAGGCACATCGGTGTTCTCCCTATCAAAGCATGCGTAAAACGCATTGAGCTCATCAGGGAGTGATGTTTCGCCGACATTCGAGCTGCCTCCTGATTTCGTCTTGTAGGAGGTGATTGCATTCAGGCCCCGCCACAGCTGCTGAGCATCTGTCTCATCCTCCAGCTTGGAGCAGAAGAACCTTTTGGCCTTTTTGATGGCCTTACCAAGGTTGTATCTGGACTTCTTATAGACCACTGTATCATCAGACATGAATGCCCGGTGTCTGGTCTTCAGAAGAGTGTGGATCTCGAAGTTGTTCCAAGGTTTCTGATTGGAAACACTCGGAAGGTTTTTGTAGGGACGCAGTCCTCCACACATTTCTTAATGAAGTCTGTAACGACTGTAGCGTATTCATTCAAGTCCGTTGCCGAGTCCTTGAACATTGCCCAGTCTACAGATTCCAAACGGTCCTGTAGTTGTTCCACTGCCCCCCACCACACCCGACCAGCTCTGTACTGTCCTCACCTCTGGGGGTGCGCTCTTTAATTGCTACCTGTAGGCAGGGAAGAAGCAGCACCGCGGTATGGTCGGATTTACCGAAGTGAGGGCGAGGGATAGAGCGGTAGGCATTCTTGATGGTGGTGTAGCAGTGGTCGAGGGTGTTTGGCCCCCTGGTGCAGCAGGACACATGTTGGTGGAAGTTGGGGAGTGATTTCTTTAGGGTTGCCTTATTGAAGTCCCCAGCAATGGTGGTAAATTCCTCGGTGTAAGACGTCTGGTGTTTGTTGACCACGGCTTGCAGCCCTTCCAGTGCCATACGGATGTCTGCCAGGGGTGGGATGTAGACCGCGATCAGGATGATGGAGGTGAATTCCCTCGGAAGGTAGAAGGGACGGCACTTCACCGCCAGATGTTCGAGATGTGGAGAGCAGGAGTAGGACAGGACTGCCACGTCTGAGCACCACTCAGAGCTGACCATGAGGCAGACTCCCTCTCCTCTCCCTTTCCCAGATGCCAGTGTACGGTCCATGCGGTGGATGGAGAACCCTTCAGGCTGGACCGCTGAGTCTGGGGAGCTGGGGGTGAGCCATGTCTCTGTGAAACAGAACACAGAGCATTCCCTCAGCAGTCTTGCCCTTAAGTCCTCCACTTTATTTTCAAGGGACTGTACATTTGCCAGTAGGATAGTAGGGAGAGGGGGCCGAAGTCCCCTATGCTTCAGTCTGGCATGAAGTCCTTCCCGTCGGCCACGATTCCGGACACAATGGAGGCTTCCCATTTGTTTCCAGATACTGAGTTTACTGTACCTGCTGTTTTTGGGGACCAGCGCTGGAACGGGGATTCCTTCACAGACAGCAGCTCCAGCTCCTTCAAAGACGGCAGCTGCAGCTCCAGCTTCATTGTTCCCGGGAGATCCAGCCCGTCGGCTCTGGAGGTCATCCCGGAATTCCGAGGTACAGTACCTGGGTTCCTCAGTTGGGTTGGGTGATTTCCAGCGACCATGGGGAAAAGTTAAAGTCCGGGGCTCCCGCGGCTGTGGGAGATCGCGATATTGCGAGAGCCTTGATGTGCTCAAGCAGCTTGTCTGAAACGGCACCGTTTTCTGCCGTTTTCCTGATCCAGGTGAGTTGATTGAAGTTGTATTTAAGCCTTCTAGGTTCTGGAGCTCCACAAAAGTCACCGCAGGCAGGTGCCATTTTAGCCAACCTGAGGGAGTGCAGCGTAGATTCACAAGGTTAATTCCTGGGTTGGGAGGACTGTCATATGTTGATAGAATGGAGCGGCTGGGCTTGTATACTCTGGAATTTAGGATGAGAGGGGATCTTATTGAAACATATAAGACTATTAAGGGATTGGACACGCTAGAGGCAGAAAACGTGTTCCTGATGTTGGGGGAATCAAGAATCAGGGGCCACAGTTTAAGAATTAGGGATAAGCCATTTAGAACTGAGATGAGGAAAAACTTTTTCACCCAGAGAGTTGTGAATCTGTGGAATTAGCTGCCTCAGAAGGCAATGGAGGCCAATTCTCTGGATGCTTTCAAGATAGCGTTAGATGGAGCTCTTAAAGATAGCGGAGTCAGGGGATATGGCAAGAAGGCAGGAACAGGGTACTGATTGTGGATGATCAGCCATGATTATATAGAATAGCGGCGTTGGCTCGAAGGGCCAAATGGCCTACTCCTGCACATATTGTCCATTATCTATTCTCTATTGGAAGGGATGAGTTAATCAGGAAGTTGTGGAGGGAACGGTCTCTGCGGAATATTGCAGTTGTGGGAGCAAGGGTAACACCCTGGTGTCCATTTACCTTTCAACGGGGCAGTGAAATGTCTTCTTAAACCACACTAATTCTTGTGCGAAAGTGCTTCTAGAATTGTGAAATACAGAAAAGGGTAATTTTGCTGATAGTCACAAAATGCTGGAATAGCTCGACGGGTGAGGCAGCATCCATGGAGAGAAGGAATTGGCGACGTTTCGGGTCGAGACCCTACAAGGTAATTTTGTTAATTGTCAAAGAACAACAACGAAAAAAATCATCTTTCAGCAGCTGGTCTGCAATCCTAAATGTCAGAGCATTTCAACCACACCCTCCATATTTTATTTATTCCTTATTTTTGGATTTCTGCATCAGCTGATTGTTGATTTTCGAAGAGGAAGGTCATGAAACCACAACCATGTCTTAATTAATGGATCGGTGGTGGAGAGAGTCAACAACTTCAAGTTCCTGGATGTGCATATTTCTAAAGACCTGTCCTGAACCCAGCATATTCATGCAATCATAAAGAAAGCCCATCAAATGTTATCGCTTTACAGTGCCAACTTTTTCTAAAACTGTGTTGTTTGTTGCTTGATATGCTGATAGCTGAAACATCCATTGTACATTAATCCTGTCAAACCCTGTAAAAACTTTGTGCATTTCAGTCCGAACACTTCTCATTCTACAAAATCTCTCGAGATACATATCCAAACTGATTAATCTCACCTCAAAGAAGAAACGCCAAACCCAGTAATTAATTTGTTGTACTTCCTCTATCACAACATCAGTCACTAAATGTGACCTTCTTTTGACCTTAAAACTTTGTCTCCTTCTATAAATTAACCTGAACAATGTGAATTTAACTAGACGCTCAGGAGAACCCTCAACAGACCCGATTTCAATGCTGATTAGTACCAACCAAATACTGTTAATACGCCAACACTTTTCTAAACTTTCTTGTATCAATGCTTTATCTCACCTCCAACTCATTTGAATGATGATGATGACACTTTATTGTCACATGTACCTCGGTTCAGTGAAATGCTTTGTTTTGCATCCAACCTGGTAAAATCGTACGGCAGACCACACCTAGATAGTGCACACGTGTCACCATGTGTCTGGCGCCAACAAAGTTACAAAAGTTCACTCAACAGTCTTATCTACTGCATGCTACTGCACGTGGCCGCAGGGCCTCCCCTCTCCCGTCACCGGGTCCTTCATTCTCCCCCCCCCCACCCCCCCCCCGCCGGGTCCTCCTTTCGTTCTCGGCGGATGGAGATGAACAAATCCACAGTATCTCATTCAATCTACATTTCCTCTACTCCAGAACCGTTAACTCTAAAATCTTGAGCTACAGGATGCAGATGCTTGAAAGGCAAGTTCCAAGTGATTTTCAATATACTCATTGAAACACATGAGTGAATGAGTCAAAGACTGGATATCTGCAACATTATGGGACTCCATCAAGAAGCCACTGCTGCACAATCCTTTCCCTCGCCTATGACCCAAAGCCCCCCATGTAATAGTCCACAAAAATAAATCAGAAAACATGGTCCCCTTTACATATCTGAGGATCCATTCTTCACTATAGACAGGCATTAATGCTCATCTGAGGCTCTGGGCATTTGAGGAAAAGAGAATTTGAAGGTTTTAAGCAATTGCTTTCCACACCGATTCTCTGAGTGTGTAGTCATTTGGATGCAGTGCAACTAGTCAACACTCAGGGAGTAGTAAAACCTAGAATTTCTTTAAACGTTTCTTCGAAACCCAAGAATACGCTCTCTACCATACAACGCTCTATCTACAGAAGTTCAAGAGAGTATTAGTCAACATACCAAATCTCCTCAATATTCTGAGGAAGTAGAGTGTTGATGGGCTTTCTTTATGATTGGATTAATGTGCTGAACAGAGATCTTCAGAGATATGCATGCCCTGGAACGTGCAGTTAAATCCACACTCAAATGAAGGTCATAGTGTAGACACAACAAAAAAAACAGCAGATAAAATAATATACAATAGAGCAAAATACTATGTTCTGATATCTATATTACTAAAAGTCTGATCTTGACCACTTCCTGTTGTTCTTTATATTGATTTTAGAAAAAATGCTGCCACTTACGGCTGATTTTTGGCCATCTTACTCAGTGACCCTACGCTGCGCAGGACAAGAGCATTTTCCCCATCAATGAAAAATAAAAGAGTTATTAGTGTTTTAAAAATGTTGAGATTCTCTCTCCTGAAGGCCACACCCCTTCCGGAGGGACTATAAAAACTAGAAGTGTTGAGTGCCTCAGTCAGTCTCTGAAAGATGGGGAGGGAGAGGGTCACGTCTCTCTGTCTAAGCTGTGAATAACACTGAACACATGTCTATTAAACTGTGAGAGTTTTTACTGATCTATCAGTGCCCTTAATGTGGTTTGAAAATATAGTTTGGAAATGCTAAAGCTGTGTTGCCTTTGGGTTGGAAATGCTAAAGCTGTGTTGTCTTTTGTTTGGAAATGCTGAAGCTGCGTTGCCTTTGGTTTGGAAATGCTAACGCTTCATTCCCTTTGGTTTGGAAATGCTAAAGCTGCGCTGCCTTTGGTTTGGAAATGCTACAGTTGCGTTGCTTTTGGTTTGGAAATGATAAAGTTGCCTTGCCTAATTAAAGTTGCCTTGCCTAATTAAAGTTGCCTTGCCTAATTAAAGTTGCTTTGCCTAATTAAAGTTGCCTTGCCTAATTAAAGTTGCCTTGCCTTCTATATAATTAAAAGTCTCATCTTGACCACTTCCTGTTTGCGTTTTATATTGATTTTAGACACAAAGCTACGACATACAGCTGTGATTTTTGGCCATCTTACTCAGAGTCCCCCACTGCTCATCAGGTGCCGAAGATTTTTCCCATCGATGAAAAATAAAATTATTAGTGTTTAAAAAATGTTGAGATTCTCTCTCCTGTCAATTGTGCCATGAAAGCCACGCCCCTTCTAATGGGTGGGGGGGGGGACTATAAAACCCAGAAGTGTGGGCGTGGCTCAGTCTCTGCAGATGGAGGAGGGAGAGGTCATGACTTGCTGTCTTTAGTGGCCTTGCACCCTGCTTGAAATGGTATGACACTGCACTTGAATTTAGTGGCCTTGCACCCTGCTTGAAGTGGTAAGAAATTGCACTTGAATTTGGTGGCCTTGCACCCTGCATTGAAATGGAATTTTCAAAGAAAAAGCCGTGAGGCAACTGCAGTCCACCAGAAACCAGGAGTGATCGAGTGTGAGCTGTCAGCACAACAGGCTTGCCAAGTGACTGAGCCGCCAACCCAAGAATCCATTCGGCCCACAATAGCTGTCCTTAAGAATTTTGTAGTTTCTAGATCCCCTCCCTCTGGAAACCAGTCCCTTCAGCCCACAACACTCAATACTCAGAGTGCTCCAGAAAGCCCCGCCTCCCCCCCACCCCCCTTCAACTGGCCACCAATCTCCCCTTTTCCTATTGGCCACCATTTAAATAAATTGACTTTCCTGTGGAGAGCATCTGTGGAACCTTGCATTGCATTAGGGGACCACTTGAGATATTCCCTCATTAATATATATTGTCCGTGTGATGCTGAAAAGGACCCAACGCCAGGTCCCATTTAGTCTATTAATTTCTGTATTCTAGTTACATGATTTAATATTAACTGAATGCTGTAACTGACTCTAGCAGTTTCCCCATACCGATGTTAGCTGGTCTGTAATTCCCCGTTTTCTCTCTCCCTCCCTTCTTAAAAAGAGGGGTTACATTTGCTACCCGCCAACTCAGGAAACTACTCCAGAATCTAAAGAGTTTTGAAAGATTATCACTAATGCATACTATTTCCTGAGCTACTTCCAACCTATCTGGCCCTGGGGATTTATCGGCCTTTAGTACCCAACACCACTTCCCCCGACTCACCTGATTTCACTCAATTCCTCCTTTGACCCACAGTCCCTGCTATTTCAGATTATTTATGTCTTCCCGGAACCAGTTATTCAATTGGTCCGCCATATCCTTGTTCCCCATGATCAACTCACCTGTTTCTGACTGCAAGGGACCTACATTTGTTTTAACTAACCTCTTTCTCTTCACATATCTATAAAAACTTTTGCAGGTTTTTTTTGCCAGCCTCATGCTTTTCCTCATAAACTCTTCCTCATGCTCATGAGTGGTTTCCGCGTACTCGTGGCCTCAAGTAGATCGCAGCGTTTTTTCCAGCCTGATAAAAAATGTCCACGAGTAAAAAAAAATAATTTACACTTTTTACTCATAGGTAGGTCGTAGTAGATCGTGATGGTAGTCGTAGGTAGTCACAGATCATCATAGGTAGTCGTAGGTCGGTAACTGGCCCGAGAAGCAAAATGCTAACATTACGTCATTTTATCATGTGATCATTTTCCACTCATAGCAAGTTGTAGTTGGTCTTAGTAGCAATGTTACAAAATTTTGAGATATTAAAAATCAAGTCTGCAATTTATCTCATCGGGTAAAGCATAAAAGAATTTTAATTTTACACCTAATTCACTTTCATTTCTTCAGTATTAAAAAAGTTATGGCCATTTTCATACACGGAAATTAGCATCTTTTTCCCTATTGCTTTTCCATTGACTTGCCTGTAACACAAAAACTGTGATCGAGGACAGTCAAAAGCCCATAACTTTCTTAAAAATTAAGAGAACTGAAAGAAATGTTCGGTTATTATAGATTGAATTATTCTGAAACAAATATGAAACAATCTTACATGGATGACATGAAATTAAAGCATATAATTAGTTAGTTACCCAATTGTAGCTAATTACAAAATTCAATTACTAGATCTAAACATCTATCAATTTCTTAAGAAAAGATGAACATTTTTAAATAGCCTAAGTGTCCAAATAGCATTCACACAAGAATTCACAATATAACATGATTTTTAAATCTCATTGTCATTAATTTATAGGTCAAATGGAAGGAATTTAATGTTTCATTCCCGTAATTTACTGGCCATTTTAATCATCTTGCGAGTGGGATTGTCTGGAATGTGATCGATTGCAACGTTGCGGTTGCGGTGAATTTAAACCCCATATCGGCAGGAAAAATACTGCCGTTCGTATGGGGAATAAAACACCTTCTCGCAATGTGAAATTTTGATTAAAGGTATCCTAAGAAACACTTTTTAATGAAAAAATAAACTGTGTACTTTACGTTGTCCCCTACGCGAGGTCTGTCCCGTTGTCGGCGTTCACGGCTTTAGAAGATTATTTTAAATTTACTACAGCAATTAAATTAGCAAGCGCAGTTTAAAAATCACTTCAGAGAATGGCAGTCGAAGCAATTTTTCTTCATCAACTAAATAGCCTGTTCAAGATCGATTTGAATTGGCTTCCGAAATACCGTATTTTAAACCCGCCCCCCCTCTCAAAGGCGCCAAAGTCGCACACACGGGCAGTGGCGGAACTGCAGCACCGCTCAAGGTAAGTATTGTAACATACCTAGTCTTAGGCGTGGAAGACTGAGGTCGAGGGGGGGGTCGTAAGAGGTCGTAGACATAGTCGTAGCAGATCGTAGACATAGTCGTAGGAGGTCGTAGACATAGTCATAGGAAGTCATAGACATAGTCATAGGAGGTCGTAGGAGTTCATAGGAGGTCTTTTACTTCGGCGAGTCAACACGACCTACACATTTTTTTCAACTCGTCTAGGATCTTCTAAACTTGTGGATTAGGTCATCCAAGTGGGACAGGCCCTTAACTTCAACTCATGAGAACCTTTCTGACTTTGAATACACCTCAGGCCAACAGTCATTCAAAGAAGCACTTTAGCATTTCTGTAGATGATCACCCTATCTGTGATTTCCTTGCAAGTTGCCCTTTAAAATTTTAAATAATACACATATTTACAGTTCTCGTTAACTCGAGATAATTTCAAATATAACACCCTGATGATAGTAATAATAAAGCCATTTCCCATCTGTACTGTGGATCAATTTTGTCTGCAGGATTCTTACAAGCTGTTAATGCTTAAGCTGAACCTTTTTTTCTTTTATAATGGAAAAATCATAACTGTAACACTTTGACAGAACTTCCTCTCCAATCAAACCATTTTAAACTAATGTTTTCACTTTTGCTGCAAGTACATGAAATGATTCTTTCTCACACATGAGTCAGTGGTTTAATTCTTCCCCCACACCCCCCACTTTCTCCACACCCTCCCCTGTGCTCCACCATGGACTCAACCTATTTCTCCCCTCCCCCTCCTATGACTTTCCTTCCTCTGGCTTCACAATTTGCAAATCTTCAATCTTTCTTTCAACACACCTTCTGCTTTAATCTCCAACCTTTGTCACAACCATCTGCCTAGCAACCCCCCCTCGCCTGCATCCACCTATTACCTGCCACACTTTGCCCTGCCTCTCCTCTCTCCCAACTTTCTTCCCCCTCCCTTGGGACAATCAGTTTGAAGAAGGCTCCTGACCTGAAATATCACCTATCATTGTTTTCCAGACATGCAGCCTGACCCACTGAGTTACTCCAGCACTTTGTGTCCTTCAGTGATTTAGTCTATTGTTTTCTCAAGGGAATGTCATTCTGGTTGATGTTTGGACCATTGTCTTGGCAATATGTTCTGAAAGGGAAAGCTGAATAATGGGTTTCACTCCAGTAATGCCTTGAGCAGCAATTTCTCCTTAGGTATGGTGATGAATCCAGATTAGGTGAAACCATAGCCATTACTTTCTATGGATTTGTAAGTCCTGTGTCATTCAATATACCCATCACTCTGTCTGATAAAGTTGCACCTCAGATTCCTATTAAATATCCCTTCCCACTTTAAACCTAAGGTCACTAATTCTTCTAAGAAACAAGGAACTGCAGACGTTGGTTTACATAAAAGGACACTAACTGCTGGAGTAACTCAGTGGTTTAGGCAGCATCTCTGGAGAACATGGATAGGTAATGTGTCAGGTCGGGTCTGAAGAAGGATCCCAACCTGAAACAATACATGGAAGTGCAATGATTAGAGGAATATGGATCATATATAGGCAGATAAGATCAGTTTAACTTGGTATAATGTTCAGCACAAACATTGTATGCCGAAGGGCCCATTCATGTGCTGTACTGTTATAGGTTCTAGGTTTATCATCTATCCATGTTCTCTAGAATTGTTACCTCACCTGCTGAGTTACTCCAGCATTTTGTATCCATTTAATTATTGATTCCCCATACCCTTGGAGAAAGACTATGCATTCATCCCATCTATTCTCTTGATGATTTTATACACCTGTATAAGATCACCCCACTAGATCTCCTAGATTTTGCTGGCCCGCGGCAGTCGGCAGCCTGAAGCCGTGGTCTGCAGAGCTTCAGCCGGCGTGGCGTCCGCAGCCTGGTATCCCTCGTGTGGACCCGGGGGAAGAAGAGCTCCAACTGCCGGCCCGCGGCCGACCTCTACCGCAGGCGCGGTGGAGACTTACTTTCCATCAGGAACGGGTTCCCTCGCCAGGGACCCCTGGAGAGGAGCACCAGACCACCGGGCCTGCAGCCTTCTGGCTGCGGCGCGAACTTTAAATCTCCGACTGCCGGCTTGCGGCCTACACCAGCCTGAAGCCGCGGTCTTCGGTGGGGAGGCACCGATTCAGGACTTAACTGGACTTTTTACCTTGTCTGCACAACCGGACGCCCACAGCGTCGGCTGCGGAGGGTGGAGGTCCCGACCACAGGGGAAAATGGAGGAGGACTGGCCAATTTTTGTGCCTTCCATCACAGTGATGAATGCTGTGGTGGATGTTTGTGTTAAATTTGTATTGTGTATCGTGTGTTCTTTATCATTGTACCACTGCTGGCAAATTCATTTCACTTGCACTTTATGTGCAATGTGATGAATAAAACCGTATTGCATTGTACATTTCAAAGAAAATGTCCTAGCTTTCCCAGCCTCTCGCCATTGCCCAGGCCCTTGAGTCTTGGCAATACCCTCGTAAATCTACTCTACACCCTCCCCCTCCTTCCTCTTCTCCCTCCTCCCCCTCCGTCCCTTCCGCCCCCTCCCCCTCCTCCCCCTCCCCCTCTCCCTCCTCCCCCTCTCCCTCCCCCTCCCCGTCTGCAGCATCTCTGGAGAGAAGGAATGGATGACGTGTCGGATTGAGACCCTTCTTCAACCCAAAACATCATGTTTTTTGCTGCCTGTTCCACTGAGTTACTCTTGCATTTTGTTTCTATCTTCTGTGTAAACCAGCATCTGCAGTTCCTTCCTACATATTCTGTTCTGTATTCTGCCATAGCAAAAGATTACAAGGAAGGCAGGAGAAACAATTCTGAAACTCTCTTTGGAAAACTAATAATTTCACTGATGGGGACCTTTAGCCAGGGACCATTCGAGATGAAGTGGGAATATTTGGGATTCAACTGAGACTCGATTTCCTTTGAGAAACCCATTATAAATGGCAGAAGGAATGCACCATCTTCAAATGTCTACATTAATTTGTTAAATGTCATGCCTTCTTTGAGTAATAACTGTAGTCCTATGTTTATTAGAGTCATAGAGTTGCTGGAAAATCAGTGGTGAACCTGTATTAGAATATCCAAGCTAATATTCTAAGCTTGTCAATGGAGGATTCTAAATCTCCCTCAATTGTTCTTTCCAGCAATTCTCAGCCCTTTCCTCTCCTGCTCCATTTTAGACTAGATGCTTAGCAGACACGCTATGTAAAATAGAATAAATAAATAATTATAAATCAATTAAAACAAGAGCAGAGGCATTTGTCCCAAGTTAGCAGCATTAAACATATAATATTAATGCACTCTTCTTCCAAATTTCAGCTCAACAAACTCAATTGAACTGAAAAATGCTCCACTAGTGGATAAAGACATTCAAAGAGAGATGATTATTGACATTAAAAATATACTACACATTGAAAATGAAAGAGATCTGAAACACCCACAATATGGTAACGATTGCAGCAATACCAGCAAGCAGACAAAACTGATGTTGGGAAATATCAATATATTGTGCTGATTGTTTTCCCCAATTTTAATAATACCTCGGAGGCAACTACTATACAATGAACTGTGATTATTTCCAGTTTAGCAGTGTCTTCCACTTCCCATAACCATCACTTACTCAGAGAACCC
Organism: Okamejei kenojei; assembly: GCA_035221665.1. NCBI lineage: Eukaryota > Metazoa > Chordata > Chondrichthyes > Rajiformes > Rajidae > Okamejei > Okamejei kenojei. The sequence continues at coordinate 74,568,358 of CM069134.1, forward strand.
AATGGCCTCCTCCTGCACCTATTTTCTATGTTTCTATGTTTAGCCCTTCCTGTGCATTTGCTGACGTTGGACCCAACTGAAAACGTCAGGCACCACTTCTATTTGTAGGAAGCTTTTTGTTTAATTTGACTTGAATACACACTGAATCATTATTTTACCACATCTCCATCCAAACAATAAAGAAAATATGGCTTTAACTTCCTCCTTACTGTTTTTTTGAAATGGTAAGAGGGAAAGAAGAAATGGAAATAGAAAATCAGTCATGTAAAACTGCAATGGAGAGTCCAGAGAGAAACATCAATGAAATCTAGAACTGGGCACATTTGAAAACCTCACAGCCATAATGTCCCAGGGATCCTATTTATTGTCATTAGTGAAACAGTAGGTCAAACATTATAGAGAAATGTAATGAGGTGTGTGTGTTATAATAGCCGTACTTCCTGCAGGTTGTAAATATCTTACGCTGTATATAAATATTTTTTGCAAATCATTAATACATCAATTGTTCTAGTCAATGGTTAAGTGCGCAACAGTTGCTGTGAATTTAATCTCACTGAGTCCATTTAATGACAAATACAGCTTACATTCAAAAGCACTATCGATGATCATGCAATTTGAAAGCATAAGAGTGTGCAATGTTGCATGAATGCAACAAATACATGTTTATTAACCTAACCTTATTCTTCATTCAACCTATTTCATGGCTGAAGGACATTTTGTGAAAATGTGTATGTGGTTACAGGCTAATGATTTTAGAGGTCATTAGCCTTGCAAAATACCATGCTATGGTATCCCTCAGTGACAGAATGTAAGCTGGGGACATTTGTTCTGATTGAATGGAAAGGCTTATAAACGTGATAAGCATAGCTAGAGCACAATGTGCACTGAAGTAATACAATGTAGACAGGCCAAACATTGAAGACTTTGAGCAGCCAGTTCACTTAGGCTGATGGTACATTAACGTTTATATTAGAAAAGTGTTAGAATCAACCACTTTTGCATTACACACGATAGGTATTTAGTGACACAAAAAGATACAAAGTGCTTGAGTAACTCAGCAGGTCAGACTGCAGAATAGGTGACTTTCTGGGTTGTGACCACTCTTCAGACGTAGAATGTGACAAACTGGTTCATTCATCTCAAATGCTGAGCAGCTGCATCAAACATGACCACAGGGAGAATCAATCGGTCCTTGTAGAATGAATGTAGACTTACCTTAGTCTGAGCAAAGGCTGCAGCTAGAATCCATAAGAGGGTAGAGTAAGGATAATGGGAAGAGGTTGGTAATATAAACAAGTTGTGGTCATTTCTGGCTAGCCTGTCTGCCTCCTGATTCTATAATAATTTCAGAGGGAATTTATTTTTGTCTGCCAAGTTGTTGAAAATGCTGGATATAGAGGAGAGGATATAGGGTGCATGATGCAAATAGTTGGAATGTAATTTGGAAACAAATCCTCAGTAGCAGGTAGGTCCATACCCAAACCTAAATCAAAGGGACAACTGTTACATTTGGTGGAGTATATAACTATACAAGTTTTTAATAAGTAAAACACAAAGTGCAAAAGGAACTCAATGGGCCATACAGCATTTGTGGAGGGAAATGGACTAGTGATGTTTCGGATTAGAAACCTTCTTCAGATGCTGCCTGTCCTGCTGAATTCCTCCAATACTTAGCTTTTTGCTTAAGATTTCAGCATATGCAGTCTCTTATGTCTCCTGAGTATTGATATTGGGTGGCATGTGTCAGGCTTGAAATGTTTTTTTTCACATTGATTACTATGAAGGCTCTTAAGAGACGGCTTAATCCCTCAGTAGGGAGTGGGTAGGCTGTGAAACTGAGATAACATGGAACAGGTGATCAATAGTCGGTATGGATTTGGTGGGTTAAATGACCTGTTTCCACACTTTATTTCTAAACTAAACATCCCAAATCCATGATTACTACTACCTAAAATTACAAGGCTGTCAAGCATATGAAGACACCATTGCAAGTTCCTCTTCAAGTAATACACATCCTGACTTGGATATATAATGCTATAGGGAGAGGCTGGTGAGGCTAGGACTTTTTTTCTGAAAGCACAGATGGTCAAGGGTGATCTTACAATGGTGTATAAAATCATGAGGGGGATAGATAGAGTATATGCACAGTCTTTTATTCAGAGTAGGGGAATCAAGAACCAGAAGATAGAAGCGAAAAGGGAAAGATTTTATAGGAACCTAAGGGATGACTTTTGCACACAGATGTAGTGGGTATGTGGAACAAACTTCCAGAGGTGGTAGTTAAGGCTGGTACTATAACAATGTTTAAAAGACACTTGAACAGGCACATGGATAGGGAAGGTTCATAAAAAAAGATAGAGAACATAGAAATATAGGTGCAGGAGTAGGCCATTCAGCCCTTCGAGCCAGCACTGCCATTCAATATGATCATGGATGATTAACTAAAATCAGTACCCTGTTGCTGCTTTCCCCTATATCCCTTGATTCCTTTAGCCTAAGGAGCTAAATCTAACTTTCTCTTGTAAACAGGAAATGGAATATGCGCCAAACGCTGGCAGTTGGGACTAATGAAGATGGGGCATCTTGGGTGGTATGGGCAAGTTGAGCCGAAGGACCTGTTTCTGTGATGTACAACTCTTTGACTGAAGATTTACCGAGAGAAATATGGCAAATTCATCAAAGGAAATAGTTTTAGTTGGGGTTTTTTCAGTAGCTCTGATTTTTTGTGCGTCCTTTCATCCAAAGTAACACAGTAGTTTGAAAAGAAGAATCATCTTCAAGTAAAGTAGGGCAATTGGGATAGTATTATCCACTTTGAATGCATGTTCTTGAACTTGATTTTTATGTTCATGAGGTGGCAATAATATTGACATTAGTTGATATTAAATAAGGAATTTCAAATTATCTCCCTGTTGTACAGTAGTACTTATGATATTATAATAAAACCTCATTGGAAATTAAAATCAAGATCTCCAGACAACAGTGATGTCAGATCAAGTGACTGTTAATTTATTTATTCCGATTTTAATTTGCACTGAAATCATTCTCCACTGTAATACCAATGGTCCAGGTTAGAAAAAAATGTGGGTTGTCACCTTGTTGTGGTGGAAAAGATTGTGTGGACCTGAGATCCTGAGAGTGATGTCGTCTGGAGCTATGCGCCTGGTAGGGCCAACCATGGTGGTAAGGTCAAGGGGGAGGTCTTACACAAAGAGCAATCCAACCAAGACCTCAACGGTGGAACAGGCAGAGGATGATGGCTGACCTCAGTGGAGCGTCACAACGACTGGGAAGGCTACAGCAGAAAAGGGTCTCCGGTCGTCTTGGACTCCATGCCAGTGGATCCTGACCCAGATCTGTCAAGGACCGTGGGGTGGCTGTCTCCCCACGTTAAACAAAGTCACGCCCAGGCGTCCTCCATATAGGGAATAACACCCTGGAGACATCCATGGTCAGCCATGACCGAAGGGAGCCTAAGAAAAAGAAGACGGTTAGAAAAATTTGAATGAAATACGTATGTCCTTTCATTACTTCAGCTAACTTTACTATTTTGTCCCAGTATCAACATTCCACTTTAATCAGCATCAACTGACTAGGGGTTCAATGTATGCAGAACGATACAAAGAGGTACTGTAATATTTGGATGAAGCATTGCCTTTGGGTTTAAGCCTTCAATTTTCCATTAAGCTTTATTTTAAATAATGAATATTAAATTCCGTGCTGGTTAAAGATTTCAGGTAATTCAAATAAGTTTCAGTTGCTCAGACTGACATAATTTGTCTGTAAGAACCTGTTTAAGCAGTGATCCTAATCTTCATGTAATTATCTTACACTGACATTTATAGATCCCTTATCCGTAGTAAAGTCATACTGAGAGCACATTGTTGGCTTACAGCTGCATAATATACAGATGAAACCTGCGAAGAGATGATCAAAAAAGACCAAGGCAGGAGCCATTGGGGAGGCAAGTATGTCAGTGATTGTCATTTTAATAGCAGCTGTTCACCTCTAATTATTTTTCTCCGTCTGAGTGTCTGTCTCTCTGTTTATCCAATGTCTATCTTTGCCTTATTTATTTCTTACCTTTTTTGGACAGAATCTGTAACCAACCAAATGAAATATTTGCTGCTCTGCTGTTTTAAGGAAATGTATCTGCTGTTTTAAAGAAATCAAGCAATTCTAATAAGTTTCAGATGTTCAGACTATTTTGATCTCTATATATGAGACTATTTCAAATTCAGAAAGTATTAGATTACACATTTCATTGAATCAATTCCACCTGCAGTTATAACCACTTTTGAATTACACCATGTGAATACTTTTTTTCACAAATGTTTATTTTTATCTAATCCCTACATCTGCAATTGTGATGGAAATATTCTCATTTTAAATGTCACAGAAACATGTTACGTTTTGTATACAATTACTAAACAATTAATTTGAAGCCAAGTGATATTTTCAAGCCATAATCATCCATACAGAAGCTATTGTTACACATGCTATTGCCTTTTAATAACCAAAGTTCATTTGACCTGATCATTCAGAGATTTGTTGATACCCCACCTCAAGGAACCTTGAGAATGATTCTGAAGCAGTCCAAAATTGCATGGATTTTCATCCTTACAACAGTGAAATTACACTATGAGCTATTTTAATGCCTATTGTGAAATATCTTTGCTATTTTAATAGCGGTGTTAAGACATCTGAAACTAAAATATCAATGTATTAAAAAAATTGCAGGCAAGGGTGTTTATTCACCTGTGGCAGTCATTCCTGGACTAATAAAACCAAGCTTCATGTCAAATCATATTAATTAATAAAAATTATTTTGTCTTCCAATAGCTTATTCTTTCCCTGCATGATGAATATCATTCCATATGTTGCAATTATTCAGCTATTTTCATATTTATTACAACGTGTAACTTTTTTTCTCTATTTTTCTCGCATTTAACTTTTTCTTACAGTTGTATTGGATTGAAGCCGATTTACCATCACTCTGGTTCTGTGGATTCCAAAGTAGCCATTTAGGCCAATGTGCTGGGAACTCAAGTCTAATCCACCTATAGGACAGGGGGTGCCTTACTTTGAATAGTTTGTGAGTTGCTTTTTTTCTTCCACTGTTTCAATATGACTTCTCTGTCTGTAAGTGCATGAAATACTGAAGGCTCTTAATGTCATTCAAAATGCCCCTTTTGTACTTTGAACATAAAACTCAACGAATGAAGGATGAATGAATACAAACAACATAACTGCTAGCGAAGCTATACTGATATGTCTACTATGGTGTAGATCAATAAATAGTGTAGAACAGATTGTCACTGATAGAATGCTTAATTTGGGGAGAAGTGAAGGGAACACATAATCTCATGTTAAAAGCACCAAATTGCATCCGTAAAACAAAATCGGTTTCAGGTTATACTCATAAGATTGACATGTGATATAAGTATTTCAAAAGCATCTGGGGTTTCGAAACAATCAGCAAAGGAAATTGTCAGCAATAATGCAACATTTTTCATGTCATTTTCCCCTTATTCTGTCTTAACCCAATCTCTACACTAATGGTTCCATTGCCACATAAAATAATTTACAGTTTTGCTATGTCAAGAATTTAAAATAAAACATGACACCTTCAGATCAGCTAAAGCGTTCCAAAAGTCATCTGCTTGTAAAACATTGATGGATTTCACTGTAGCTTTTCCACTCAAAAGCTTTATAATCTGAAAATTCTATTTTAAAAATGTACTCAGAATGAGTCTTCCAAATGTATTAAGAGCAAAGCTTTGCAGATGCTGGAAACATGAAATAGAAGAAGAAAAGGCTGGATATCAGGCATTTTTTAGTGGGGCAGGTAAAAGCTTATTTGGTTCATTGGCAAATTGATTGTGCTCTTCCTTCTTTTACAAAGATATTATTCAATGTACAGTAAAATTAACAGATGCTTCTTTGTAAATTTAGAGAAAGCTAAATGAGAAGTTCTTTTGAGGTAGAGCAAATTAATTACTCCTATAAATTTAACAGTTCATTCCAACAGTGATCAAAGGCAGAAATACTTTTCAGGAGTGCTGGTAGCGATTTACAGATATATCTGAACTTATTAGTGGGCAGTAAAGGAACTGCAATGTACTAATGATTAAGGGGTATGAAGAGGACCAATCTTACTTTAACATTCCTCACATTTTGATAAATCAATATTTTGTAGGAACAAAATAAAAACTAAATTAACTACTCCGACATTGTTTTGCTTAATTTACTTTGCCATTCAAATTTCAGCTCAAATACAAACTGAATTGCCTGTAATATGAACAGAAAATACTAGAAATCTAGAAGGTCAGGTGAAATCCACATTTCAGTTAACAGCATTTATTGTGCATCTCAAAATGCCGTTGAATAGGTGATGATAGGCTGCCTTCTTAAATCATTGCAATCCTCTGGCAAAGGTACGCACTGTGATATTGGGAGGGGGCTTCATGAGTGAGAACCAACATCAATGAGATAATGGTTACACAGTGGTTTGCAAAAGTATTCATACCCCTTGAACTTTTTCACATTTTGTCACATTACAACCACAAACGTAAATGTATTTTATTGGGATTTTATGTGATAGACCAACACATGAATATGCTTTGATCTAAACCATTCCATTGTAGTTCTGGCTGTATGTTTAGGGTCGTTGTCCTGCTGGAAGGTGAACCTGAACCCCAGTCTCAAGTCTTTTGCAGACTCTAACAGGTTTTCTTCCAAGATTGCCCTGTATTTGGCTCCATCCATCTTCCCGTCAACTCTGACCAGCTTCCCTGTCCCTGCTGAAGAAAAGCATCCCCACAGCATGATGCTGCCACCACCATGTTTCACAGTGGGGATGGTGTGTTCAGGGTGATGTGCAGTGTTAGTTTTCCGCCACACATAGCGTTTTGCATTTAGGGCAAAAACTTCAACTTTGGTCTCATCAGACCAGAGCACCTTCCTCCACATGTTTGCTGTGTCCCCCACATGGCTTGTGGCAAATTGCGAACGGAACTTCTTATGGCTTTGTTTCAACAAATGCTTTCTTCTTGCCACTCTTCCATAAAGCCCCGATTTGTGGAGTGCACAACTAATGTGTGGACAGATTCTCCCCCCTGAACTGTAGATCTCTGCAGCTCAACCAGAGTTACCATGGGCCTCTTGGCTGTTTCTCTGATCAATGCTCTGCTTGCCCAGCCTGTCAGTTTAGGTGGACGGCCATGTTTTGGTAGGTTTGCAGTTGCGCCATACTCTTTCCATTTTCAGATGATGGATTGAACAGTGCTCCGTGAGATGTTCAAACCTTGAGATATTTTTTTATAACCTAACCCTGCTTTAACCTTCTCCACAACTTTATCCCTGACCTGTCTGGTGTGTTCCTTGGGCTTTGTGTTGCTGTTTGTTCACTAATGTTCTCTAACAAACCTCTGAGGCCTTCAAAGAACAGCTGTATTAATACTGAGATTAGATTACACACAAGTGGACTCTATTTACTAATTAGGTGACTTCTGAAGGCAATTGATTGCACTGGATTTTATTTAGGGGTATCAGAGTAAAGGGGGCTGAATACTTTTGCACGCCACACTTTTCAGTTTTTTATTTGTAAAAAAATCTGGAAACCAGGTATCATTTTCCTTCCACTTCACAATTATGCGCCATTTTGTGTTGGTCTATCACATAAAATCCCAATAAAATACATTTACATTTGTGGTTGTAACATGACAAAATGTGGAAAAGTTCAAGGGGTATGAATACTTTTGCAAGCCACTGTATATTGAGTTGAGAAGGAACAATAGATCAGCCATAATTGAATAACAGAGCAGTCTCGATGGACCAAATGGCCTAATTCTGCCACATCAGGGTGACACACGATATGGAGGGAAGCACACAGGTGTCCATCTTCTCTCATGCCTGAATTGAGTAGAAAGAGTAGTCTGGATTGAGTAGAAAGAGACCAACTCCCACAGTTATCTGAACTACCCTTCCTCGTACCCTGCTTCTTGCAAATACACTACTCCCTACTTTCAATTTCGCCATGCCCGCCGCATCTGTTCCCAAGATAAAGCCTTCAATTCCAGGGCATCTGAGATATTATCTTTCTTTAGTAAACATGCCACTCTTCCATAAAGGAGATGCTGTTTTTTTTGTAAACCAGCATCTCCAGTTCTTTGTGTCTTTGTAAAACCTGGGTGTTTTGTGCATAATTACGAATGATTCGTTTTGAGATAAGTGGAACTGAAAATATTATAGCAGATTAACTTTACATGGTGTATTACTATTTTCAAAAGATCAACAAGACATCCAGAAATGTGCAAAAAGTTGCTATCCTGCAGGCATCCCAGTTTTTTTTTCATTTCCAGAAAATGTTTTTGCTAACACATTTTTAGCCTATTGGCTTTCAGACAAGGCATGAACCTGAGAACCTCACAGCTATCTGTGGCCAATGCTAAATACACCATGACTTTATTCTGAGAAAGAGTCATGAGTTTCCTTTGCTCTGCTGACCTATATTAACCCTTCAAACAATATCACTGGGACAAGATTTCAGAAGTAAAGTTAGGAAATACCTTTATCTGAAAAGGTTAGCAGAAGTTTAGAAAGTTCTTCTGCAAGCAATAGCTAAAGACAGAACAATTGATATTTGTATACCTCAAATTGATGGTACTTTGTTTAGTAGAGGAATATACTGAATAAATACACAGAATTATAGCAAAAGCTCAAATGATAAAATGGTGTTACCTGGGTCCTATACAGTATTCACAGACTTTCAAGGGATTATGTCATAACTTTTGGCAAACCTTAGTCATACATAAATTGTTTGTCAGGTTTCCTACAATGAAAAAATGATGACACTTCAGACCGATGTAATTAGTTGTAAACCACTTTGGAAACCATCCTGTGTTTGTAACACATTATGGGTGTATGATACACGCAAAGTACATGAATAGCTTTCTTTGGTTTCTCTTTCAATTGGATAGCACAAAAACAGCATCCAATGCAAAAAGCAATTTTCGCCAGACCTTCACCCTTATTATGATTAATATTATTATTGTTATAGTGGAATTAACATTTGTAAAAGTAAGTTATTATAAATTGAATAACTTAATCATTATATGTCTAAAATGATATAATTTCTCGAGAGATTACAGGGTCATAATAAATCCTCTGCTTAATTTAGTTTAGTTTTAGTTTAGTTTATTTAGTTTAGAGGTACAGCTCACCGAGTCCACGCTGACCAGCAATCACTGTACACTAGCACTATTCGACACACTAGGGACAATTATATATTTTTTACTGAAGCCAATTAACATAGAAAATAGGTGCAGGAGTAGGCCATTCGGCCCTTCGAGCCTGCACCACCATTCAATATGATCATGGCTGATCATCCAACTCAGTATCCTGCACCTGCCTTCTATCCATACCCCCTGATCCCTTTAGCCACAAGGGCCACATCTAACTCCCTCTTAAATATAGCCAATGAACTGGCCTCAACTACCTTCTGTGGCAGAGAATTCCACAGATTCACCACTGTGTGAAAAATGTTTTTCTCATCTCGGTCCTAAAAGAATTCCCCCTTATCCTTAAACTGTGACCCCTTGTTCTGGACTTCCCCAACATCGGGAACAATCTTCCCGCATCTAGCCTGGCCAACCCCTTAAGAATTTTGTACATTTCTATAAGATCCCCCCTCAATCCTCTAAATTCTAGCCGAGACGAGTACAAGCCGAGTCTATCCAGGCTTTCTTCTTATGAAAGTCTTGCCATCCCAGGAATCAGTCTGGTGAACCTTCTCTGTACTCCCTCTATGGCATGGATGTATTTCCTCAGATTAGGAGACCAAAACTGTACACAATACTCCAGGTGTGGTCTCACCAAGACCCTGTACAACTGCAGTAGAACCTCCTTGCTCCTATACTCAAATCCTTTTGCGATGAATGCTAACATATCATTTGTTTTCTTCACTGCCTGCTGCACCTGCTTGCCTACTTTCAATGACTGGTGTACCATGACACCCAGGTCTCGTTGCATCTCCCCTTTTCCTAATCGGCCACCATTCAGATAATAGCCTGCTTTCCTGTTCTCGCCACCAAAGTGGACAACTTCACATTTATCCACATTATACTGCATCTGCCATGCATTTGCCCACTCACCCAACCTATCCAAGTCACCTTGCAGCCTCCTAGCATCCTCCTCACAGCTAACACCGCCCCCCAGCTTCGTGTCATACGCAAACTTGGAGATGTTGCATTCAATTCCCTTGTCCAAATCATTAATATATATTGTAAATAGCTGGTGTTCCAGCACTGAGCCTTGCAGCACCCCGCTAGTCACTGCCTGCCATTCTGAAAAGGACCCGTTTACTCCTACTCTTTGCTTCCTGCCTGCCAGACAGTCCTCTATCCACATCAATACTGAACCCCCAATACCGTGTGCTTTAGGTTTGCATACTAATCTCTTATGTGGGACCTTGTCGAAAGCCTTCTGAAAGTCTATAAACCTACAGGTAACTTACAAACCTGTACATCTTTTGAGTGTGGGAGGAAACCAGAGCACCCAGAGAAAACACACATGGTCACGGGCAGAACATACAAACTTCATACAGACAGCACCCCTAGTCAGGATTGAACCCGGGTATCTAGCACTGTAAGGCAGCAACTCTACCGTTGCACCACTGTGCTGCCCTTGGGATTCTTATGGCAAGTTTCTGTAAAAAGTTTTCAAGACCAAGTAACTTGCAAAACTTGAATTTCAGAAAAATATTTTAAAATCATTTGTTCTATCCTCATTAGTTTACCACAGGTAACAGTGCATAATTATTACCTCCTTTTATATGTCAAAGACAAAGAAGAGAATGTACATGTATAATTATTTTGTTAAATGATAACCAAAGTTCATTCAATGTTTTTAAGGGATTTTCAAATACAAAAATTCCTTTAATATACTGCACATTCTCAATCACAACAAAACTATGGAGAAGAAGAAATCACATAGTACCAAACACTTGTCCACAAACAACAACAATCCGAAAGAAGAATCCTTATCTGCCAGTTGCTTTGAGCATCAGCACAAGGCGACATCATCAACATCATATCAAGGAAATGAGGGGGAATTGAAAGAACTTACTCCTAAGAAGCCAATTAAACTGGCACCATTAGATCTCCCTGAGGACATTAAGAAAGCCCAGCTTGCAAAGCTCAAAGATGTTCAAATTGAAGCTAAGATGGCTGCAGAAAAGTTAGCTACTTGTGGGGCTATCTGCATGGAACACCAGCAGAAAAAGGTGAAAAATTATAGGCAGTTGCACAACTTAGAGAAAATAAGACAGGCTGAAAATGCAATATTAGAAAATCAGAAATCTTCAAAGTCTCTCCAGCAACAAACATCATTTCTTCCTATTAATATTTCAAAGTCCATTGTAAATCGGAAACCTGAAGAGAATTATATTCCAATGAAACTCTTGGTTCCTATTAAGAGCATCAGTGCTAAACCGGAAATGGTGCATGAAGTACAAAATTATATTGCTGATGGAAATCTCGAACCAACACATAAAGCTGTAAGAGATGGATTAACGATAAAGCAAGGAAAAGGCTGTGAAGGTGGGACACGTAGTAGGTCTAAGCCTTTAAAACCATCACGATTAACCTCCAGCAATGTGAGCATCAATGAAGACTTTAATATTGCAAGACAGCAGGCTCAAAGAGAAGCCAGCAAGGCACCTAAGCTTCTTAACAATGGAATCAGAAGAGAATGTATGAAATAACCTTGAGAATGGTATACTGTTAGAAGCTATATCAGATTAGTACATGGCAGAAGGTTTCCAATGAACAGTGTTAAAGAAGGAACTGCAGATGCTGGAGAATCGAGGGTACACAAAAAGCTGGAGAAACTCAGCGGGTGCAGCAGCATCTAAGGAGCAAAGGAGATAGGCGACGGTTCGGGTCGAGACCCTTCTCCCAGTCTGAAGAAGGGTCTCGACCCGAAACGTCGCCTATCTCCTTCGCTCCTTAGATGCTGCTGCACCCGCTGAGTTTCTCCAGCTTTTTGTGTACCTTCCAATGAACAGTGTTGATGTTATATACTTCAACTTAGCGTACACTGATGCTTTGAGAAGTGTTAATCCTACCTTCCAAATAATTCTGTGATCGCTAAATGTCAAATTACTGGGAAGCTGATAGCAAATAAGAATACCTTTGGACTGTCATATAAAGGAATGTCCACAAGAGATTTTTTTTCATAAGTTCACATATTTCATTTCATTTTTCCATGTATTGTAACTCCGAAATATGGAGTTGTTGATGGAGGTAAATAATGAAATGAAGAATCTCACTGCAAATGGGAAATCTGAATAACTAGCAGAAAGTCATTTTGAATATGATGAAAGGAATACCACAGGCAGTAAACTAATGCCATTAGAAAGTTAATCATCCAAATAGAAATTCAGCTGTGAATAAAATAGATATGGCAACCCATTTAAAATCTCAACAAGTTCATTTGTCCCTTAGGTTATGAATATGCAGACATAGTTTAAAGTCCCCAGTGATAATTATGTAATTCCTGCTGATTATAGACATCAGAATAACAATTGGCCAGTTTGAAAATTTTCAATCACCGGTATATTAAAGTTTGATCTGTTCGGTGGCTTGCAACAAATTAAAAATAATCTGTGCCAAGTTCCGTGCAGTACGAAAATGAATAACAAGGCAGAACCTCAAAGGAATGGTTAAAATTCAGGAAGACTTTCTGGAGACCAAGCAACTGGGTGAATTGCAAGCAATATTTAACACTTGATTTTCCAAATCGCATTGTGTTTCAGTACCTTCCCTTGCGTTGCTTATACAAATCACACTAAATAGGAAATCCTTCGGTTCATTTGTATTTGTCAACATTATTAAAATTCTACCAATTCATCTCATGTTTGCTCTTTAGCCTTGCACATTATTGAACATCCCAATCCCTTTTGAAACACAAACAATCTTCCTGATAAACTAGTGGCCAGAGGATCTGGGGTGACAGAGGAACTGAAGGAAATCCACATTAGGCAGGGAATTGTGTTGGGTAGACTGATGGGACTGAAGGCTAATAAATCCCCAGGGCCTGATGGTCTGCATTCCAGGATACTTAAAGAAGTGGCTCACTAAATCGTGGACGCATTGGTGATAATTTTCCAATGTTCTAAAGATTCAGGATCAGTTCCTGTGGATTGGAGGGTAGCTAATGTTATCCCACTTTTTAAGTAAGGCAGGAGAGAGAAAACAGGGAATTATAGACCAGTTAGCCTGACATCGGAGGTGGAGAAGATGCTGAAGTCAATGATAAAAGATGAAATAGCGTAACAGGATCAGTCTGAGTCAGCATGGATTTACGAAGCGGAAATCCTGTTTGACTAATCTTCTGGAATTTTTTGAGGATGTAATTAGGAAAATGGACAAGGGAGAGCCAGTGGATGTAGTGTACCTGGACTTTCAGGAAGTATTTGATAAGGTCCCACATAGGAGATTAGTGGGCAAAATTAGGGCACATGGTATTGGGGGTAGAGTGCTGACATGGATAGAAAATTGTTTGGCAGACAGGAAACAAAGAGTAGGGATTAACGGGTCCCTATCGGAATGGCAGGCAGTGACTAGTGGGATACCGCAAGGCTCGGTCCTGGGACCGCAGCTATTTACAATATACATCAATGATTTAGATGAAGGCATTCAAAGTAACTGTTGTGTATTTGGGTGCTTGGAACAGACTTACAATAACACTCGGAAATGGGAGTACACTAACAAGCCACCTTGAGTCTACACCACACATGCGTACTTGCACAAGACATCACATATGCTTTTCATATCATATACCTAACAGTAACATTAGCAAATTTGCAGATGACACAAAGCTGGGAGGCAGTGTGAACTGTGAGGAGGATTTCATGAGAATGCAGGGTGACTAGGACAGGTTGGGTGAGTGGGCAGTTGCATGGCAGATGCAGTTTAATATGGATAAATGTGAGGTTATCCACTTTGGTTGCAAAACAGGAAGGCAGATTACTATCTAAATCTTGTCAAGTTGGGAAAAGGGGAAGTACAACGGGATCTGGGGGTCCTTGTTCATCAGTCAATGAATGTAAGCATGTATATAGCAGGCAGTGAAGAAGTATAAGAATTACGGGCCTGTCCCACATAGGCGATTTTTCAGCAGACTGCCAGCGACTGCCAAGTTTGCAGCACTTGCTTGAAAAACCAGGAACTGGAATGGCGAGTTTCAGAGTGAAACACACACACAAACACATCGCAAAGGCGGGGGCCAGGGAAAGCAGGGGGAGCGCTGTCTGAAATTCATATGGTGCAAAGCCAAGGTGATACAGACACACACCGCGATGAAGAGGAAGGTTAAGACGGCTAGCACAGTGTACGGTAATTCTTTTAAAAGAGGGGGTGGTGGGGAGAGGGGGGGGAGAGAAGGGGGGGAGAGAAGGGGGGGAGGGAGAGAGAAGGGGGGGAGGGAGAGAGAAGGGGGGGAGGGAGAGAGAAGGGGGGGGAGAGAGAAGGGGGGGGAGAGAGAAGGGGGGGAGAGAGAAGGGGGGGAGAGAAGGGGGGGGGGGGAGAGAAGGGGGGGGAGAGAGAGGGGGGGGAGAGAGAAGGGGGGGGAGAGAGAAGGGGGGGAGAGAGAGAAGGGGGGGAGAGAGAGAAGGGGGGGGAGAGAGAAGGGGGGGGAGAGAAGGGGGGGGGAGAGAGAAGGGGGGGGGAGAGAGAGAAGGGGGGGGGAGAAGGGGGGGGAGAGAGAAGGGGGGGAGAGAGAAGGGGGGGGAGAGAGAAGGGGGGGGGAGAGAGAAGGGGGGGGGAGAGAGAAGGGGGGGGGGAGAGAGAAGGGGGGGGGGAGAGAGAAGGGGGGAGAGAGAAGGGGGGGGGAGAGGAAGGGGGGGGGAGAGAGAGAAGGGGGGGAGAGAGAAGGGGGGAGGAAGGAGTGGAGACACTTTTAAGAAGCCAGATAACTTTTAATAAGCCAGAGATACACAGCTGTGAAGTTTGGCGGGTATTCAACATTACTGGTTGGTTATCCTTGATTCTGAAAACTTGTGCTTACGTTTTTTTTCCAATGAGCCAATGAAATTGTCCGGTCAGCAAAGCCGATAAACTAAAACTACCCACGACTACCTCGACTACCCATAACTACATGGCGACCCCACTCCCACTGCACCTACGACTACAGGATTATTGATTTTCTCCATGGCGACCAACAGGTTGAAAGATTTTCCTGCGACCGTACTGAGGTCGCGATAAGTTCCCAGAATGCGGGAACTCCTCGCGATCATGAAGGAGACTCACCAGAGACCCCAGTGAGCATGTGGCGACCATGCGGCGATCATGTGGCAAGCAGAGTATCCTGCACTTGCCTAAAAAGGCGCCTAAGTGGGACAGGCCGTTTAGGGGTAAGCCATTTAGAACAGAGACGAGGAAACACTTTTTCTCACAGAGAGTTGTGAGTCTGTGGAATTCTCTGCCTCAGAGGGCGGTGGAGGCCGGTTCTCTAGATACTTTCAAGAGAGAGCTAGACAGGGCTTTTAAAGATAACGGAGTCAGGGGATATGGGGAGAAAGCAGGAACGGGGTACTGATTGGGGATGATCAGCCATGATCACATTGAACGGTGGTGCTGGCTCGAAGGGCCAAATGGCCTACTCCTGCACATATTGTCTATTGTCTATTGAAAATATTTGTGAATTTAAATTCACAAATATTTCTGATAGTGCGTTAACTTGCCATGGCCATAACAACTCAGTGACCCCCCCCAAAAAGGGCTTTCCCCTTATTTCCCTTCTGTCTCTTTTACCAATGTCACTGACTAATGTAATTGTTTCACCTTTCAAATACCCCTCAAAGCTCTCTGTTCTTTATTTGATGCCTGGATGAAGAATAGATCTGATGTAGGAAATTGTCGGGATATTGATCCTAAGCTGTTTATTGCCTGAAACACATTCAAACCAAGGAGCTCAATGATCAGTCAAAACTAAGTCCTCAAATGTCATCAGTGAGCTAATGGAGCTCGCTTTAGAACCAAAGGTAATTCATGTATTTGTAGATAAAATGCAAGTCATCTGCTTTGTGGGCAATGGGACCCCAGCGAAGGCTGAAGTGTTTTGGAGTGACCCATTGAAGGAGATAGGAGCTCTCATTGAGAGCAGCTCAACAATGTTTAGTTATATATATTTATTTCCATTTTATTATTGATAAATGCTTAGAAGGGCAGGCAGAGCACAGACAGAGAGAGTTTTTCTGTTACATGCTGCATGTGTATGCTTATGGGAACTCGGAACATATGCTGTAATTCCAAAGAACGTTAGTTACGAGCTGGACATTGCAGAAAAGACAAGCATGCGTTTACTCTTTTACTAAATTGAATTTTCACCCAGTGTGAAGATAAGTACTACAACCTACCATGCAATATTTGAGTGTCTCTCACCATGGACATTCATCCAAATAGTATCAAACACAGGTAGTCCTGCTATAACACAATAGTCATGTTCATAAGAAAATGTGTTACAGAAAATCATGTTATAGAATAATTATCTCAATATGAAAAAGGGGATTCGGGGTTAGAAAGTTTCATCTTCACAATAACAAAGTTATTTGTCTTGCAGGGGTTTCCAATGATAAATGTTTTTCTTTATAGCTCTGTTTACTTTATTACTGCAAGCTAAAATGCCAAAGGCTGTATGTTACATTGTTTAATAGAATATAATTGCACAAGTATCAAAAGAATTGATTGCTTGTCAATTTCCAAAGTAAATCTCTTAAGTGGCCATCTGCATTGAAGCGGGCAGCCTGTGTTCTTAAGGGACAATGATACCTGTTCACGGTTGGTTCCCAAATTTGTTGGAATGCAATTCAGGCTAAAAAAAAAGTAAATAATATTTACCAGATAAATAATACACAAACATTATATTTTAAGTGCTCACTTTTTAACTAATCCCATTAAAATACAAACACACTTTTTTTACATTACCTGTCAATGATACTTGATCCTTGGATCCTGCCATTTACAATATGTCGAATTAATGTCTGTGCTGCTTTAGACAGCTGCAAGCCATTCCAGACTCCTATAAGCTCAAAATGATATGTTACTGGCTACACAGCTGCTTGTCAAATGGGCTAGAAAAGTCATTACCCCTCAGTATCAGATTTATGTAATACCACATCAGTTCCCCAGGCCATCACAAAGTATATTATTATGAAGGGCTCATATTCTAAACAACTGAATCGCTGCTATGGGGCAACCAAGCTATGGATGACTGAGTAAAGACTCCTGGTCAGAAAATCTACTGCTGTCACCAAATAACACTTGCAACTCATATATAACAAGTATGATCAAAGAGGTGACATTTTCAATAGACGTGTGCTTGAAGTAAATTTGCCACCTTCTGGTAAGGTAGAACTGTGACAGTCAACTCACTTCAATGGTGCTGAAGCTTAACCAGAAGGCCGTGGAGGCCAAATCAATGGATATTTCTAAGGCAGAGATAGATAGATTCTTGATTAGTATGCGTGTCAGGGGTTATGAGGAGAAGGCAGGAGAATGGGGTCAAAGGGGAAGATAAATCAGCAACGATTGAATGGCAGAGCAGACTTGATGGGCCGAACGGCCAACTTCTGCTTCTATCACATGACCTTTTGACCTTCTGCAAAGAAAGACTCTCAACTCATGGAAAACTTTGCAGCAGATGTTGACCTCATCAGTTAAGCCTTGCGATCAGATTGGAACCAAACCCTGTTGTGCCTGATTGTATTTATATTAATTATATCAGAAGTGATTTTAAAAACATTCTAGGCTCATTTCAACTAATTTCTAGGTGACCTCACTATGTATCGTGATGTTTGACTGGCCACTTCTTAATATGATTCACTTTAGTGTTGACGTTAATTCCTTGTCATACTCTGCATATGTTCTGACATCGTCAATGTGCACAGCATGAATCTTTTACACAAAGAAAAAATGTGGATAACAAAATAACATTAATATTCCAGAAAATTAAAATATAATTCAAGCAGCAGTGAGTCACACTCCAAAGTAATGAAACCTGCATCATTTAAAATATTCCCCAGGATATGATTTCACATATTGAAACCTGCAGTACAAGGGTCCCTTGTACCATCAGTATGGTTCATGGGGGCACATACAAACTCCCTGCAGACGGCAGCCATAGTCAGGATCGAACCCGGGTCACTGGCGCTGTAAGGCAGTAACTCTACTGTTACACCACCGTACCATGCCTGCACCAGCAATAGTGGCCAATTGATGTTTGTGATTTATATCAAATATTTGGAGTAGAATCTGCAAGGCACGATTTGTTCGTTTGCAGATGAAATTAAAAAAGGTAGCATTGGAGACAGCGAAGATGATTATCAAGAATTATGGCGGGATCTTGATCAGCTGGGCAAGTGGGTTAAGGAATGGCTAATTGCATTTCATTCAGATAAATGAATACCAAACCAGGGTACGATGTTCACAGTGAATGAAAGGGCATTGGGGAAAGTTGCAGAGCAGTGGGATCAAGGAGTGCAAGTACATGGTTCACTGAAAGTGGTGTCACAGGTAGATCGGGTGATGAAGAAAGCTTATGTCACATTGTTGTTCTTTAATGAGTCAGCAAACTCAGTATGGATGTTATATTACAGTTCTACAAGATGTTGGTGAGGCTGTACTTGAACTATTGTGTTTGGTCATGCTGCTATAAGATAGATGCCATGAAGCCAATTCTGTATTCAGTTAGTTAGCCCTCCCTCGATTCAACGTAATCTTAGGGATGTCCCAGGAGAATATGCAAATTCTACGCAGACACTGGGTTGGAAAGGGTGCAGAGAAGACATAGACAATAGACAATAGACAATAGATGCAATAGGAGGCCATTTGGCCCTTCGAGCCAGCACCGCCATTTAATGTGATCATGGCTGATCATCCCCAATCAGTACCCCGTTCCGGCCTTCTCCCCATATCCTCATGACTGCTATTTTTAAGCCATATCTAGCTCTCTCTTGAAAGCATCCAGAGAACCTGCCTCCACCGTCCTCTGGGGAAGATAATTCCTCAGACTCACCACTCTCTGTGAGTTTCCTCGTCTCCTTTCTAATTGGCTTACTCCTTATTCTTAAACTGTGGCCCCTGGTTCTGGACATCCCCAACATCGGGAACATGTTTCCTGCCTCTAGTGTGTCCAAGCCCTTAACAATCTTATATGTTTCAATGAGATCCCCTCTTATCATTCTAAACGCAGGCGTGTACAAGCCCAGCTGCTCCATTTTCTCAGCATATGACAGTCCCGCCATCCCGGGAATTAACCTTGTAAACCTACGCTGCACTCCCTCAACAGCAAGCATGTCCTTCCTCAAATTATGGGACCAAAACTGCACACAATACCCCAGGTATGGTCTCACAAGGGCTCTGTACAACTGCCGAAGGACCTCTTTGCTCCTATATTCTATTCCTCTTGTTATGAAGGCCAACATGCCATTCACTTTCTTCACTGCCTGCTGTACCTGCATGCTTACTTTCATAGACTGATGTACAAGGACCCCCAGATCCCATTGTACTTCCCCTTTTCCCAATTTGACACCATTTAGACAGTAATCTGCCTTCCTGTTTTTGCTACCAAAGTGGACAACCTCACATTTATCCGCATTAAACTTCATCTGCCGTGCATCTGCCCACTCCCCCAACCTGTCCAAGTCACCCTGCATTCTCATAGCATCCTCTTCACAGTTCACACCACCACCCAGCTTTGTGTCATCTACAAATTTGCTAATGTTACTTTGAATCCCTTCATCCAAATCATTGATGTATATTGTAAATAGCTGCGGTCCCATCACCGAGCCTTGCGGTACCCCATTAATCACTGCCTGCCATTCTGAAAGGGACCTGTTTATCCCTACTCTTTGTTTCCTGTCTTCCAACCACTTCTCTAACCTTGTCAGCACTCTACCCCCAATACCATGTGCCCTAATTACCCACTAATCTCCTATGTGGGACCTTATCAAATGCTTTCTGAAAGTCTAGGTACACTACATCCACTGGTTCTCCCTTGTCCATTTTCCTAGTTACATCTTCAAAAAATTCCAGAAGATTAGTCAAACATGATTTCCCCTTCGCATGATTTATCAGCCTTCAGTCCCATCAGTCTATCCAACACCATTTCCTGCCTAATGTGGATTTCCTTCAGTTCCTCTGTCACCCCAGATCCTCGGGCCACTACTATATCAGGAACATTGTTTGTGTCCTCCTTAGTGAAGACAGATCCAAAGTACCTGTTCAACTCATCTGCCATTTCCTTGTTCCCCATAATAAATTCACCTTTTTCGGTCTTCAAGGGTGCAACTTTGGTCTTAACTAATTTTTTCCTCTTCACATACCTAAAGAAGCTTTTATACTGTTCCTGACGTCCCTTGTCAGCCATGGTCGTCCCTTTCTCCCTTTGGAATCTTTCTTCCTCCTAGGAATGAACTGATCCTGCACCTTCTGTACATTTTTGTACAGAAGGAGCATTTTTCTATGGCATTGTACAGAAACACCTGCCATTTTTATTCCACTGTCATCCCTGCTAGTGTATCTTTCCAATGAACATTGGCCAGCTCCTCCCTCATGGCCCCATAGTCCCCTATATTTAACTGCAACTCTGATACCTCTGATCTACTCTTCTCCCTCTCCAATTGTAGATTAAACCTGACCATGTTATGGTCACTGCCTTCTAATGGCTCATTAACCTCGAGGTCCTTTATCAAATCCAGTTCATTACATAACACTAAATCCAGAATTGCCTTCTCCCTGGTAGGCTCCAATACAAGCTGTTCAAATAATCCATCACGGAGGCACTCAACAAAGTCCTTTCCTTGGGGACCAGTACCAACCTGATTTTCCCAGTCTACCTGCATGTTAAAATCTCCCATAACAACCACACCATTACTTTTACTACATGCCAATGTTAACTCCTGGTTCAACTTGCGCCCTATGTCCAGTCTACTCTTTGGGGGCCTGGAGATTAGTCCCATTAGGGTCTTTTTACCCTTTCAATTGCTTAGTTCTATCCATACTGACATCTCATTTCCTGTTTCAATGTCACCCCTTGCAAGGGACTGAATTTCATTCATCACCAACAGGGCAACCCCACCGCCTCTGCCCACCGGTCTGTCTTTTCAATGAGAGGTATACCTTTGAATATTCAGTTCCCAGCCCTTGCCCTCTTGCAGCCATGTCTCAATAATTCCCACAACATCATACTTGCCAGTTTGTAACTGAGCTTCAAGCTCGTCCACCTTATTCCTTATACTTTGCACATTCATATAAAGTACTTTAACCTCTGTATTATCTGAATGGTGGCAGATTAGGAAAAGGGGAGATGCAACGAGACCTGGGTGTCATTGTACACCAATCATTGAAAGTAGGCATGCAGATGCAGCAGACAGTGAAGAAAGCAAATGGTATGTTAGCATTCATAGCGAATGGATTTGAGTATAGGAGCAGGGAGGTTCTACTTCAGTTTTACAGGGTTTTGGTGAGACCACACCTGGAGTATTGCGTACTGTTTTGGTCTCCAAATCTGAGGAAAGACATTCTTGCCATAGAGGGGGTATAGAGAAGGTTCACCAGATAGATTCCTGGGATGTCAGGACTTTCATATGAGGAAAGACTGGGTAGACTCAGCTTGTACTCACTAGAATTTAGAAGACTGAGGGGGGATCTTATAGAAACGTACAATATTCTTAGTAATGCGTGCGACAAAGGCAAAACAGTTATAATGGGCGACTTCAATCTACATATAGATTGGGTGAATCAAATCGGCAGGGGCATTAAGGAAGAGGATTTTATGGAATGTATGCGGGATAGTTATCTAAATCAACATGTAGAGGAACCAACGGGAGAGCAGGCTATTTTAGACTGGGTATTGAGTAATGAGGAAGGGTTAGTTAGCAGTGTTGCTGTACGTGCCCCCTTTGTCAAGAGTGACCATAATATGGTCGAGTTCTTCATTAGGATGGAGAGTGACATTGTTAATTCAGAAACAATGGTTCTGAACTTAAAGAAAGGTAACTTTGAGGTTATGAGATGTGAATTGGCCAAGATTGACTGGCAATCAATTCTAAAAGGGTTGAGGGTGGATACGCAATGGAAGACATTTAAAGACTGCATGGATGATCTACAAAAATTGTTCATCGCAGTTTGGCAAAAGAATAAATCGGGGAAAGTAGTGCATCCGTGGATAACAATTGAAATCAGGGATAGTATCAAAGCAAAGGATGATGCGTACAAGTAGCCAGAAAAAGCAGCATAGCAGAGGACTAGGAGAAATTCAGAGACCAGCAGAGGAGGACAAAGGGCATAATTAGGAAAGGAAAAATAGATTATGAAATAAAACTGGCAGGGAACAAAAACTGCCTGCAAAACTTTTTATAGATATGTGAAGAAAAATAGATTAGTTAAAACAAATGTAGGTCCCTTGCAGTCAAAAACAGGTGAGTTGATCATGGGGAACAAGGATATGGCGGACCAAGTGAATAACTACTTTGGTTCCGTCTTCACAAAGGAGGACATAAATAATCTGCTGGAAATAGCAGGGGACCGCGGGTCAAAGGAGGAATTGAGTGAAATCCAGGTTAGTCGGGAAGTGGTGTTGGGTATGAGGTTGCATACAAAATACTGATTTTCAAAAATCCAGTTTCTGTGTAGTACGTTCTATTGCATTTGTGTGAGAAATACTGATTTTCCCAACAAAATACTGATTTTCAGCCAACAAAATATGAAAATGCTCGGTGAAACTTGGCAGCTCTGCAATTATTCACAATCACATTGTGAGAATTAAAAAGTTGATTGGTGATCATGTTTATGAGTCATCGTAGTACTAGAATGTGTTAAAATAGTATGACGGTAAAATAGGTTAGTTTGAAATCGATCATAGTAATGTAAATGCACCATTTAGATTGATCAATTTTCATGATGGAAATTGACATTTAACTAAATGTTGTATTCACATCACTATTCCATGTTGAAATTGATGTAATGTGAAGTTGTTAGGTCAGGACGACCATTAAAGGTGCACAGCACACACTAAAGCAGTCGAACAGTAAAAGGCAATCAAATCAATACACAAAACATTTTCTAAAAAAAGGTTTTCTTTACTGCAAAAACGTACAGTATTTTATTTGCAGTTTTTTGCATGTTCCTTTATTACATTTTACTTATAATTTGACCTCAATCATCCCATTCCACCCACATTACTCTTGACTCAACCAAAATTATTTCTGAAATATTGGTCAAATATTTGGTGCAAAAATCCTCCAAAATAAGGCTCAAATGCACCAGAGAACATCTAAAACCCCAGAGATTCCAGGGCCCTTAAGCGGGCCCTGGACCCCGGCCGCAAGGGACTTCGAGCTTTGCAGTCGTGATGTGCACTGCATGTACATTATTTAACATAAGATTTAGGTAATCCTCTCATGCCACCCCCCTTTTTGAAGCTTCATATGGGCCAGCATTCCCAACATCCTTGTAATATCTTCCCTAACTTCTCACAAGTGTATCCTTGGTTACACTTGATCACACCATGGGGATTTATTTACTTTAATATGCCTCAAACCTGCCGACAGCTCTTCTGTTGTGCTGTGGTAATGTTCTAATACATCACTACTAATTTCCTTTAATTCCTTAGTTTCCATGTCCTTCTCAATGGTCGGCACAGATGAGAAATATTAATTTAACACCGAGCCCATCTCCTGGGACTCCAGACATAGATAACTACTTTTGAAGTGCTGGATTTGAGTTGTCTCTTGCTCTAGGCCATTTATTATTTACCTTTAGAGTCAGGCCTGAACTCAGCAGCTAAGCAGGAGCCTGATGTGCTGGCACTTGATTGTTCACTTCTGTGTTGTAAATGCACATGTGCTCAAATCAGGAAGGAGTTTACCTGTGCACTGCACAATCAGAATTTTACTTTCAATCGCTTGAATCTACTTTAATAGTTTATTAATTTAAATTGATCTTCATGTCAGACACATTGCAAACATTTTGCATTGCTTTTGAAAGTTTCAATAGATTCCACCCCGCATTTCATTCTGTTGAATACTTGGGGTACCTCGCCTCAATGGGCATCTCCTGGGTGCAGAAGATCACCTTGGTCAGCCTTCCTGTCTTTCCCAGGTCAGTGAAAGTGGTTGAGGTCTCTGTGCAGTGAGTTGGGTCTGGAACTAGATTTGCCCCATAGTATGTATAGACCATTGATTTTAGCAGTACAATATTGGTGCTCAGAGTCCACATGAACTTGCTTCCATATTGAACATTTTACTTTACTCTTTCAACATATCAATACTACCAAAGATTTACCATTCTCTTAGTTTAGTTTTAGTTTAGCGATACAGCACGGAAACAAGGCCCTTCGGCCCACGAAGTCCATATTGACCACTGATCCCTGCACATTAACACTTACTACATGCACTTGGGACAATTTACAGCTGCCAATTAACCTACAAACCAGCATGTCTTTGGAGTGTGGGAGGAAACAAAAGAGCTCGGAGAAAACCCACACGGTCATGGGGAGAACGGACAAACTCTGTACAGACAGCACCCATAGAAGGAATCAAACCCTGATCTCTGATGCTGTAAGCACTGTAAGGCAGCAACTCTACCACTGCACCAACGTGCTGTCTCTGTTGAGGAGCATTTGAGCCAAAGTCCAGTGCGCCAGCTGGTGCCTTCTGAAATGGCTGTACATGGATTTCAATTCAAAGGATGGACAAAAAGTCATGATGCAGCTTTTTGGGACTTTGGTTAGACCACATATATTTCTGGTTACATTACAGGAAGGATGAGAAGGCTTTGCAAAGGGCGCAGAGGGGATTTACCAGAATGACGTCTAAATTCTGGAGTACTAGCTACATGGATAGTTGGACAGACTTGGATTGTTTTCTCTGGAACACCGGATGTTACGGGGAGAACTGATGGGTGTATAAAATTATGAATTGTATAAAATAATAAAATTATTAAATGGCTTCCCAATCTTAATTTTAGCAAGTTCAATCATTTTATGTTCCTTTGACCTTGACCTCTTCATTTCTCTCCACAACCATTGATAGCTTCATTTGCAGTCTCAGGATAAGAGCAAAGTACGCTTTTGAAGACAACATCCAGCCATCGAATAGTGTTGTGTGATGTGTGGTATCTTTCAATAATTTATGGAACAGCCGAATATCTCATGAAACAGCTGTTTTTTCTAACAGCACACCACTCTTGTCAAAGACAACCATGGCAGTGCGATCCAGTACGGAATATTGCAGTTTCTTCTGAGGCAGCATTGAACTTTTCATGTTTTCTGTTGAATTTACTGAATTAACGAGGACAATTAATTTGTTTCAAAGACAGAAATATTAATGTGTATGAAAGAAATGCGGAACAACAGCTTTCATCAGTCTGAAGTAGGGTCCCGACTCGAAACGTCGCCCATTCCTTCTCTCCAGAGATGCTACCACACCCGCTGAGTTACTCCGGCATTTTGTGTGTGTCTACCTTCGATTTAAACCAGCGTCTGCAGTTCTTCCTTTTACACAAAAGAACTGCAGATGCTGGTTTAAACCGAAGGTTGACACAAAAGCTGGAATAACTCAGCGGATCAGACAGTATATCTGCAGAAAAGGAATAGGTCAGAAGAAGGGTCTCGACCGACCCGCTGAGTTGCTCGAGCATTTTGTGTCTGTCTTTCTCTGAAATGTGATTGGTTTATTGACGGAAAGAACATTAGCTGGGATCTGTGAGTGGTGCCAAATGTAACATTTGATTTTATATAATCATGTATTTACCACGGTAAATTCGTTAAACTTCGCGTTGTGCCATTAAGATGACTCTGCACGGTGACAATTCATGAACTTTTGCAACCGAATTCATTTTATTGTCAATATAATGCCGGAACACAAGGTGGCGCTTTTTCTCTGCAGAGTTTCTGAAGGCGAGATTATCACTTGTAGAAATTGTCAGTTCTGAAATAAAATACGTTTTTAACCAGATTATTGACATATCATTACAATTGTATTAAACTTGGAAAGATGCGGACAGTGAAATGAAACATACCTCATACACCGACGAAGGAGGGCAATTGTGTTCTCTTTTTATGGATAAAACATGAGATGGTTTCAGATGCACAAGGACCAAAATACCCCAAAGTTTGCTATAATTGGATGGGCTGACAGTATGGTTAATCCTTGCACTGCCTCTGAAACTTAATACTGCGACACTGCCCCATTCTACAGGGACTGGAAAGGACCAAGAGATGAGGGATTTACTAAAGGAAGAAAACTTTACAGTGAATCTGTCATTTTTCACAGATTGATACCATTTATGTGTGTAACTTAGTCTCCTTCTGTGTAGTTAGAATTCAATCTGACGTGCGCCTTTTTGGAAAAGCGTGGTCGCTTGGATCGTGATGGGAGTAGTGTCACTTTACCAGAACTAGTCCATAAAATTGATGGTGGGACTTCTTTTCAAGATAAACTTTGCTTCAGGTAAGAATCTGACACGAATACAATTATTTAACCATTTATGTCACAGGATGCCCCTTTAATGGGATTTACTTAAGATTGGTGGAGTGCCAAGTTTAGAATTATGTTTTTAGTGCAGCACGATTTGCTTGCATATGTATTTCAATAATATCCAGTAGCGTTTGGATAACCATGTTTTCTAAAATAAGTCCTTTTACTTTACGTTCAATAATCCCAAGTGGTGTAATGTGATTCAGCTTTAGTGTCGAGAACACTTCATGTAGCATAAACTCGGAAACAATGTTGAGAATTAAGCACAGATTAAGTGCAGCCTGCTTGCTTCGGAACGTGAAGAGCGAACGTTGCTGAGAGACGCTGTCACCATCGTTCGAAGACAGGATTTCATTCCTCACGTTTGTAGTACTGAGTTTGCTATAAATTTCCAGGAGCCGTTGAGACGTTGTCTCCAGTAACCGAGCAAGTCATCGAGGGTCCTCCTGCAGCTGCATATAACAGAAAAGCCAGAGTAGTTCTGGCTAAAAATGTTGTAAGCCGTTTTTAGAATTATCTTGACGCTTGCGCGTGTGTGTGTTTGTAGTAGGTTTATGGCTTGCAAGTGTAGGCGAAGTCAGTGTTTCCCCGTTTGGCCACACAATTGTCATTGCAAGTCAGAGGCAGAACATAACAATTTAGAGGGACTGAAAATAACCAAGAGATGAGGGATTTACTGAAGGAAGAGAACTTTACAGTGAAAGAACAACATTCATATTTCACAGATTGTTACCTTTTGTATGTGTATAACTTGGGCTACTTCTGTGTTTGAAGTTAGAATTCAATCAGACGTGTATCTTTGGAATCACTTCCGGCTGTCTCCCCTCCACAGCCTCCAACCTTATCGTTCTCCAGCCCCAAACAGCCCGGTTTTATCTTCTCCCAAAAATCCATAAACACAACTGCTCTGGCAGACCCATTGTCACTGGACCCAGTGGGTAGCTAATGTTATCCCACTTTTTAAGAAAGGCGGGAGAGAGAAAACAGAGAATCATAGACCAGTTAGCCTTACATCGGTGATGGGGAAGATGCTGGAGTTAATTATAAAAGATGAAATAGCCGCATATTTGGATAGCAGTAACAGGATCTGTCCAAGTCAGCTTGGATATACGAAGGGGAAATCATGCTTGACTAATCTTCAGGAATATTTTGAGGATGTAACTGGGAAAATGGACAAGGGGAAGCCAGTGGATGTAGTGTACCTAGACTTTCAGAAAGCATTTGATAAGGTCCCACATAGGAGATTAGTGGCCAAAATTAGGGCACGTGTTATTGGGGGTAGAGTGCTGACATGGATAGAAAATTGGTTGGCAGGCAGGAAACAAAGAGTAGGGATTAACGGGTCCCTTTCAGAATGGCAGGCAGTGAGTAGTGAGGTACTGCAAGGCTCGGTGCTGGGACTGCAGCTATTTACAATATACATCAATGATTTAGATGAAGGGATTCAAAGTAACATTAGCAAATTTGCAGATGACACAAAGCTGAGTGGCAGTGTGAACTGTGAGGAGGATGCTATGAGAATGCAGGGTGACTTTCACAGGTTGGGTGAGTGGGCAGATGCATGGCAGATGCAGTTTAATGTGGATAAATGTGAGGTTATCCACTTTGGTAGCAAAAACAGGAAGGAAAATTACTGTCTAAATGGTGTCAAGTTGTGAAGAGGGGAAGTACAATGGGATCTGTGGGTCCTTATTCATGAAGGTAAGCATGCAGGTACAACAGGCAGTGGAGAAAGTGAATGGCATGTTGGCCTTTATAACAAGGGGAGTTAAGTATAGGAGCAAAGAGGTCCTTCTGCAGTTGTATAGGGCCCTAGTGAGACCACATCTGGAGTATTGTGTGCAGTTTTGGTCCCCTAATTTGAGGAAAGACATTCTTGCTATTAAGGGAGTGCAGCATAGGTTTACAAGGTTAATTCCCGGGATGGCGGGACTGTCATATGCTGAGAGAATGGAGCGGCTGGGCTTGTATACTCTGGAGTGTAGAAGGATGAGAGGGGATCTTATTGAAACATATAAGATTATTAAGGGTTTGGACACACTAGAGGCAGGAAACATGTTCCCGATGATGGGGGAATCCAGAACCAGGGGCCACAGTTTAAGAATAAAGGGTAAGCCATTTAGAACAGAGATGAGGATACACTTTTCCTCACGGAGAGTTGGGAGTCTGTGGAATTCTCTGCCTCAGAGGGCGGTGGAGGCCGGTTCTCTGGATACTTTCAAGAGAGAGCTAGATATGACTCTTAAAGCTAGCAGAGTCAGGGGATATGGGGAGAAGGCAGGAATGGGATACTGATTCTCCAGCCTTTTGTGTACCCTCGATTCTCCAGCATCTGTAGTTCCTTCTTTAATACTGATTAGGGATGATCAGCCATGATCATATTGAATGGCGGTGTTGGCTTGTAGGGCCGAATAGCCTACTCCTGCACCTATTGTCTATTGTTTCTGCCTGCTCCTGTCCCACTGAATTAACTTCCACATAACTCTAATCTATCCTAAGCCCCCCCACCCCAGCACAATCCATTCCTACCTGTGTCAAAAGCACCTCATATGCCCATTTGTCTCTTCAATTACTTCCTTTTACCAGGCCCCCATTCCCTGATCTTTGCTATGGATGTTCAGTCACTCTACACCTCCACCCTCCACCAGGAAGGTCTTATAGCCCTCCTTTTCTTCGTCGACCACAGAATCTGCCAATTTATCTCTACCAACACTCTCCTCCACCTAGCTTAGCTGGTCCTTACTCTTAACTTCTCCTTTGACTCCTCCCACTTTCTCCAAATCCAAGGCGTAGCCATGGGCATTCATATGAGCCCCACCTATGTCTGCCTCTTTGTAGGGTACATCAACCAATTCCTGTTCCAGGCGTACACTGGCTCTATCCCTGAACTCTATCTCCGCTATATTGACAACTGCAATAGGGCTACCTCCTGCATCCATGCGAAACTAACGGACTTCATCAACTTTACTATTAATTTCCATCCTGCACTCTATTTCACTTGGACCATCTCTGATATCTCCATGCCATTTCTTGATCCCATCATCTCCATTGCAGGAGATAAACTCCCTGTTTAACTTGTAATTTCCCACGCAAACCACCCCCTCCCCAGGTACTTTACCCTGCAGCCACAGGAGATGCAACACCTGTCCCTATACCTCCTCCATCGACTCTGTCCAAGGATCCCGACAGTCTTTTCAGGTGAGGCAGAGGTTCATTTGTACCTCCTAGAACCTCATCTACTATATCCGTTGTTCCTGGTTTGGACACCTATATATCAGTGACACACCTCCGCTCAATCCACCTAAATCTACCTGATCTCACGATTGCTAAACAGTCCCCCTTCCATTCCAACACTGACCTTTCTGCTCTGGGCCTCCTCCATTGTCAGAGTGAGGCCCGGTTCAAATTGGAGGGACATGACATCATATTTCGCTTGGGCAGCTTATACCCCAGCGGTGTGAATATTGACTTCTCTAATTTCGAGTAACCCTTGCTTTCCTTTATCTCATTCCCTCCCCATTCCCAGTTCTCTGACCAATCAGACCATCCCTGATAGCATTTTATCTCTGTTTGCTTTGTTGTTACCTTCTCCTAGCTAACAATGATCTCTTCTACATTTTCCTTGATCTCCACCCTCTTTGATGTCTCATTCTCACACCTGACACTTCATTATCTCTGTGGCTCCCCCACCCCTACCCTCTCCCATGACCCTCAATTTTGGAGTCCCCTTTTTGGTCTCCAAAACAGAGCTCATGAGAGGAATACATCTGGTAAATGCACAGAATCTCTTCCCCAGAGTAGATGAATCGAGGACCAGTAGACATAAATTCAAGGTGAAGGGGAAAAGATTTAGTAGGAATCTGAAGAGTAACTTTTTCACACAGAGGGTGGTGGGTGCATGGAACAAGCTGCCGGGGAGGTAGTTGAGGCTGGGACTTTCCGAATGTTTTATAAACAGTTAGATAAGTAGATGGATAGGAGAGATTTGGAAGGGATATGGACCAAACGTGGGCAGGCGGGATTGGTGTAGCTAGGGTATGTTGGCTGGTGTACGCAAGTTGGACTGACGGGCCTGCTTCCATGCTGTATCACTCTATAACTCTATGAGAAGAGACAGGAAAGGAATCAATGATGAGTCTAAAAGGTTCCTTCCAAAAATCAAACATCTCTGCTGACTCTTGAGAATGCCACGGTCTTGGATGCTCAAAGTGGCAAAAGAGCATTTGAGAAGACAAGGAGTGAAACGTCCATGAATTGGGAGCACTTGGAAGTCCAGCACTTCAGAAACTACCCAGTTTAATTTCCCACATGCTACATCCAGTATTGTTTGCGGGTCCCAATTTTATATCTCCACCAAACTGGTCCATAAGGTTTTACCGAGTTGAACGATCTCAGAGTACTGTCTCTGAAGGATCTTTCAGCATATGTGAACTACCAAGAGTTTGTTGGGTTTCTCCTCAAGCTACTGATCCCCCCGGTATATAATATTGGCTAGTTAAAATCTTATTAAACTTATTATCTTATTAAACTAAAATCTTATTAAAATCTTTTTATAGCACACCAGTTAAAAATAAACGTTGCTGTAGTGTGTAATCAGAGTGCCTTGTCTGTTTCCTATTACAGTGCCTTCCATAATTTTTGGGACAAAGACCCATCATTTATTTATTTGCCTCTATACTCCACAATTTGAGATTTGTACTAGAAAAATCACATGTGGTTAAAGCGCACATTGTCAGGTTTTATTAAAGAGTATTTTTATACATTTTGGTTTCACCATGTAGAAATTACAGCTGTGTTTATACATAGTCCCACCCCCCCATTTCAGGGCACCATAATGTTTCGGACACATGGCTTCACAGATGTTTGTAATTGCTCAGGTGTGTTTAAATGCCTCCTTAATGCAGGTATAAGAGAGCTCTCAGCACCTAGCCTATCCTCCAGGCTTTTCATTACCTTTGGAAACTTTTATTGCTGTTTATCAACATGAGGACTTGCTGTTTATCAACTATGAGACTGAAAAACAAGAATAAAACTGTAAGAGATATCAGCCAAACACTAGGCCTACCAAAATCAACTGTTTGGAACATCATTAAGAAGAAAGAGAGCACTGGTGAGCTTACTAATCGCAAAGGACTGGCAGGCCAAGGAGGATCTCCACAGCTGATGACAGAAGACTTCTCTCTATAATAAAGAAAAATCCCCAAACACCTGTACAACAGATCAGAAACACTCTTCAGGAGTCAGATGTGGTGACCACTGTCTGCGGAAGACTTCATGAAGAGAAATACAGAGGCTACATTGCAAGATGCAAACCACTGAGAGCAACCACAGTTCTGCAAAAAGGTCTTGTGGACAGATGAGATTAAAATTAACTTATATCAGAGTGATGGCAAGAGCAATGTATGGAGGAGAGAAGGAACTGCCCAAGATCCAAAGCATACCACCTCATCTGTGAAACACGGTGGTGGGGGTGTTATGGCCTGGGCATGTATGCCTGCTGAAGGTACTGGCTCACTTATCTTCATTGATGATACAACTGCTGATAGTAGTAGCATAATGAATTCTGAAGTGTATAGACACATCCTAGCTGCTCAAGTTCAAACAAATGTATCAAAACTAATTGGCCAGCAATTCATTCTAAAGTAGACAATGATCCCAAATATACCGCTAAAGCTGCACATGAGTTTTTCAATGCTATAAAATGGTAAATTCTTGAGTAGCTAAGTCCATCACCTGACCTGAACCCAATTGAGCATGCCTTTTATATGCTGAAGAGACTAGGCCCCAAATTAAGCATAAGCTAAAGATGGCTGCAATACCAGCCTGGCAGAGCATCACCAGAGAAGACACCCAGCAACTGATGATGTCCATGAATCACAGACGTCATGCAATCATCGCATGCAAAGGATATGCAACAAAATACTAAACATGACATTTCTCATTTACATGACATTGCTGTGTCCAAAACATTATGGTGCCCTGAAATAAGAGGACTATGGATAAACACTGCTGTAATTTCTACATGGTGAAAACAAAAAGTATAAAAATGGCCTTTATTAAAATTTGACAATGTGCACTTTGATTTGTTCTATTACAAATCTCAAATTGTGTGGTACAGAGGCAAATAAATAGATGATTGGTCGTTGTCCCAAACATTATGGAGGTCACTGTATGTTTGTTGAGTAGATCCATTGTCTACATTATTTTGGAAACTGCATTAACCATTTAATCATTTGATGCATTTGAGCAATACATGCCTGCTTAATTATACAAAGATCTTTGGTGCAAAAGTAACAAAACTGAAAGAAAGATCCATATTTAAAATAACAAAAGGATTCTATATAACAGATATCAACAATCAATTTCTCCTGCAGGCACAAGGAACTGCAGATGCTGGTTTACAATAAACAACACAAAGTGTTGGAGTGACTCAGTGGGTAATGCAGCATCACTGGAGAACATGGACCGGTGACATTTTGGGTCTGGACTCCTCTTCAGTTTGATTGTTGTAGTGGGGAGAAAGCTGAAAGAGAGGTGGGATGTGACAAAATCTGGCAAGCGATGGGTGGATACAGAAGAGGAGGGTTTTACCTATTGTAAAGTTTGAGATGGAGCATGCATTCTAATGAAAAACCCCACTGGCTCTTATTTGCATTTTACATTTAAAGCATATGCATCTACAGTATTGATTCTGAAGTAGTTGCTTTCACTAAAGCAGCTGTTAATTTTAATTAAAAGTGGATTATTAAATCTTAGCTAATTAATATAAACCTGATTTACTTGGGGTTTGCTGAATACTAAATTGAGATAAAAATATTTTGATCAATATAATCATACGTACTAACGTGAGCTATCATCTTCTGACTGAGCCAAGATTTAATCTAGGTTTTTCCTATCTCCATCATACCCCTTCAAATAAAATTGTGGAATTATTTTAAGTATTCTATTAACAAAACATGTGAAAGCAATTGAATGGTTATGACATCTGGAACCTAAATTATGAGAGATTGACAATGGTGAACTGACTTCCTTTAGAATGAAAAAAATAAAATATTTGAAGTGTGAGCCAGCAGTGCAAAGAGAGAAAATACATTTATGATTTGTGTGAAAGGATCTCCAACCATTTCTGTTCTTAGTTCATATATTTGCCATTTGTAGGGGCTTTCTCATATTCATTGAGAGATAACTCATTGGGTAAGAGAGACACAAAATGCTGGACTAATTCAATGAGACAGGCAGCATCTCTGGAGAGAAGGAATGGGCGATGTTTCGGGTCAAGACCCTTGGTCCATCTTTGGTGTAAACGAGCATCTGCAGTTTCTTCCTACACAAATTATTGGGTAATATAGGCAGTTTCATGTTGAATCATTGGCATTACTATCATAAACAGTGGAAACATACAGCATTTTCCCACCAGTAACCTAGCAACCATGCTCCAGCTTGTGTTTTGTCAGGTCAACTTGACTCCTGACCGCTTTATAAAATTAGATTGAAAAGCTGAACTTCAGAGGTGAGACTTACTGTCCTTGACATCAAGGCAGCTTTTGATATTCATTAAGTACGGAAATGGTAAATTCCATTGCACCATGTTAAATTCTATTCAACACATCTCAGCAACTTAATCAGTCCATGAGCTGATAAGTCCTAAGTAGAATTTACATCACAAAGATGGTAGGGAATGACCAACTCCAACAAAGGAATATAACCACCCACCCTCATAAGTCTAACCACCTACCCTCATTGCCATTACCAAATCCCCATTATCAATATCCTTGGCAAAGGTGAGTAAGATGTCACCAAAGACCAGAACCCAGCTGGACCAGGCACTTAATACTGTGGCTACAAGACCAAGTCAAAGGGTAGGTTCTCTGCATAGATGACCCTCCTCCTGAGAGCCATTTGTTCATCTACAAGTCACAATACAGGAGTGCGATGGAATTCTCTTCATGCCTTTGAATGAATGGAGCTCCAACAAACCACAAGAGGCTTAATATCATTCAAAACAAAGCAGTCAGTTTAATTGGCATCCCATTCACCATCCTAAATCATTATTTCATTTGCCGGAATAGTTGTAGCAGTGTCTGCCATCTACAAAATGCTCCACTCTTACTAATCCAGGCTACTCAACCGCAGCTCCCACACCCCGGCGTGGCGGAACTGCCACAAGGGGGGAGGGGGGAACAAAGGAGGAACTAGAGCAGGATACTTTGAAAATTTGTCGGCACTCTTTATGTGGCGACTCTTTGCACACCTTGGGAATGCAAAACCAAGGATATCAGCAACCTTAACTGCAATAATAAAGGCGAGTTGCAGACACTGATATGCAAGCACCAATTTAGATTGTTACAAATCAGCACAAGTATTTTCCTATTAGGAGTGTTCCACTTCACTGATTCCTGTTCCAAAATAATATAAGTTATTACTATGTCATGAGCAGTTTTATTTCTTGTTATAAGCCTTAATTATTTCACAATTTTTCCTGTGGATTTTGAAATTATTCCTCTAAATTGTTGGGTAGCAAACAATACTCCACTCTTTAAGAAAGGCGAGGAAGAGAGATAACAAAGTATGGCTGATGTTAGCCTATTGTTAGTGGAAAGGGAAACTTTGGAAATTATAATGAAGGATGTAACGCTTTGAGCAGAGTCAGCATTGATTCATAGGAAAATTATGTTTGACAACCCAACTGAATTTTTTGACCATATGACTAGCAAAAGTGATAAAGTGGGTGTGGTTTATTTTTAGTTTAGTTTAGCATAGAAACATAGAAACATAGAAACATAGAAATTAGGTGCAGGAGTAGGCCATTCAGCCCTTCGAGCCTGCACCGCCATTCAATATGATCATGGCTGATCATCCAACTCAGTATCCCGTACCTGCCTTCTCTCCATACCCTCTGATCCCCTTAGCCACAAGGGCCACATCCAACTCACTCTTAAATATAGCCAATGAACTGGCCTCAACTACCCTCTGTGGCAGAGAGTTCCAGAGACTCACCACTCTCTGTGTGAAGAAAGTCTTTCTCATCTCGGTCTTAAAGGATTTCCCCCTTATCCTTAAGCTGTGACCCCTTGTCCTGGACTTCCCCAACATCGGGAACAATCTTCCTGCATCTAGCCTGTCCAACCCCTTAAGAATTTTGTAAGTTTCTATAAGATCCCCTCTTAATCTCCTAAATTCCAGAGAGTATAAACCGAGTCTATCCAGTCTTTCTTCATAAGACAGTCCTGACATCCCAGGAATCAGTCTGGTGAACCTTCTCTGCACTCCCTCTATGGCAATAATGTCCTTCCTCAGATTTGGAGACCAAAACTGCACGCAATACTCCAGGTGTGGTCTCACCAAGACCCTGTACAACTGAAGTAGAACCTCCCTGCTCCTGTACTCAAATCCTTTTGCTATGAAAGCCAACATACCATTCGCTTTTTTCACTGCCTGCTGCACCTGCATGCCTACTTTCAATGACTGGTGTACCATGACACCCAGGTCTCGCTGCATCTCCCCTTTTCCTAATCGTTTAGTTTAGCTTAGCTCATTATTGTCACGTGTACCGAGGTACAGAGAAAAGCTTTTTTGTTGCATGCTATCCCGTCAGCGAAAAGACTATACGTACAATCAAGCCGCCTACAGTGTGCAGATTCAGGATAAAGTGCAAACACACTTCCTTTCTTACAAACAGTCCGGCAGAATACCACCATATCATCCCCCATAAGCAACTGTACAGAAAGAGTCTACTGAGCCCGTTTGCAAGAGGCGCTATGTTTTGACACTATTTTCAAAGCCTAGACCTCGCTCTAGTTGTTATGAGCAGTGCCATATTCAGGCAAGTCCCAAGCTGCTGCGGGCCTCCAGACCTTTGCCTTCCCTGGGACCTGCAGGCCGACCTACAAACCAGCGTTCCTCTCCTCGTCCATCCACCTTTGTTCTGCAGGGGCGCTTTCCGCAGCCAACCTTAAAGGCCAGACCCCGGTTCCCGTTCCTCTCCTACTGATGTCACTCCGCTCCCATCACATTCGTCGTCTCCCAACTCCCTCCTTCGTGGGAAGTTGCAGCGGCAACTCGCCAGGCTCCCCCTTCCAGCCCAGTTACTCGCCGGATTGGCGGATACCTCCTGCAGGCCACAGAATGCATGGGCTTGCATTCAGCCATGATCTGCACCAAGTCTTGCGTCCAGCCACGACGGCTTCCCCTGAGGACTAGCTGGGAGGATAACCCTTGCGAATGACTTGTCCCATTGCTAGCACATATTCAGAACAGGGAATAGCAGAGGATTGCCTGTAATACAACTGTCCCAACTCTTCTTCTACCAGTTAGGACAAGACATTTACAGGGATTGTCACAGAGGTGGCAGGCACATTGTACGATTTTATTTAGTGAGTAACATTATGTCAGGCTTCACTGGTCCAGTGAGGAGGATTTGCAAAGTTGACTGAGCTATCAACATTTGGAGCCTTAATCAATGCTGGGTGAGTTGTTGGATTTATTCATGTTTTATTTTCGAATGCAACTGTAATAGTATAACTAAATGGCTTATAGATTATTTTAGAAGCATTTATGAGTGAAGCACATTATTGCTGGCATGGAGCGACATGTAGACCAGACTGGGCAAGCAGTTATTCTCCCCCAAAAGGCATTTGGGAACTGGATGGTAATTAAGTAATTTTGTGGCAGTTTGATACTATATATGTTTTCTAAATTCCAGATAATTACCAGAACTTAAATTCCACAGCTGTCTTTTACTTTAGTTTAGTTTAGAGATACAGCACGGAAACAAGTTGTTTGGTACACTGAGTTTGCATCGAGCAACGATCACCCCTACACTATGTTATCCCAATTTTGCACCCTGCACACTAGGGGCAATTTACGGATGCCAATTAACCTACAAACTGCAGGGTCTTTGGAATGTGGGAGGAGACCGGAGCACCTGGAGCAAACACACACGGTCACAGGGAGAACGTGTAAACTCCATACTGAAAGCACCCAAAATCAGGTTTGAACCCGGGTCTCTGGTGCTGTAAGGAAACAACTCTACCACTGTGTCACTATGCCGCCAGTGACAGCTGCCATTATAGATTATGAACTTGTGTGTTTAGAATTGTTTGTTCATGCCTTTGGGTTACTAGTCCCGTAATGTAACTGCAGCAGCACTTCCTTCCATGATTTCTTATTTAATTGGAATGAATGTTCTTAGCCACGACCTGCAGTTGCAAAGTGAACCATTAGGTTCAGCCATGGAAGTCCACAACTTACGTTGGCTAGTTATAAATCTGGGACTTATTGACTAACAAATTATGCTTACCTTCAGTTTAAGTTTAGTTTTAAGTTACGGCATGGAAACTGGCTCTTTGGCGCGCCGAGTTCATGCCAATGATCAATTACCCATTCACATTGGTTGCCAAGGGGCAATTTACATCTCCCTCCGAGATGCAGGGAGGCCTGGGGTGTATGGGCTCCTCCTCCACACCCTGCACTTCCTCGCCCTGGGCCACCGTCTGGACACCAAGTGGTGGTCGGTGTTGCTTTCCGGTCGTGAGGGAGGCCCCCGGAGGGGGTCCCTCTACGCAGGGATTCTCCCCCTATGCAGTGGGGGCCTGGGGTGGAGGAAATTGCACCGAGGTGTTCCCTGCAACCTGTTTCTCTCGCAGTTCACAGACTCGCCAGCCGCCTGCCACTTTTGCGGGCTGGAAGAGTCTGTGTACCACGTGTACATGGAATGTGTGAGGCTGCAGCCCCTGTTTGAATACCTAAAGGGGCTGCTCCTTGCCTTCTAGCTGCATTTTTCACCTACCATCCTCATCTTTGGACACCCTGTGCCTAGGGGAGAGGGTAGGGCTGAAGATGTCCTGGTTGAGTTGCTCCTGGGCCTGGCCAAGCTGGTCATCCATGAGTCAAGTCGCCAGACGGTGGAGGGCTCTACCCGAGCCGGCTACCTGGCCCTTTTCCGGGGTTACGTCCGTGCCCGGGTTGAGTTAGAAAGGGAATACGCCCTGTCCACGGGCACCCTGAGGGAGTTCCGGGACCGCTGGGCACCGCAGGGTGTTGAATGTATCCTCAATAAGGATTGTAACATGGTTGTATAGTAGTTTATTATGGATATATATTTGTATTGTATTATGGTGGTGGATTCTGGCTTGTTTTATTGTAGTGTAAATATTATTTTTTTTAAATTGAATAAATGTTTTGATTTAAAAAAGGGGCAATTTACAGAGACTAATTGGCCCACAAACACGCACATCTTTGGGATGTGGGAGGAAACTGAAGCATCCGGAGGAAACCCATGCTGTCACAGGGAAAATGTGAAAACTCCACACTGACAGCACCAGAGGTCAGGATTGGACCTGGGACTCTGGCAGTGTGAGGTAGCAGCTCCACCAACTGTGTCACTGTGGTGCCTAATTCCCCCACTTCAGCAATCAAATTGATCATTCCCTCTCCAACATGTCGGTTCTTTATTTTGTCCACATGTTTTTCAGTCCATCTTCCCAGTTCATCTTGCCATGCAGATGCTGGTGCTGCCATTTTAACTCCTTTTTATTCCCTAGTTACTATGTGGTCTCCTTTACATTTGGTGATCAATTGGCAGAGCTGTTCCAAACAGGCCATGAGACATTAACACTCCATCCCACTCTCACTATGAAACATCTGTCTTTGGTCTCTTACATTTTTGATGTGAGCTAAGGAAACAGCAGGTTATTTGCTGTCTAAGCATATGATTTGCTGCTTCTCATCCCTACCTTCTCTGCATCTTAAAACATGCACCTCTTTAGCTATTTCTAGTTCTGTTGAAAATTTGGCAATTTGCAATATAAACTCTGATATTATTTTTGTGGGTCAAAGGACAAAGGACAAAGGACTAAGGACATTTATTATCACATTCACCAAATGGTGTAGTGAAATTTGTCTTGCCAATGTAGCACATTAATAAAGATAAGACATAACATTAGAGAATTTAACAACATAAAAACATCCCCCCACAATGGTTCCCACTGTGGGGGAAGGCAGCGAAATCCAGTCCAAGCCCCTGTTCACCCATAGTCGGGCCTATTATGGCCTCCGCAGCCAGTCCGATGTTTTCAGGCCCTTTTGCCGGAAAGCTGGAACTCCGGCATCGGGTCAACATTCCTCAGCGGCTTGGAAATGTCTGGAGCGGCTGCCTCCTCCCCCGGAGACCTCAGGCTGGTTTGGAGCTCCGACTCTGGTGATCTCGAATCCCAGGCTCCGCACTGTATTAAAACCAGCGCTGCCTGTGGCTGGACGCCCGCAGCCACAGCTCTGCGATGTTGGGAGTCGGCAGCCACAGCACTCCGGAGCCCGCCGCACGGCGATCTGGCAAGGCATCGCCCGCTCCGTGCTGGTGTCCCAGCGCTGTGTCGCCACCGAAGCTGCAGTCCCAGCAGGAAAGGCTGCTCCAGTCCAATGGTAGGCCACACGGAGGGGGGCAAAGAAGCAGCTCGGAGGGAAGCCGCCTCTCCAACCAGGTAGGGATTAGGAAATAAAGTTTCCCCCTTCCCCTCCCACGCCCCCCACATAAAAGACTAAAAGACCTCCACAAAAAAACACTTTAACTCACTAAAAATTTAAAAAATTTGAAAAGACTAACAGCTGCTGGCAGGGCAGCCATACTCTTCGGCAACCCCTACTGACCTGCTGAGTAAATGCATCATTTTCTGTGTGTTTTTTTTTTAATTAGACATTCCAGATGCTTATGGTATTAACATTGCTCTGTTTATTAGCTCAACCAAAAGGATGAGAACTGTCTTCATAGCTGCTTGCGCGGTCACTGTCGCTAGTCATTTTGGTTAATCTCATTTGAGGGAATATCTGCATTTCTCTTTTCTCAAAAGAAGAAAGATAGATCAATCTATTAAATCTTCAAGAGAGGAGACAGAATGAAAATACATTAAAATGTCTAATTGTATCTAATAGGGTGATACAATGGTGCAGCGCCAGAGACCCGGGTGCGATTCTGACTACGGGTGCTGTCTGCATGGGGTTTGTATGTTCTCCCTGGTTTTCTCTGGGTGCTTTGGTTTCCTTCCATGCTCCAAAGACGTACAGGTTTGTAGGTTAATTGGCTGCTGTAAATATTCCCTTGTATGTAGGATAGAACTAGTATATGGGTGATCGATGGTCGGCATGGATTCGGTGGGCTGAAGGGCCTGTTTCAACAATGTATCTCAAAAGTTTAAAGTCTAAAGTCTAAAAATGTATGATTCACAGAAGATTACATGGAACATAGACGTTAGAAAAGTAAGCACAGGAACAGACCCCCAGCCCACAATGTCTGTGCCGAACATGATGCTAAGCTAAATTGTTCTGTTATGTGATCAGATCTCTTCAGATTGGGAACATACAGAACAGAAAATACATCTGGCTGGTCTTCTGTTCATTCAATAGCAATCCAGGACTGATCTATGACTTAATAATTAATCTCTTTCTATTTTGTTACAGGTTAAATGTCCTAATATTGTTGACCAACAAAAAGGGATGGTACTTCGAGCTATGTCTCGAGCGTTATATGTCATCGTAGTTCTGTCATTATGGTTTGGAGGGGAGACTACTGCAGAAAGAGCAGGTATGTTGCCAATTTCAATATTAAAATTGCATCGTCAGATATGAATAATATTCTTTGTTTTCAGGTATCCTTTGCGTCAGATCTCTGCAGAGTTGTTGAAATTACAGAACAGAGAAACGTAATCCTTTTCAAAATTTGGGGATTTTGAATATATATTTTTGTTTAGTTCATCATTGTTGTATTCAACTTTTTTTACATACTAATTTAATTCAATTTTTAAATGATTTTCTGTTGCAACAAGCGTTTGTAATTATAAATAAAGCCAGTTTAAAGTCTTTGAAATTCCCATTTTATGCAACATTTTCCACTCTATAA
This sequence comes from Okamejei kenojei, assembly GCA_035221665.1. Classification (NCBI taxonomy): domain Eukaryota; kingdom Metazoa; phylum Chordata; class Chondrichthyes; order Rajiformes; family Rajidae; genus Okamejei; species Okamejei kenojei. The sequence goes on from CM069134.1 coordinate 74,609,790, forward strand.
GACTTGATAATGTAACATTTTCCTCTCTTATTGGACTCTGTTGAGTGGATTTATCATTATCTTTTGAACATTCTAATCTCCTCTTTGAACTTTGATTAAAATTCAATCTTCAATCTTCAAGCTCCCATCCACTTGAGAGCTCCACAACTTTTCCAGCCTTTACTTGCAATTTAAGTCACTCATTCCAGGAACAATTTGAGTAAATCTGCATCTGCATCTTGCATCTTGCACATGTGATGCCTAGAATGGGATGCAAATTGCTAGTGTAAATTGGTGTTTTATAAAAGTTCACCATAACTTTTTAGTTTTTGTATTTGGGTCTTTATTTATAAAGTGTTGGATCTGTATGAATTTCTTAACTTGCCCTGTCACGTTCAAAGTAAATGGCCACATACACCAAACCTCTGTTCTTGCTCATCCTTCGGAACTGCTCCCATCATATCACGGGTCTCGACCCGAAACGTCGCCTTTCTCCTTCGCTCCTTAGATGCTGCTGCACCCACTGAGTTTCTCCAGCCTTTTGTGTACCCACATCATATCACGTTGTCTGGCTTTAATCTGAGAAACTTTCAGTTGAATTTCAAAGGTTCTACCACACTATTTGCAGAAACCCAAAGGAGAACATGCAAGTGTATTGATCAATAATTACCTTTACCTTTCAACCTTATCAAAAGTAAATTATCTGTACTTTCTATGTTCAAGGAAATTTGGAGTTGCAAATCTTCAGTTACAGCAACTTGAAAGGCATTGAATTGTCTATGAAATTATTTTGGATGTCCTGAAATGTTAAAGAACACCATACGAACATTATTCTTTCTTAAATTAGGCTAAGCTCAATGTGACTGGGTGCAGTACTTGTGGTTCATTGCTTGTGGTCTAGCTTCCACCACTAGTTCTATCAAAATAGGCTCTGTAGTTTCCAAGTTGTAAAGTAATACATTTTGTAAGTTAAAAATAGGGAAAGGAATGCACCATAAATAGTCTGAATTTAAATGAACAGAGAGACCAATGCATGCAAATGCAGGGTAGTGATATGTGGTGGCCAAAGCCGATTTCATCAGTAAAAAAATAATTATATAATTAGTTGTATCTCTGCAGATGGAATTTAGAAACAAATAGGTAATGTTTAATTAGTACAGTTAAACTGCTGTCGTTGGCTTATGTGTAGATTTAACTCTGCATTTACAGGAAGGTTAATAAATTAATTAAATGTGCAGAAGAGTTTATGAAATCATCAATTAATAATAAACGTACAAAAGCTAGGGTTATACAGCACAGCACAGAGTCTGAAGAAGGCTCCCGCCCCAAAACGTCACCCATCCTTGTTCTCCAGGGATGCTGCCTGACCCGCTGAGTTACTCCGACAATTTGTGTCTATCTACAGAAACAGATTCTTTGGAACACTGAGTCCATGCAAACTCTCAAGTACCCATTTAAATTAATTCTACACTAATCCCAATTTAATTTTCCCACATTCCTATGAACTCCCCCCATATGCTACCACTCACCTGGATGTTTGGGGCAAGTTACAGTGGGCAATTAAAGTTACCACCTTGCACATCTTTGGGATGTGGCACAAAATTGGTGCAGCTGGAGGAATCCATATGGTCACAGGGGATCTTACGATCTCCACATGGACGGCGCTCGAGGTCAGGATCAAAACTAAACCACTGAAGCTGTGAAACAGTAATGGTGAGGTTATAGCTATTTACAATAGATCACAAGTTGCAACAAACTGCTGTTCAGGGAACATTATTGGTGTCTCTACTCTGGGAGGTGTGACTGCCTTCTCCGTGAACAGAAGCTAATGTACTCTGTAGGATTTACCAGGATTGCAAGCTTCCAAAGGGCTCAGAGAAGGTTAGACTGCACTGTGATGATGTTTTAGATTTTCATTGATAAGCTGGACTTCATTATGAATCACAAGAGATAGACACCCAGATAATACAACATGCATATGACGTGAGCAGTGATCTTTCATGGCGAAAGCATAGCTTCCAGGAAACTCACCAGACTCAAAAGGCTGCAGATGCTAATATTGATGTTGCTAAGCTGGAAAGGGTTCAGAAAAGATTTACGAGGATATTTCTAGGAATTGAAGGCCTAAGCTATCGGGAGAGGTTGAGCAGGTGAGGATAGAAGAATGAGCGGTAATCTTATAGAGGTGTGCAAGATCATGAGAGGAATAGATTGGGTAAATGTATAGTCTTTTGCCCAGAGGAGAGGAATCAAGAAGCAGAGGACATAGGTTTAAGGTGAGGGGGAAAAGCTTTAATAGGAACCTGAAAGTAACTTGTTTACACAAAGGGTGGTAGGTATATGGAACGAGTGGCTGGAGGAGGTAGTTGAGACAGGTACATGGATAAGATAGGTTTAGAGGGATACAAGCATGGATTCTGCATCCACAGAAATGAATTATCCTGTTACATAACGAATTCAGGGTGTCATTTAAAGAAGAAAATTATAAACTTGCTTACTTAGGATTTTAATACATCAGGTAACATACTTTTCATACAAAATTGAGAACATTTTTAAATATTTAAAAAAAAATTAAAACATTTAAATACTTTTTGGGAGCTTTATAAATCAAAGTTCAACACCGAACCACGAAAGATGATATTAGCACTATTGACTAAATACTTGATCAGATTGGTAGATTTTAAGAAGAAAGAGGCTTTGAGAAGAAAAACATTCAGAAGCAATTTTGCGAGGGTGGCAGTTGAATGGAGCAGCAATGAAAAGTGAAAAAAAATGAGTGCTGAGATATCGAAATTGTTTTGGGTTTGGGAAGGATTAGTGAATAACAACACACAGAAAATGTTGTTAACCTCACTTTTGTTCAGAGTTCCCTGCTCAATGGAATTACATTTGCTGAGCCAAACATATACAAAAAGGGTAGGTTCAAAGTTTAAAAATCAGCCTCAAGGAGGCATTATTAAGCATCAATCAAGATCAATAATGTCTGCACCATTGTTTTATTCTGCCTAAAGCTTGGAAAATAAATTGTGCTGCCAATCAATCCTAGTTAAAGAATCAACACATACTCCAAACAAATTTGAGTTGAACACATTATTGTTCATTTATAAGAAAGATGTTAGGAAAAGTGATGAGAAAGCTAGAGTGTGACTACCCTTTTTCTTAAGCAAATAGCAACAGAAATAGATATTTCATACTCCAGAATTGTGAAAATTGCCAAAGTTTGACCTGTTCATAAAAAGCAGGAAAAATTGCATTGGATTATAATTGATTAGTTCTTCAATTCCTTTTACTCTCCTTTACTCATATCCCAGGATACCTTTCGATCTCCATCTTGAAAATTTGAAGCCCTACTCATTTGATGAAAATAGTTTGCGGACATATCCACTTTTTTGGATCTATTTTTTTATCATTGAGGTGTGCATATGGGTATGCTGGCAGCGGCACCAGAAATATCTAAAGATGAACAACTATCCTAGTGAAACTACAACACTGGACTGCATGCAGGGTAAGCAGCAAAGATAGCAGGCAATAGACAGAGTGGAGTGATCTCCCAGCCAACATATCAGATCATATCTCTGTAGTCTGACCACATTAAGCCATCAATGATGGTGGACAATTAAACAGCTAGTGGGAGAAAGATACACCAAGAGTATCCCCATCCTCAACTATGTCAAGGCTCAACACATGGACACCAAAGGCAAAGCTAATAAATTGCAGTCATGTTAAATCCTAATCAATAATCCATGAAATCACCACCACCATTTAAATCAATTGTCAGCTATTTGATCCATCCAATATGTTATGAAGAAATGGCTGTGGTCATTGAATACAGCAAAGGCTTAGGTCTAGAGAACATCCCAGCTGCAGTGCTGAAAACTTGTATTCCAACCTAGCGGTACATCAGGACTGATATTGTTGGAAGACTGGCTTTCATCTCTGGCTTTCATCACACACAGCTGTGAAAATTGCCAAAATTTGACCTGTTCATAAAAAGCAGGAAAGATTCAAGTCAGCAATTTAAAGGCCAATTACTCTCAATGATCAGGAAATTTATCATTTGCGTACTGCTAGAAATGATCTACCACAAGCTTTGTCCAAACATAGATCAAAGAACTGTATTCCTGGTGAGACTGACTGACCATGAAGGGTATATGTAATGGAGTGTGGCATTCAAAAATGGTGGTAGTCTTGATGTCAATAGACATGAAGGGAAAACACTCAAATTGAGTCACACTTTGCACAAAGGAAGGCAGTTGGGGTTGTCAGAGGTTAATCAACCCAGTCGAGGACATCACTCCAGGAGTTCCTCAGTGCAGGGGCAGCACAGTGGCATAGCGGTAGAGCTGCTATCTTACAGCGCCAGAGTCCCTCAACCTGCAGTGTCCTGAGATAACAATCCAAGTCCATCCAACTCTCCCTGTAGCTAATACCCACTAATCCAGTCATCATTCCGTTAAACCTCCTCTGTACCTTTTGCCAAAGCCTTCACAGCCGTCCTATATTGTGGGTGACCAGAACTGCATGCAATGCTCCAAATATGGCCGAACCAAAGTCCTATAAAGCTGCATCATCGCTTCCTGACTCTTATGCTCAATGCCCGAGCAAAGAAATCAAGAATACTATATGAACCTTATTGAAACAAGACTTCAACCTACGGTAGTTTTTCTGATGAGCATAAAGACATGGTTTCACTTCAAATAATAGCATGGAAGCTATTCTTTTTTTTTCTCTCTCATTGAATTTGAGATAAACTGTTTATCTGTTCACTATTGTCAGTGTTATGAGACTTTGCTTTTCCCAAATTAGTTTTGTTTAGCTTAGTTTAGTTTAGTTTAGATTAGTTTAGTTTAGTTTATTTTCTTGTCCCGTGTGCCATCATCTAAAGTGAAAAGCTTTTGTTGCATGCTAAACAGTCAGCAGAAAAGACCACACATGATCACAATTGAGCCATCCACAGCATACATGATAAAGAAAATACATGATACATGATAAAGAAAATAACATGAATGTTTAGCGCAAGATAATGCCTGATCAAAGATAATCTGCAGGTCTCCAAAGGTAGATAGTAGCATAGGACTGCTCTCTTGTTGGAAGGGTGGTTCAGTTGCCTGATAACAGCTGCATTCCTACATTGAAATAGTAAGCTTCATTTGAACACATCTCTCTGGTTGTAAAGTACTTTAGGATGGCCTGCATTTTATAAATTCATATCTTTATCTCCTCCATCACTAGTTCTGGCCTTGCATCCTCCTGACAGAAAGATGCCCTGACAGGGAACAAATCATAGAACCAAGCGGTAATGTTGCAACGCTCTCTCTGATCTGAGTTTTACTGTGAAACTGACTCCAATGAAATTGTGACACAGCTCCTCACAGGAATTTGTTCTCCTGCCCCCACGATGCTAGTGAATGGAAATGTTCCAGTTCAACGCATCCAAATTCCAGATGCTTATTACTGCTGCTTGAAGCTGGATTTTGGTATTCATGTGTCTATTTTATGTTCCTGATTTTGTATGTACCTGTAGTTAAACGAAACAGTCAGGACAGATCTGGAGAAGAGCTGTGCTGTGTTAGGAATAGCTGTTTGACAGTCTTTTGAATGTAGCATAGAAAATTATCAAGCAGCTGCAACATTCCTTGTGCACATAAAGAAAGTAAATAATGTAATGCCAGCACTGAAAAATGCCTTCTTTCCTGAATGGTGTTGTAGAGGAAGGGTGGGGGAGGGTGTCATTTTCTTTCAATTACACCAACCAACCCAGAGTAGTTCATAGACTATTTAGAGGCTATGGCATTTGTGGGTGTGAAGTCACATTTATATGTAAACTGGACTGTATGGCCAACAGGTTTCTCGTCCCGAATAGCATTAACAAACTAAATCGGTTTTTAGGGTAATGCAATGATTTCAAGGTTTAGCTGCTTTTAGCAATGCCGGATTTTTCTTCCAAATTCCCTCATCTGAAGAATTTCTATTGACCCTTGGGAGGCTCTCCTTGAATCCCAGACACCATCTAAGTCTAATATCTGTCTCTGCCTCTTTGTGATATTTGTCATCCATCAAGATTCTCCATTAATGCCACGGTTCTAAGGATACGTTTCAACATTTGATCATAAGATCATAAGGTCTTAAGTGATAGGAGCAGAATGAGGCCAATCGGCCCATTGTATCTACTCTGCTATTCAATAATGGCTGATCTATCTCTCCCTCCTAACCCCATTCTCTTGCCTTTCCCCATAACTTCTGACACCCGTCCTATTCTTTCATTTGAAACAGACAATCTTGGATGTCTCTTTGTCCGATATCTTAAAACGTGCCTAGCCTGGTCCTTGACAGCTGCTATCTGAGATTACTTCAGTGCTTGAAATTTTGCTTTGCTGCCAGTTGACATTGGTCATGTCTTAATCAGAAGCTTATCGGTTCACGTCCTTTCTCCAGAGATATTGTGGATGATCACATTGAATAGCGGTGCTGGCTTGAAGGGCCAAGTGGCCTGCTCCTGCACCTATTGTTTATTGTCTATATCTGTACATTATCCAAAGTGATATTGTAATGAGTCGACTAAAACACACATCAGGATACAACACATATTTATTAAATCTACATACAGCAAGGATCTGCAGTCATCACATCTCCGAGCTGCTACTCATTCTAACTAGCGTAAGCAGGCTCTTGATAATATGAAGTACATATTAGGCGGAGTCACTACTAACAAACATAATTAGCTAGTATGAAATAGCCAATCTACATCCTTCCTTATAGAAACAAAAGAAGCATCGGTGGCTAAGCAATATAGGTGGGATGTTTGCAGAATTACACAAAATCGCCATATCAAATGGTTGGCCTACAAGCCCTTGCGGCACAAGTCCCCCTCACCTCCTTTCACTGGAGAAGCAATCGGGGAGGGAAATGGGGAAACAACCGGCGGCCAGACATGCAGGGAGGGTGACGAGATGGGCAAGCTAAATGGCAAACGCCGCACGGAGATCACAGTGGGAACAATAGGCGGCAGTGGGGACGTATGACCGACTGTGGGAGCGGATACGAAACGGGAGACATCTGGATATGGAGTCACAGGATGCTGTTCCTTCACTGGAAGGATATGTTGATGGTTGCGTCTGTAGGTGACCCCATCCGCTTCGACCAGATAAGAGCGTGGCTCTTTGGCAGGGCCGTGTATGTGACCCAGACATGTATAGCCCTTGTTTGTCTGGAGACAGACCACTTGTCCATGAGCGAGAGGTTTAAGTGGACTTGTCGAAGAAGCGTTCCTGCATGTCACGTTTGGATTGTAGTTGCTTCTGAACTGTAGTCGGGGAATGAACTTGTGGCTGCAAAAGCTGCTGGGACACAGTCAGAGGAGCACGGGTTTGGCGAGACCGTTGGGCTGGAGAACCCAGTATGGGATCCCGCTCAATATTCCTTAGGTTGAGCAAGTCCAGATGCATGTCTGATTTGGCAAGGTATGACCGCTCCATGAGTTGCTTTGCATTCCGGACAGCGCGTTCGGCGAGTCCATTGGACTATGGGAATTCAGGGCTGCTGGTAATATGTTGAAAGTCCCATCGTTGTGCAAAGTTTTTAAAAGCTTAGCTGGTGAACTGTCTGTCATTGTTGGACTGGATACGTGCAGGAGAGCCGTGCATGTAGAAGTGGCGCTGCAACTTTTCGATTACTCCTTCAGAAGTAGTGGTTTGAAGTAAGTCGATTTCGAACCAGCCAGTGTAAGAGTCTACAAGGACCAGATAGTGTTTGCCATACCATTCGAAGATGTCAGTAGCTAACGTGGACCACAGGAGAGGGGGTTCTGAGTGCGGCAGTAAAGGCTGCTTTTGCTGATGTGACATCAGGCTTTTGCAGACGGCTCAAACTTCTACTAACAAACATTATAATTGGCTAGTATGAAATAGCCAATCTACAGATATCATAATGCAGTATTGAGAGGGTGCTGCTTTATCAGTGGGTGGTTTTCTTTTCAGATGAGGTGGTTGCAAATATTTCCATGGTGCTATTTTGAAGAACCAGAAGGTTCACCCCAATATCAGTGAGACAAATTATCTGATACTGATCACATTGCTGCTGTGAGATCTTTCTATGAACTAATGCTTCTGGCACCATATGGACAGTTGCTCGATCTCTCTTCTATACTCTGACTCATTCTAATCAGTGATACGTCCCACAACAGTGGTGTCGTCAGCGAACTTGATGAGGGAGATCGCACTCTGACCGGCTACTCGGACTTGAGTGTAGATTGAGTACAGCAGGGGGCTGAGCACGCAGCCTTGAGGTGCTCCCGTGCTGATTGTTATCGAGTCTGACGACATTCCCACCAATATGAACAGACTGTGGTCTGTGAATGAGGAAGTCAAGGATCCAATTGCAGAGGGATGCGCAGAGACCCAGTTCTGCGAGTTTGGTAACCAGCTAGGAGGGGATGAATGTGTTAAATGCCGAGCTGTAATCAATGAATAACTGCCTGACATATGAGTTTTTGTTGTCCAAGTGGTCCAGAGCGGAGTGAAGGGCCAGCGAGATCGCATCCACCGTTGTTCTTTTGTGGCGGTAAGCGAACTGCAATGGGTCCAGGTTTTTGTCAAGGAAGGAGTTAATTTGCTCCATGATCAGCCTCTCAAAGCACTTTGTCACCATTGGCGTTAGTGCCACTGGTCGATAGTCATTGAGGAATGTCGCCTTATACTTCTTGGGCACTGGTATAATTGATGCCCTTTTAAAGCAGGTGGGGACCTCAGACCTCAAAAGTGAGAGCTTGAAAATGTCCGTAAAAACTCCAGCCAGTGGGTCCACACAGGTTTTTATAACATAACCGGGTATACCATCAGGTCCAGGCTCTTTTCCAGGGTTCACCCCTCTGAAGGATTTCCTGACTTCGGCCTCTGTGACTGAAACTGAAATACCATCACAGCGAATGGGGGCTCGGGAAGGCACATCAATATTCTCCCTATCAAAACGTGCGTGAAACGCATTGATGCTTCCCCACCTGCCATGTTTCCTGCCAAGCAAGAATTTTATTGTCCTATCAGGGACACATGACAATAAACTCACTTGAACTTCAACTTGAACTTTGGAGTGCGGGAGGAAACCGGACAACCCAAAGAAAACCCACACGGTCATAGGGAGAACATAGTCAGGCTCGAACCCAGGTCCCTGGTGTTGTAAGGCAGCAACTATACCGCTGCGCCACTGTGCCACCCACTAATCTAATCGTATTCAGTGGTAGCCCTGCACATTGGACTGCTGAAAAATAAAATCACCAGCAACTTTACTCACGCTTTCTGTGAAAGAAACACCAAGGCTGCATCTGTCATAGATTAGGTCATTTTATGCTCAGCTGTAAATTGGCAACCATCCCAGCCCTGGATTCCAATCAATTTTTTATGTACCTGTTATGACTTGAATCGTTTAAGATAAGGATCATGTTTAAAAACATGGCATCTGTTAAATATTATTCTTAAAAACAATTGTGGCTGCACATCAATAGTCTCAATATTAGTAACCCTTTACATAGTTTGATATAGTTCTGCATGCAATGACAGCATCGACAAAAGGGTTAGAAATGGCTGGAAGTTTACCCCTGTCAATGACTCTCTTCATAATTTAGTTACAACGAGATTGTAAACACAATTCCCCAATGTATTTCTCACTCGATGGACTTATTTTGTGCTAAACTGCAGATTAATTCACAGTCTGCACGCACCTCACCTAAAATGACAATGGATATCATTGTTATCATAGTTCCTTTGAAGTAGAGGGGAAACTCAACTTACAGCTGTTGCTCATTGTCAAGTACCTTGCTGTGAGCTGCATCTAAATATGAAGACAGGCTTGTGTTAACCATGGCATTGACCACTCAGACAGCTATAGAAGGAATTTGCATCATCAAGAAAGAGAAATCTAAATTACACTCCACTATTGTCTTCAATCTCAAATATTTCCCCAGTTCTGCAATTAAAAGTAGTACTCTCAGGATATGTCAATAACATTAAAATGACCATGATCTTAGATAGACAGATAATAGGATAATAGATAGGTAGATAAAGTCCCATTGTTTTTTCTGAACAAGGTGAAAAATTCCTTCCTTAACTTACATGATTAAAAAGATTCATTGTATTACTATCTCTGGACCTGGGTGCACACTATTTTTTCCCATTGCATTTGACTACGATATACTTCAAGTCAATTAATTGTACTTTCAGACATCAATGATTGATGCTGTAAAAATGTAGGTTTTGTTAATGGAACAGAAGGGTTGCAATGTACAGTTGAAAATGTTATCTACAACTTTTCTGCTACAGTTTAGCCAGAGGGAAAAGTTATCCATTGCTGAGAAGTGGTGTAATATTGTGTTTCCCCTGAATGTGCTGAAGCAGCATTGCCCTCGAGTCTTGCGCTACAGGTCAATAAAAAAAAACTAACATGAAGAAGCCTGTTCAAAGCAAATTATCTATAATATATCTACAATCACAAAGTAATAATTTTCAATTCATGTTCTTAAAAAATAATCATAATTAAATCATCGATACAGCAAAACATTAATAGTTTTGCATTGAAATCATTACGCAACAACATTTTTATTTAAAATTGAAAACTTTTTATAAAACCGCAAGAGAAAGATTTATATTTCCTTGAGAATTAGCACAAAACCAACTTCTGTAGTACATTCAGTCTGATGAGGGCAGGTTTCAGCAATCTCTTGTGGGAGGCTGGATCTGTGGAACTACACATAATAACAGCCTTCAATTGTGTCGTACACCATTTCAAGTGGATCTCTGCTCTCAAAAGGAGCACAAAGGAGCTGAGAGAAAGAGCTGGGCTTTTATGTTTCTGACAGTCACTGTTTCGAGGCAGCATGTTGCAGTGAAATGCTTTGGGGTGCAGTGCTTATGCTTTTTAATGTGTACCATCTATTACCTGTGAACTCTGGTTCCTTTACAGGCTGCAAGAACGTGCACTATGACCTGGTCTTTCTGCTGGACACTTCCTACAGCGTGGGGAAGGAGAATTTTGAAAAGGTCAGGCAGTGGGTGGCCAATTTGGTGGACAGTTTCGACATCAGTCCAGAGAAAACCAGGGTAGGAGTTGTTAGCTACAGTGACAAGCCACACACTGAGTTCAACCTAGGTGCTTATCATAACATAGAGGACATCAAGCAGGCTGCGGCAAGCATCAGATACCGACGTGGGAACACCATAACTGGGGAGGCCATTGGCTACATTACCTTGAACAGCTTCTCACAGCGGCAAGGCGGAAGACCAAATAATCCGAACATCCAGAAAGTAGCGATCCTCTTGACAGATGGCAGAAGCCAGGATGAAGTCTTGCCTAATGCGACTTTGGCCCACTCTGCTGGTATCAGGCTCTTTGCTGTTGGTGTTGGTGATGCCCTGAGGGAGGAACTGGAGGAGATTGCTTCTGAACCCAAATCTGCTCACATGTTCCACGTCACTGATTTCAATGCCATAGACAAGATTCGAGGAATACTACGACAGAGACTGTGCCAAAGTAAGTGCCTACTATTTGTTATTTGATCGGACACATCAAGCAAAATAATGTTACCTGTGGCTTTGAAGAAGCATATATGCTGCTTGAGCATTCATTTTTAGATGTACTGTATATGACTGCAACCATCCATTATTTAACTGTTTACAAACTGCCTAAGGCGATATAAATTATTGGACAATCAAAGCCTGAGATCCAGGTCTGATATTGTTTGTTCAATTTAAGGCAAAACTAACAAAAAGGTTAGCTTACTGGTGACTGGGAGCAGCATGTGATACACTAGCTGGGAGCTGGAGGGATGGGTGCGAATTCTGGAGGTTGTTTCCGGCTCCATAAAATATTTTATTTTAGTATAGTTTAGTTAGGTTTAGAGATACGATATGGAAACAGGACCTTTAGCCCATCAAGTTTGCATCGGCCAATGATCACCGGTACTATCCTAGTTCTATCTTTATAATTTATAGAAGCCAATTAACGTATAAACCCCTGCACATCTTTGTGGGAGTAAACCGGGGCACCTGGAGAAAATCCATACAGTTACGGGGAAAATGTACAAACTCCGTACAGACAGCACTTATAGTCAGGATCAAGGCCAGATCTATGATGCTGGAAGGCAGCAACTGTACTGCTGTGCCACTGTGTTGCCCAAAAATATGTTGTAAATGGAAAGAATCCCTGAATCTTGTGGTGGGTTAAAGCCTATCGGTTACGCCCAGAAGCACCATTCCAACCCTTTTTCCTTGAGAGTTGAAAAGCACACATAAGATGTTACTGTTATTATTAGAGAGATTTCCACATTTCAGGTGAGTATACAATGCTCCGATTAAAAGCTCCAATTAAATTTGAGTAAGGTTTGCACTGATGGTCTGAGATCCATTCCAGGCATTCCCCTTCCGACAACATTTCTTAGTGTTTTGGGATAGTGGTTGGAAGTCCCTGGTACTTTTCTTTAAATAATTGTTGATGGCAATCAGTTTAAATTCATCATGGAGAAGCATTAAACTGAATACTTACCAAGTCACAACACGAAACATTTGAAAATTCTGTGCATGTGTGTTTGTATGAGTGAAAGTGATTAGTAGGATATTGTGAAAGAGTGACAGAAACTTTTTCGGTTGGGACCCTTCTTCTGACTGGGGATTTCTTCAGAGTCCAAAGGAGTGTCCCAACCCGAAGCATCACATATCCTTTTCCTCCAGAGATGCTGCGTGATCCGCTGAATTACTCTAGCACTTTGTGTCTATCTTTGTTGGTGGTTCCTTGTCCAGAGGATTGTTTTACACAGTTATTAATTAGTGAATGGACGCTATGAAGAAATATTATATTTGTCTTCATTTTTCAGCTTTTTTTGCGTAATCTTTTATAGAAACTTTCAAAACACATGAGGATAGTAATGTGTCCTTGGTTCAAAATGAAGCTGCAGCAGTGCATTGTGTTCTGGCTGCTTCCAAATGTTGATGCTATTGACTTTCATATTGTATGACTAATACGAACAACTTATGATGAATTTCTAACTTGTGACGGAACAAAACAAAATGGCCATTTTGTTCATTTTGGAACTTTGTTATCATGAGTTGAACAGAAATAGCAACTGTGGGGGAGAGGCGTCGTGCTGTAAATGTTCGGAGTTCATTTTTTTAAAGCGGCCAATAACTTGTACTAAATCTTCATTAGAGTTTCCGCTAAACACTATCACTTAGAATAATGATCAGGCATTTTTATGTAGCAGACAGTGTTTTGCACTGACATTTTACTTTACTTACTGGAGGTAAAGACCAAGAAAGTTAACCTGCTTGGATATCATACTTTTTGAGTTGTTGGAGGTCAAATCTGGGTTGCAGTTGTAAACATTCATAGTGTAGAAACCTACCGTACTAATCATTTATCAACCATTTGCCATATTTGATCGAATAAATAGTAATCAGAACTATTTCAGCCCAGGATTTATTATAAGCACTGCATGGACAAAATATAACTAATGAGTGTTATTTCCATTTTCACTTGCTTGAAAGCATCTACTTACTTGAGAAACTGGCAAATTACTTGAAAGGAGTAATTAAAGGGCACTGTATTCATCTCCAAGGCAACTCTACTTTCAGCCCAGCTACAAATCATTTTGACTCCATGATGTCAAACACATGGAGTGTGATGTGTCCACAGTCTGTGCATTTTCATGTGGATTTCCTTAGCCATAGGTTATTTGGAAAAGGGAGTTTAAATGTTTGTCAACTGTATTTTGATCAGTGGTGTGTCCTTTAATTATTTTAAAACTCTGCACGACATTGAGGCTAAAAGTGTGCTGTTCAAGAAGCAGGCTCAATAGAAGGCTAGAAGCTACCTCTTTAATACCACACTGCACAATTTGTGTACTGTGCCCCTCATCATGCTTTCAGTTTAGATAATCTCCAAACACTACTTATGTCCCAATAATTTGGCAAAATTCACATCATTTTTAACACATAATTCACTGTCAATAGATAATAGACAATAAACAATAGGTGCAGGAGTAGGCCATTCGGCCCTTCGAGCCAGCACTGCCATTCACTGTGATAATGGCTGATCATCCACAATCAGTACCCCGTTCCTGCCTTCTCCCCATATCCCTCGACTCTGCTATCTTTAAAAGCTGTATCTAACTCTTGAAAGCATCCAGAGAATCGGCCTCCACTGCCTTCTGAGGCAGCTAATTCCACAGATTCACAACTCTCTGGGTGAAAAAGGTTTTCCTCATCTCCGTTATAAATAGCCTACCTCTTAGCCTAGGTTCTGCACTCCCCCAACATCGGGTACCTGCCTCTAGCATGTCCAATCCCTTAATAATCTTATATGTTTCAATAAGATCCCCTCTCATCCTTCTAAATGTCAGTGTATACAAGCCCAGTCACTCCATTCTTTCTACATATGGTCAGTCATACAATTTAAAATTGTATGACTGACCTGGCCAGTGAATTTCACTACACCAATTTGATGTAAATCCAATTAACTTATGGACATATAATAAATGTACTTATGAACTTATGAACTTACGACAGTCCCACCATCCCGGGAATTAACCTTGTGAACCTACGCTGCACTCCCTCAATAGCAAGAATGCCCTCCCTCAAATTTGGAGAGCAAAACAGCACACAATACTCCAGGTGTGGTCTCACCAGGGCCCTGTACAACTGCAGAAAGATCTCTTTACCCCTATACTCAACTCCTCTTCTTGTGAAGGTCAACATGCCATTAGCTTTCTTCACTGTCCTTTCAGACCATTCAATTGCTTTAGACCATGTAGCTTTTAGTTCTTTCCAAGATAAGTATCATAATTCTTCATCATACATTTCTTGGTCCATTGTCCACAGGTTTGTTAACTTATCCTTTTTTCCTTGTAACCCTCTTTGAATCCACAGCTGTGATTTAATTGAGTTTAGATTTTTTTTTAAATATGGAGATATGATGCAGAAACAGGCCCTTCGGCCCACCGAATCCCCACTGACCAGCCATCACCCTGTACACTAAAATTATCTTACACACACAAGGGACATTTTACAATTATACCAAGCCAATTATCCTACAAACCTGTATGTCTTTAGAGTGTGGGAGGAAACTGGAGCACCCGGAGAAAAAACATGCAGTCACGGGGAGAACATATAAACTCCATACAGACAGCACCCATAGTCAAGATCAAACCTAGGTCTCTGGCACAGTAGGGCAGCAACTCTACCGCTGCACTACCGTGCCGCCCTTCATAACCCGGGCAACCCCTCTCCTCCTCTCTCCTATCTGGAAAAAGGTGCAAAAGTTTGGAAGCACACACCACCAGATTCACAGACAGACTTTTTTCTGCTGTTACCAGACTACTAAACAGTTCTCTCATAAATTAACCTAAGAGTGTAATCCCAATCTTCCAATTTATTTACTCCCTTGAACATTTTTAAATCTGCAATGACACTGTAACATTATTTCTGTACTCTGGTATGTTTCCCATTTGCACCACCAAAGATAGACATAAAATGCTGGAGTAACTCAGCGGGACAGGCAGCATCTATGGAGAGAAGGAATGGGTGACGTTTCGGGTCAAGACGCTGAACCCCTGATTTACTCCAGCATTTTGTGTGTATCTTCGGTTTAAACCAGCATTTGCAGTTCCTTCCTACACATACACCTTTGCACTATCTGTTGTACTTGTATGTGGCTTGATTGTGCTCATGTGTGGCATGATTTGACTAGATAGCACGCAAACAATTTTTGCCTCTGTATCTCAGTATACATGACAATAATGAAATCATACCAATGCCAGTAAGATTTTAACAGAGGATTCAAAGTACTGCATATTAGAGGGTAGGACTGCTACATTACTTTTTAATGAATTGTTTAATTATTGAACAACTACAGGCTGAGGACAGGAAAGTACAATTAGAATGCTGCTATTGAAAAGTTTAAACCAATAAAGTCTCATCAGGAAATTATATGCACTGTAATTTTTATTATTGGAGTAACTAATTAGAGATTAATAGAGTGCAAACAGATAGTCCTTAATGTGCTTCAGATAATAAGTATATACTTACACTGCATGGTCATTTTGCAATGTTAAACTATTAGGGAACGTATCATTAAAAAGTGCTTTTAAAATTTAAATACAATCTTGATGAGATCATGAGCATTATTAACATTCTTGTCATCATTGACCAAGAAACTGAAATGATTAACAATGAAGAGTGATTATGTATATTAGTTTAGTTTTAGTTTAGAGATACAGAGTGGAAACAGGCCCTTGGGCACCCCGAGTCCGTACCGACCAGCGTTCCCTACATATTAACACTACACCACACACTACAGACAACTTACACATACACCAAGGCAATTAACTTACAAACATGTACGTCTAATGGCCCTGTCCCACGGTACGGGCTCATTCCAAGAGCTCTCCCACGTTTGTCCTGATTCAAACTCGGAGATTTACGGTAATGGCCGCTCGTCGGTACTCGGGGCTCTCGTGGACATTTTTCAACATGTTAGTGAGTCCTCCCGAGTACCTGCTGTTAGCGTTACAAGCCGCTAAGAGACGACCCCGAGCTCCAACATACCCGCTACATACATTCTCCGTGTTTACCACGAGTTTGATTTTTTTTTAAACTCGGTTGAGCTCTTGGAATGAACTCGTACCGTGGGACAGGGCCATTAGGAGTGTGGGAGGAAACAGAAGATCTCAGAGAAAACCCACATGGACACGGGGAGAACGTACAAACTCTGAAAAGACAGTACCCGTAGTTGGGATCGAACCAGGTCTCTGGCGCTGCAAGCGCTGTAAGGCAGCAACACTAATGCTGCGCCACCGTAGCTAGAACTATTCTATCGAAACAAGAGAGGAGAGATATCCAGAAACACATTAATGCAGATGCTGTTTACCCAAGAAAAGACAATGTGTTGGAGCAACTCAGCTGGTTAGGCAGCATCCCTGGAGAACATGGATAGGTGTCAGTTTGAGTTGTGACCCTTCTTCAGACTGAGGTATATCTTTACATCTATATAAATAAATATAGTACATGATTTTGATACAATGAAAAATATTTTACACTTGATATGGGTTTCTAGAATGATTATACATGTATAAGCTTTTCATCAAATCAGAATGTTATAGCACAAAGACTCATTCAGGCCTTTGTACTGATGGTGGTTGAGCTATCTAATGTATTTTATATTATCACATCTTGTAGTATATTTCAATTTCTAGTTGGCAGATAAGAAAAAGTAACAAAAGGGTGATCAATGTCTCAAGCACATTTACAAGCGTTTAAGAGGTTTTTAGATAGGCACGTGGATAGGTAGGAATGGAGGGATATAAATGATGTGCAGGCAGATGAGATTAGTTTCTCTTGGCATCATGTTCGACTAAGATTGGGAGCCGAAGGGTCTGCTCCTGGTCTTTGTTTTGTGCATTTGACAGATTTTCTGGAGGTTTGAAAAACATCCAATCATACAAGTTAGTCATTCACTAGAGGCCATAGATTTAAGGCTAGAGGGGCAAAGTGTAAAGGAGATTTGTTGGGCATTTTTTTATTTTGCACCGAGTGAGGTGGGTACCTGGAATGTACTAACAGGGGTGATAGTGAAGACAGATGTGATAGCGGCATTTAAAAGGCTTTTAGATCGCCACATGAATGTGCAGGAATTGGAGGGATATAGATCACGTGCAGGCAGAGAAGTTTATGTTAACTTGCCATTATGTTTGACATGGACAGTGTGGGCCAAAGGGACTGTTCCCATTATGTACTGTTCCATGGTATTTGTTCATTGGTCTGAATTCAGCTATAACCTTTTATTAGATATTGTGAATTGTTTGATAATGCAAGCTCAATATAAATGAGAATGTAGCTTTCCCTTTCATGTTTCTACCCAGGGCGATTACCCAGGGTGGGGCGGCACAGCAGAGTGGCACAGTGGTAGAGTTGCTGCCCTTCAGTGCCAGAGACCAGGTTTGATCTTGACTATGGCCGCTCTCTGTATGGAGTTTTTTCCCATGACATGTGTGGGTTTTCTCCAGGTGCTCCAGTTTCTTCCCACACTCCAAAGATGCACAGGTTTGTTGGTTAATTGGCTTGGTAAAAATGTAAATTCCTCATGTATGTAAGATAGTGCTAGTGAACAGGGATTGCTGGTCAGTGTGAACTCCAATCTATGGGCCAAAGGGCCTGTTTCCTCACTGTACCTCTAAACAAAACTAAACTATTTATTCTCACCCGTGTATCAACATTCTTTGAGATTACTAGTGAGACCCTGCCCATTCTAATTAATACAATTGAGTAACATCTGTGACTTCAGCAGCTGCCAGACAGTCAGTTCTCAGCATTGAACCATTCAGCCAGGCCTGACTGCTTGGTGCAGACAGTCATTCATTGCCAATTACACAGCTAAATTCTGACCTTACACTCTGTAGTCTGGCTCACCTTTCTTTTACCTTTAACAGCAAAGAATCATATCTTGCTGCAAGGCAACTGATACTTAAATTGCACACTCCTGTATTTACAGTTCCTCAACATGCAGCTATAGCAAAAATGGGAAGTTCACATAATTGGCTAGTTTCTCTCCACAGCCCTGCCCTGCCCTGCCCTCCCCCAAGCCCTCCAGCCTCCCTCTACCTCTTTCGCTCCTTCTCCATCTCCCTCCCCCTTTTAAACATCCACGACAGTCTTCCAGACGAGAAGGGATTAAATTAAAGAATGACCTCAGGCTCTGGCACCTATCTATGCTGCCTGTAAGGGAGGAAAAGCTATTAGTTCTGACAGCATGTGTTCAGTGAGGCATGTCCCTCTCTGCACACACCAGTATTTTGCTTAAAGGGACAAATTACCCAAGAAAAAGCACTCAGTGGATTCGGGCTTTGAAGATTTAATCTAAACATGCATTTGTTGAAATCGGGTTGTCCATTATTAAATTGAAGGATCAGATATGTTTTCTAGCCCAGATTCAGAGATTTTCCTTCCAAAACTGTGCAGTTTTGGACAGGCCCAGGAAACTGTATGTCCCACGGAGTCAGGCATGGGATTGTGATGCACAATTAGCCTACACACATTTGACCTGACGCAGGCAACAGACTAATTTGTGCTACCTGCTTATTAACATGATTTATCCATGCACCTGGTGCTGACCGCACTGTCCGCTGGTGCATGTTCTAAAAGAGCCCTGTTGTATAACACAGATAATGGCCCTTTGGCCATGACTGTGCTGATTGTCAAACACAATCAGTGGCACAGTTATTTTGTGGTAGAGTTGCTGTCTTATAGCGGCAGAGGCCCAGGTTTGATCCTGACTATGGATGCTGTCTGTATGGAGTTTGTACGCACTACCTGTGAAGAGTGGGTTTTCTCTGGGTGCCCCAGTTTTCTCCCACATTCCAAAGACTTACAAGTTTGTAGGCTTCTGTAAATTGTCCCTAGTGTGTATGCTATTGTTAGTTCTCTGGGGTGATTGCTGGTCGGCGTGGACATGCTGGGTAGAAGGCCCTGTTCCCACACTATCTGTAAAGTCTAAACTATTAGAACATGGAAAAGTACAGCACATGAACAGGCCCTTCAGCTTCCAATGTCCCTGCAGAACATGATGCCAAATTAAACTAATCTCCTCTACCTGCACGTGATCCATATCTCTTCATTCTCTGCAGATCCATGTGCATATCCAAAAGGCTCTTAAATGCACAATATCACATCTGCCTCTACATTACCCGTCATAACATTCCAGGTATCCACCACTTTCTAAAAAACGTGTCTCTCACATCTCCTTTAAACTTTGCCCCCTCTCACCTTAAAGCTGTGCCCTCTTGTCTTTGGCATTTCCACCTAGGATAAAGGTTCTGACTGTCCAACCTATCTGTGCCTCTCCTAATTTTGTATACTCCTATTGGGTCTCCCCTCAGCTTCAGAATTGCTAGTGAAAATGATCCAAGTTTGTCCAACCTTTCCCCACAGCTAGTTCAAGGTCAAGTGAGTTTATTGTCATGTGTCCGTGATAGGTCAATGAAATTCTTGCTTTGCTTCGGCACACAGAACATAGTAGGCATTGACTACAAAACAGATCAGTGTGTCCATATATCATTATATAAATACATACACACATGAATAAATAAACTGATAAAGTGCAAATAACAGATAACAGATAATGGGTTATTAATGATCATAGTTTTGTCCGAGCCAGGTTTAATAGCCTGATGGCTGTGGGGAAGTAGCTATTCCTGAACCTGGTCATTGCCGTCTTCAGGCTCCTGTACCTTCTACCTGAAGGTAGCATAGAGATGAGTGTGTGGCCAGGATGGTGTGGGTCATTGATGATGCTGCCAGCCTTTTTGAGGCAGTGACTGCGATAAATCCCCTCGATGGAAGGAAGGTCAAAGCCGATGATGGACTGGGCAGTATTTACTACTTTTTGAAATCATTTCCTCTCCAGGGCGCTCAAGTTACCGAACCAAGCCACGATGCAACCAGTCAGCAAGCTTTCTACAGTGCACCTGTAGAAGTTAGAGAGAGTCTTCCTTGACAAACCAACTCTCCGACTAATACCCATGAATCCAGGAAGAAACAACCACACTATGCCCATTTTCCCTCTCCCACATTCCTCAACATTATGTCAGCTCTCAGAGCGATCCTAAAAATCAGATTTTCCTACTTATTTTTCCTATGTCCTGTTACATGCCTATCAACTACACTCTGATTTCCCTCTTGCTCATCTACATCAGAGGTGATTAGCTGTAGCCACTTAATCTGCCAGCCAAAAAATATTTGTTGCATGCGAGAAAATTTGAGAGGAAACTCGTGCAGTCACAGGGACAATGTGCAAACAAGCAGCACTAGAGCTGAGGATAGAACCCAAGTCGTCAGAGCTGTGTAGCAGCACAGTCAACCACAACACAACTGCCCATTTTGTGAGTAATGAGCACACTAAAAACAGAGTTAATGTCACTGTAGGAATGTAATTCCGTGTAGGCCATATTAGGCTGGAGATAGGAAATGTCCTTATTTAATGGACTTGGGAGAAACAACCTGAACATTTAACGTAAGCAAAAGGTTCCAAGTCACTTGTTATTACCAACCTTTTTTACCATCAGGTGGCTTTCAAACTGATTTTAAACTATTAGATTACTGTACTGACATGGATAGAAAATTGGTTGGCAGACAGGAAACAAAGAATATGAATTAGCGCGTCTCTTTCAGAATGGCAGGCAGTGACTAGTGGGGAAGCGCATGGCAGTGCAGGGACTGCTGCTATTTACAATATACCTTAATGATTTAGATGAAGGGATTAAAAGTAACATAAGCTAATTTGCAGATGACACAAAGTTGGGTGGCAGTGTGAACTGTGAGGAGGATGCTATGAGGATGCAGGGTGATTTGGACAGGTTGGGTGAGTGACAATAGACAATAGACAATACGTGCAGAAGTAGGTCCTTTGGCCCTTTGAGCCAGCACCGCCATTCAATGTGATCATGGCTGATCATTCACAATCAGTACCCCGTTCCTGCCTTGTCCCCATATCCCCTGACTCCGCTATTTTTAAGGACCCTAATCTAGCTCTTTCTTGAATGCATCCAGTGAACCTGCCTCCACTGCCCTGTAGCAGAGAATTCCACAGACTCACCACTCTTGATGAGAAAAAGTGCTTCCTCATCTCCGTTCTAAATGGCTTACTCCTTATTCTTAAACTGTGGCACCTGGTTCTGGACTCCCCAACACCGGGAACATGTTTCCTGCCTCTAGCGTGTCCAAACCCTTAACAATCTTATATGTTTTAATGAGATCTTTCATCCTTCTAAACTCCAGAGTGTACAAGCCCTGCTGCTCTATTCTCTCGGCATATGACAGTCCCACCATTCTGGGAATTAACCTTTTAAACCTACGCTGCACTCCCTCAATAGCAAGAATGTCCTTCCTCAAATTAGGGGACCAAAACTGCACACAATATTCCAGGTGTGTTCTCACTAGGGATGTGTAGAACTGCAGAATGACCTCTTTGCTCCTATATTCGATTCCTCTTGTTATAAACACCAACATACCATTCGCTTTCTTCAAGGCTTGTTGTACCTGCATGCTTACTTTCATAGACATAGAAACATAGAAACATAGTAAATAGGTGCAGGAGTAGGCCATTCAGCCCTTCGAGCCTGCACCGCCCTTCACTATGATAATGGCTGATCATCCAACTCGGTATCCCGACCTGCCTTCTCTCCATACCCCCTGATCCCTCTAGCCACAAGGGCCACATCTAACTCCCCCTTAAATATAGCCAATGAACTGGTCTCAACTACCTTCTGTGGCAGAGAATTCCAGAGACTCACCACTCTCTGTGTGAAAAATATTTTTCTCATCTCGGTCCTAAAAGATTTCCGCCTTATCCTTAAACTCTGACCCCTTGTTCTGGACTTCCCCAACATCGGAAACAATCTTCCTGCATCTAGCCTGTCCAACCCCTTAAGAATTTTGTAAGTTTCTATAACATCCCCCCTCAATCTTCTAAATTCTAGCGAGTACAAGCCGAGCCTATCCAGTCTTTCTTCATATGAAAGTCCTGACATCCCAGGAATCAGTCTGTTGAACCTTCTCTGTACTCCACCTATGGCAAGAATGTCTTTCCTCATATTTGGAGACCAAAACTGTACGCAATGCTCCAGGTGCGGTCTCACCAAGACCCTGTACAACTGTAGTAGAACCTCCCTGCTCCTATACGCAAATCCTTTTGCTATGAATGCTAACATACCATTCGCATTCTTCACTGCCTGCTGCACTTGTATGCCTACTTTCAATGACTGGTGTACCATGACACCCAGGTCTCGTTGCATCTTTCCTTTTCCTAATCGGCCACCATTCAGATAATAGTCGACATTCCTGTTTTTGCCAACAAAGTGGATAACCTCACATTTATCCACATTATACTGCATCTGCCATGCATTTGCCCACTCACCCAGTCTATCCAAGTCACCTTGCAGCCTCCTAGCATCCTCCTCACAGCTAACACTGCCCCCCAGCTTCATGTCATCCACAAACTTGAAGATGTTGCATTCAATTCCCTCGTCCAAATCATTAATATATATTGTAAATTGCTGGAGTCCCAGCACTGAGCCTTGCGGTACCCCACTACTCACTGCCTGCCATTCTGAAAAGGACCTGATTACTCCTACCCTTTCGTTCCTGCCTGCCAGCCAGTTCTCTATCCACATCAATACTGAACCCTAAATACCATGTGCTCTAAGTTTGTATACTAATCTCTTATGTGGGACCTTGTGGAAAGCCTTCTGAAAGTCCAGATATAATACATCCACTGGTTCTCCCCTATCCACTCTACTAGTTACATCCTCAAAAAAATCAATAAGATTCATCAGACATGATTTATCTTTCGTAAATCCATGCTGACTTTGTCCAATGATTTCACCACTTTCCAAATGTGCTGCTATCCCATCTTTAATAACTGACTCCTGCAGTTTCCCCACTACCGATGTTAGACTAATTGGTCTGTAATTCCCCATTTTCTCTCTCCCTCCCTTTTTAAAAAGTGGGGTTACATTAGCTACCCTCCAATCCTCAGGAACTACTCCAGAATCTAAAGTGTTTTGGAAAATTATCACTAATGCATCCACTATTTCTGGGGCTATTTCCTTAAATACTCTGCGATGCAGCCTATCTGGCCCTGGGGATTTATCAGCCTTTAATCTATTCAATTTACCTAACACCACTTTCCGGCTAACCTGGATTTCACTCAGTTCCACCATCTCATTTGATCCCCAGTCCCCTGCTATTTCCGGCAGATTATTTATGTCTTCCTTAGTGAAGACAGAACCAAAGTAGTTATTCAATTGGTCTGCCACGTCCTTGTTCCCCATGATCACTTCACCCGCTTCTGACTGCAAGACTGATGAACGCGGACCCCCAGTTGTACTTCCCCTTTTTCCAACGTGACGCCATTTAGATAGTGATCTGCCTTTCTGTTTTTGCTATCAAAGTGGATAACCTCACATTTATCCACATTAAACTTCATCTGCCATGCATCTGCCCAATCCCTCAACCTGTCCAAGTTACCCTGCATCCTCATAGCATCCTCCTCACAGTTCACACTGCCACCCAGCTTTGTGTCATCTGCAAATTTGCTAATGTTACTTTGAATCCCTTCATCCAAATCATTGATGTATATTGTAAATAGTTGCGGTCCCAGCACCGATCCTTGCAGTGCCCCACTAGTCACTGCCTGCCATTCTGAAAGGGACCCGTTAATTCCTACTCTTTGTTTACTGTCTGCCAACCACTTCTCTATCCATGTTAGCACTTTACCCGCAATACTATGTGCCCTAATTTGTCCACTTATCTCCTATGTGGGACCTTATCAAATGCTTTCTGAAAGTCCAGGTTCACTACACCCACTGCTCTCCCTTGTCCATTTTCCTTGTTACATCCTTAAAAAATTCCAGAAGATTAGTCAAGTATGATTTCCCCTTCTTAAATCCATGCTGACTCGGACCGAGTGGGCAGATGCATGGCAGATGCAGTTTAATGTGGATAAATGTGAGGTTATCCTCTTTGTGGCAAAAACAGGAATGCAAATTATTTTCTGAATGGTGTCAAGTTAGGAAAAGGGGAAGTACAATGAGATGTGGGTGTCCTTGTACATCAGTCACTGAAACTAAAGCATGTAGGTGCAGCAGGCAGTGAAGAATGCTAATGGCATGTTGGCCTTCGTGACAAGTGGAGTATAGGAGCAAAGAAGTCCTTCTGCAGTTGTAAGGCCACACCTGGATATTATGTGCAGTTTTGGTCTCCAAATTTGAGGAAGGGCATTCTTGCTATTGAGGGAGTGCCATGTAAGTTCACAAGGTTAATTCCCGGAATGGCTGGACTATCATATGTTGAAAGAATGGAGCGACTGGGCTAGTATACACTGACATTTAGGATGTGAGGGGATCTTATTGAAACCTAAGATTACTAGACTAAAAGGGATTGGTTGGGTCCCAGCATCACATGGGAGGGCTGGTACCCCAATGCAATATTCTACCTCTCCCCCAATTCCAATATTGATGGAGAGTGAGGAGGTGGGTGGGCTTTCTGGAGCGCTAGTATGGGTGTTGTGGGCTGAAGGGACTGGATTTCAGAGGGCTAGTATGGGCCGAATGGATTCTTGGGCTGGTTGCTCAGTCACTCAAGCCTGTTGTGCTGGCAGCTCACTCACTCACGGCTGTTGGGTTGGCAGTTGACTCGCGTCTATTCATTGAAATTCCATTTCAAGTAGGGTGCAAGGCCACTAAATTCAAGTTAAGTTTCTTACCACTTCAAGCAGGGTGCAAAGGCCACCAAATTCAATGCAGTTTCATACCTCTCCCTCCTCCATCTTGCAGAGACTGAGCCACGCCCACACTTTTGGGTTTTATAATCTCTTCCCCCCTCCCACCAGAAGGGGCGTGGCCTTCATGGTGTGATTGATGGGAGAGAGAATCTCAACATTTTTAAAACACTAATAACTGTTTTATTTTTAATCAATGGGAAAAATCCTCGGCTCGTGATGAGCGGAGGGGGACTCTGAGTAGGATGGCCAAAAATCACAGCCATACGTGATAGAGCTTTTACTAAAATCAATATAAAGCCAAATAGGAAGTGGTCAAAATTTGACTTTTAATTATATAGAAGGCAAGGCAACTTTAATTAAGCAAGGCAACTTTAATTAGGCAAGGAAACTTTAATTAGGCAACACAGCTTTAGCATTTCCAAACCAAAGGCAACACAGCTTTAGCATTTCCAAATCAAAGGCAACACAGCTTCAGCATTTCCAAAGGAAAGGCAACACAGCTTTCGCATTTCCAAACCAAAGGCAACACAGATTTAGCATTTCCAAAGCAAAGGCAACCCAGCTTTAGCATTTCTAAACTATATTTTCAAACCACATTAAGGACACTGACAGGTCAATAAAACCACTCACAGTTTAGTAGACATATGTTCAGTGTTATTCACAGCTCAGGTGACCTTCATGTGACACTCTCACTCCCCCATCTTGCAGAGACTGTCTGAGGCACTCAACACTTCCGGGTTTTATAGTCCCTCCGGAAGGGACGTGGCCATTAGGAGAGAGAATCTCAACATTTTTAAAACGCTAATAACTCTTTTATTTTTCATCGATGGCAAAAATCCTCTTGTCCTGCGCAGCGGAGGGGACTCTGAGTAAGATGGCCCAAAATCACAGCCGAAAGTGGCAGCGTTATTTCTAAAATCAATATACAGAACAACAGGAAGTGGTCAAGATCAGACTTTTACTGGATTAATCAGATAGATTTAGGGACTGGACACGCTAGAGGCAGGAAACATGTTCCCGATGTTGAGGGAGTCCAGAACCAGGGGCGACTGTTTAAGAATAAGCGGCCATTTAGAACGGAGATGAGGAAAAACGTTTTCACCCAGAGAGTTGTGAATCTGTGGAATTCTCTACCTTAGAAGGCAGTGGAGGCCAATTCTCTGGATATTTTCAAGAGAGTTAGATAGAGCTCTTAAAGATAGCAGAGTCAAGGGATATGGGGAGAAGGCAGGAACTGGGTCCTGATTGTAGATGACCCGCCATGATCACAATGAATGGCAGTGCTGGCTCGAAGGGCCAAAAGGCCTACTCCTGTACATGTTGTCTATTGTCAATAGACTATAGACAAAAGACTAATAGGTGCAAGAGTAGGCCATTCTGCCCCTAGCCAGCACCACCATTCAAT
Source organism: Okamejei kenojei (assembly GCA_035221665.1). NCBI lineage: Eukaryota > Metazoa > Chordata > Chondrichthyes > Rajiformes > Rajidae > Okamejei > Okamejei kenojei. The sequence goes on from CM069134.1 coordinate 74,636,485, forward strand.
GTCATCATGGCTGATCATCCCCCAATCAGTACCCCATTCCTGCCTTCTCCCCATATCCCCTGACTCCGCTATTTTTAAGAGCCCTATCTAGCTCCCTCTTGAAAGCATCAAGAGAACCCGCCTCCATGTCTAATGTACTAAGCACTCAACACATTGAGACAGTTAGATTCTTGTTTCCACACACTGTATCTCTAAAGTTTAAAGCATCATGAAAATGGACTGGATGGAAGGAAGTAATGAGGCTGTGATGGACTGGGCTTTGGTAGCACTCTCTGCAGGTTAAGGTTGTCAAGAGGAGAGCTGTTGCCATACCAGACTGAGTTGCATCCTGTCAGAATACTTCTTTTAGCCCTGCATAAATTCTAGGCAATCCTTGTGGGCATGCAGATTCTTCTCAGACGCATTAAAAAAGTAAATACACTGATCTGCTTTTTTGATAGCCACATCAGTATAAAGAGATCAGGCTAAGTTACTGATGATATGGATGCCAAGCAACTTAAAGCTGTTCACTATCTCTACAGCAGCTCTGTGGATGAGGATAAGATTGTGGTTACATCCTCTCCACCACTCTCTGCTGTTTTGGTCAACAACTAACTGTGTCATCTTGCCGACGTTAAAGGCTAGGTTGTTGTACTGCCACCATGACATAAGATGGATGAGCTGGTAATTTGAAAGGTGGGACATTCCATCCACCACTGATATAGGGCTTCAATGTGCTCCCACGAAATGGCCTTGAGGTACCAAATACCATCCTGAATGTTCCTTCTCCATTTTTGAAAGTAATTCTCAAGAGATTCTCAGCAGTGGTCACACTGAATATTTTTCAAGGTAGTCTTGGGCATACCCTTGAATCCTTTGTGTAGGAAGGAACTGCAGATGCTGGTTTAAACCAAAGATGGACACAAAAAGCTGGAGTAACTCAGCGGGTCAGACATCATCTCTGGAGCTGTTACTCCAGCTTTTTGTGTCTATCTCCCTTTGAATCCTTTCCTCTGTATGCTTGTTAATGCCTCCCGGTGACAAGAACTCAAAATAGAGTTTGTCTGCTGTCAGGAATGTGAACGATATGGCCTGCCCAACATAGCTGACTAAGTGTAACTAGGGCCTCAATGCTGGGGATGTTATCCCCAGTTATTGATGTTGATTCACTCATGTATCCAGTGGATTTGAAGGATTGTGCGAAGATAGCATTGGGGATATATTTCCTGTGCCTTGAAGTGCCTGCTCTGTCACTCAATCTCAGAAGCATAGAAGGGGGAAAGGAGAACTGCTGCCCAGTAGACCATGAGTATTGCACCAGGACTGAGGTATTGATCTTTAAATCAAACAAAGGCTGTACTGGATAACTAATGGTGTTGATGATTTTAATCACTGATGCTTCAACAAAAAGTAGTTCCCAAGAATTGATCCATGTTTCCAGAGTTTTGCTGTAAACCTTTATTATTAGGGGGGCAGTATGGTGCAGCAGAGGCAGTTAGGTAAAGGACGTTGGTCTCCTCCTATGTGCTTCAATGAATGAGTTGATGATGGCTTGGAACTTGGCTTTTGAGTGTGCAAGCGTTGACAGCCTACTACAGTTTGATTAGAGTTATAGAGTGATACAGCGTAGAAACAGGCCACACTGGCCAACATGTCCCAGCTACATTAGTCCCACCTGCCTATGTTTGGCCCATATCCCTCCAAACCTGTCCTGTCCATATATCTGTCTAACTGTTTCTTAAACGTTGGGATGGTCCCTGCCTCAGCATTCATCCACCAACCTTCATGTGAAAAGGTTACCTCTTGGATTCCTATTAAATAATTTCACCTTCACCTTAAACCTATGTCATCTGGTCGATTCACCTACACTGGGCAAAAGACTGTGCATCTATTCCTGGCATGATTTTATACACCCCCATACGATTACCCCTCATCTACCTGTGCTCCAAGGAATAGTGCCAGCCTATTCAACCTCTCCCGACAGCTCAAACCCTCTAGTCCTGGCAGCATCCTCATAAATATTCTCTGTACCCTTTCCAGCTTGACAACATCCTTCCTATCACAAGGTGACCAGAGCTGAACACAATACTCTGAATTCCAGCCTCACCAACGTCTTATACAACTCATGTACCTCCCAATTTCTATACTCAATACTCTGACTGATGAAGGCCAAAGTGCAAAAAAGCCTTTTTGACCACCCTATCTACCTGCGACTCCACCTTCAGAGAACCATGCACCTGTATTCCTAGATCCCTCTGCTCCACAACACTCTCCAGAGACCTATCATTCACTGTGTATGTCCTGCCCATGTTAGACTTTCCAAACTGCAACACTTCACATTATTGAGGTTTGGGTGACATTTCTGGAGGTTTAGACACAATTGTTTGCAATGGGTTACCCTTGAACATAGACATACTTAACTACATATTTTTTAGATGATTAATTAATTTGACTAGTTAGAGCAGAGTGGAAAACAAAGAACCATGACCTTAACATTCACAGCTCAGCCGCCAAGGGGCTTGTATCAGTAAATACACAAAGTCAAAATCTGGTACTCTCACCTCCCAAACAGCTGTTGAATTAATTAATTGAAAAGTTTTGTTGAGGAAGAGTTATGGGAGGCAGTAGATGGAATTGATATCGACTTTCATGGCAGATTATTCTTCAGTCATAACTGATCTTGTCCTTTCAAAGGTGCTAATCTAAAAAAAGAGGAAGAGCATTAAATAACCAGAAATCCTTTATCATTCATGAGTTAAATTTGCACTCTGTTAAAACATTTTGAATTATGTTCTTAGATTTATGGGTTGGAAACAACTGTATCATGTGTGGAAGTAATGGTGTAGCCTTTCCGATGGCCACTGACAAGGTGGAAACTGTAATGATGACATTACATTGCCCTGAGGAACAACTCAATCAATCACATTCATGTGAGATGTTAACTCCTCAACGGAAACCAATTGATGTCACATTGAAAGATATGTTTGAAATGATTTCAGTTCAACAGTGAGATCCTTTGTTAGGAGACAGCAGCAGTCAGAATTGGACCAAAGGTCAGGCATATCTGAAGTGTTATGACACATTACAGAAATGATCTAACACATCAAGAGAGGTTATATGTTTTGGTCACTGAGTTACCTGTTATTTAAAGGAAGATCTGATTTTTGTATCAACAGCACTTAAATACAGAGCTGCAAGAATCAGCCTTGATCCTGACATGCCATAGATCCTGAGCCCATCAGCCAGTTGCTTTGTTCCCTCAGAAAATACCATAATTACTGTGAGCTTCAAGAATTTGGCGGGGGGGTGAGGGAGTGAGGATTTCGGCAGCAGGCAGTAGATAGAACTGTTCAGTACTTTTGTAACTTTGTCAGTCCCAAAACGTGGCAACACTTGTGCTGCCTAGGTTGTATGCAAAACAAAGCATTCACTGTACACAAAATGCTGGAGAAACTCAGCGGGTGCAGCAGCATCTATGGAGCGAAGGAGATATTTGCTCGCTGCACCCGCTGAGTTTCTCCAGCATTTTGTGTACCCTCGATTTTCCAGCATCTGCAGTTCCTTCTTTAACAAAAGCATTCACTGTACCTAGCTACACATGACAATAACATATCATTCATTCATTCATTCATTCGAAATCCAGAATGCAATTGTAATTAGGTGGAGTTTCCCAACTGCCAAGGGCGACACAGTGGTGCAGCGGTAGAGTTACTACCTTACAGCACCAGAGACCCAGATTTGATTCTGACTGTGTGCCTGTCTGTACGGAGTTTGTAGGCTCCCCATGACCTGCGTGGGTTTTCTCCGAGATCTCACACTCCAAAGACATACAGATTTGTAGGTTAATTGGCTTGGTATAATTGTTAATTGTCTCTCGTGTGTGTAGGATAGTGTTAGTGTGCAGGGAATCATTGGTCGACATGGATTCAACGGGCTGAATGGGTTCCACACCATATCTCTAACTAAATAAAATACAGTGAAACATGCATGCAAGTTGTGGTTCATTTCCAATGAGGCAAAGTATATCAGTTAAAACAGTGCAGAATTTCTCAAATATAACAATTACAGCACGGAAATTACAGCAAATGGTCAGCATCTGAACAAATGTCATTAATGACAAAAGATATAGGAGCAGAATTCGGCCATTCGGTCCATTAAGTCTACTCCACAATTCAATCATGGCTGATCTATCTCTCCCTTCTAATCCCATTCTCCTGCCTTCTTTCCATAACCCTTGACACCCGTACTAAATCAAAAATCAATCTCTGCCTTAAAAATATCCATTAAAACTCTCCTCAGCCTTCTGTCACAGAATTCCATAGATTCGCCACCCTCTTACTAAAGAAATTCCTCCTCATCTACTTCCTAAAGGAATGTCTTTTGAATTCTAGTCCTGGACTCTCCCACTAGTGGAAACATCTACTGCACATCCACTCTATCCAAGCCTTTCACTATTCAGGGTACACAAAAGGCTGGAGAAACTCAGCGGGTGCAGCAGCATCTAAGGAGCGAAGGAGATAGGCGACGTTTCGGGTCGAGACCCTTTCACTATTCAGTATGTTTCAGTCAGGTTCCCCCTCATTCTTCTAAACCCCAGCAAGTACAGGCCCAGTGCCATCAAACGCTCATCATATCTTAACCCACTCATTCCTGGGATCATTCTTATAAATCTCCTCTGGACCCTCTCCAGAGCCAGCACGTCCATCTTCAGATCTAGTACCTAAAATTGCTCACAATATTCCAAATGCGGCCTTACCAGCACCTTATAAAACCTCAACATTACATCCCAGATTTTGTATACAAGCCCTCTTGAAATAAGTGCTAGCATTGCGTTTTCCTTCTTTAATGTCGATTTGACTTGCAGATTAACTTTTTGGGAATCCTGCATCAGCACTCGCAAGCCCCTTTGCATCTCCGATTTCTGGATTCTATTCCCCCTATTTAGAAAATATTCTATGGCTTTATTCCTGCTTCCAAAATGCATGGCTCCAAATTTGCTACACTATATTCCATATGCCACTTCTCTTCCCACTCTCCCAACCTGTCTAAGTCCTTCTGCAGTCCCTGCTTTCTCTGCACTACCTGCCCCTCCACCTATTTTTGTAGTGTCTGCAAACTTGGCCACAAAGTCTTCAATCCACTCATCCAAATTATTCATATACAACGTGAAGAGTAGCGGCACCCGCACTGACCCCTGCGGAACCCCGCTGGACACAACAGTTAACCAGAAAAAGCCCCCATTTTTGCCACCCTTTGCCTCTGCCATCCAACCAACCTGCTATCCATGCTTGGGGAGTCTGCATCCTTTGGGCTTGAACATTGAATTTTCTCAATTCTGTTAACCCCTGCTGTCTCCTCCCCCTCCCACCTCTCCCTCAGCCCTCGGGCCCTGGCATTCCCTCTATCTCTATCTCCCTCCCCCACCCTAGTCGCACTAGCTTCTCATTTTCACACCACAAACAGCTTACAATGGCTTGTTCCCTTTATCATCGATACTTTTTTGCATATCTTTCATTCTTTATCTCTCCACATAACCGTCTATATCTCTCGTTTCCCTGATCCCTGACCAGTCTGAAGAAGGGTCTCGACCCGAAACGTCACCTATCTCCTTCGCTCCTTAGATGCTGCTGCACCCGCTGAGTTTCTCCAGCTTTTTGTGTAACCCTGCTATCCATGCTTGTATCTGTCCTTTGATACCATGGACTGTCATCTTCCTTAGCAGCCTCACATGTGGCAAATTAATCAAGGCTTTCTGAAAATCTAGGTAACCAGCATCCAATAACACTCCTTTGTCGGTCCTACTATTTACTTCTTCAAAGAATTCCAGCAGATTTGTCAGACAACATCTCCCCTTCACAAAACCATGCCGACTTCGGCCTATTTTAACGTGAACTTCTAAGTACTCTGCAACCTCATAATTTATAACGGACCCTGAAATCTTACCAACCACTGAATCAGAATAGCCGGCCAGCAATTCTCATTATTCTGCTTTGCTCCCTTCTTGTACAGCGGGGTAATATTAGCAATTTTCCAATTATCTGGAACCACTCCTCACCAGTGATTCTTGAAACATCACGCTTAATACCTGCACATTTTATGAAGCCACCTCTGAAAATGTGATTCCAATTCAATTCTGTGTTTGGAAGAGTGAAAAACAAAGATCACCTGGTATTCTCCATCACTGACCACTAATACCTCTGAAGTTCAAATAATACCAAGAATAGTTTGGAGTGGTAGTGGATTTCCATTTTAAAATAATCAAGGAATATGGAGTTAGGAATGCAGCATTGAGGCAAAAGATCTGCAATGAATGGTGCAGCAGATGCAAGGGTCAGAATGGCCTCTTCCTGCTTCTACTTTTTATATTATTGTGCCAACATTAAGCTTTGGACAATGATAAGCTTAGTGCAAACAATACCCATTTAGTTTAGATGAAACCTCAGTCATGAGCAGTTACGTGAAGAGTAAGAGAGGCATTTGAATAAAGCATAAACAGACAATGGACAATAGACAATAGGTGCAGGAGTAGGCCATTCGACCCTTCAAGCCAGGAGTAGGCCATTCGACCATTCAATGTGATCATGGCTGATCATCTCCAATCAGTATCCTGTTCCTGCCTTCTCCCCATATCCACGGACTCTGCTAACTTTAAGAGCCCTATCTAGCTCTCTCTAGAAAATATGCAGAGAATTCCACACACTCACAGCTCTCTTTGTGAAAAATACAATTTGAGTTTTTTTTTGTTTAAACATCAATGTCACAACTACAAATGCTCTTAAATCATTTACCTTGTCTCCAGGTTTGCCACAATTTAAATTTTATTTTCCAAAGTCATAGCAGCTGCACTGACTACCTTTTGCATTAATAATTCTGCCACTGGCTAATTGAAGACTATGAAGTAAAGTCAGTACAGTTGATGTACAGTAACTCACGCCCAGTATTTAAAGAAGACAAATTACACCTATAGTTAAAATAATTGAAATATTTAGCTCATGAGCGAATTGGCCATAAAAATGAGGAAAGAGGTCGGTGTCACATTTAAAATATCTAGCATTTCGATTATTTAGTTTTATGGAGGTTTGGTGTCCCTTATGAGTTCAAAGTGCTGAATAAAATTGAAATCACATTTTTTAACAGATGCAGATTTTCCTTTTCATGATACTTAAATCCATGCTCTGATGTATAGTTCTGGCCGCTTAACAGGTTCAAATATCTTAGCAAAATGTTAACCAAGGAAACTCATCCTTTCCCATCCAAACCACTCCCTCCCCAGATAACTTGCTCTGCAACCGCAGGAGATGCAACACGTGCCCCAATACCTTCTCCCTCGACTCCGTCCAAGGACCACAACAGTTCTTTTAAGTTATGCAGAGGTTTACTTGCTCCTCCTCCAGCCTCATCTCTTGTATCCGTTATTCAAGATGTTGACTCTTATACATCAGCAAGACCAAAAGTAGACTGGGCTGAACACCTTTGTTCAGTCCACCTGGACCTACCTAATCTCCTGGCTGGAAAACACTTTAATACTTCCTCCCATTCCCACATTGACCTTTCTGTCCTAGGCCTCCTCCTTTGTCAGAGTGAGGCTAAATGCAAATTGGAGCAGTATCTCATATATAACTTGGGCAGCTTGCAACCCAATGGTATGATATTCATTTTTCTAACTTCTAACCCTGCATTAACTCTCTCTCTCCATCCCTCCCCCACCCAAGTTGCACCAGCTTCTCTTTATCACCCTGCAAACAGCTAACAATGACCTGTTTCCTTTATCATCGTTACTTTTTTGCATATCTTTCATTCATTGTTCTAAATCTCACTACATCATCATTTATATATCTTGTTTACCTTTCCTGTGACGTTCCGTCTGAAGAAGTGTCTCGACCTGAAACGTCACCCATTCCTTCTCTCCAGAGATGCTTTCCCACTGAGTAGCACCAGCTTTTTGTGTCTATTATATGGTATCAATCCTGCTGTAGTTCTTTTATTTCATTAAATAACCCTAAAACAATCCATAATTAAACAATGGAATATATACTGTATTGAATGAATAATGAATACCAATAAGAAACGTTATTATTAATACCAGCTTGAAAAAATGCTTTAAAATATTGAATTTGCTTAAAGTTGGATTTCTTTAAGTCAGCTCACCCATAACCCGGGGAGCCCTGTGTTAAAATCATGAGGCATTAATTGTAGTAGAACACGAGAAAATCTTACTATTTCTAACTCGATTTACAGGAAAAGATGCTGAGTTGGCCATTACTCTCATGTGTTGTTTGTGAGATATTCATGTGCATAGATTGTCTGCTATAATTTCCTTTATAATAACGACAACAAAGTTAAGAGCAGTTAATTAATTGAAAGATATTGAGACATCTTGACAGTTTAATAAAATGCTCAGAAATATTGGATGGGCGAAATGCTAGACTTTATCATCAGTGAGCTTTATCAGCTACTTTTGGAACATTTAAAAAAGTGTGACATTTATATGTAATGAAGACTACAATTTGGGGATATTAAAAATCAATAATTTTATCCTCCCAATGATGATGATCTGTGATATTTACTATTATGTTATCTATTCCTAATGGACTAAATTAGGTCCTTCAGTAGATGGGCCTGGGCACATGGGCCTGATATGAATCATCATATCAAAATTGTTGCATGGTTTTCCTGCCTTGAAGAAAAGATCAACAAACAAAACATTATTGGGATAACGGCCAAGACAAACTCATAAAATATAAAAAATGGAATGAAATCAGCATCAAAATAACTTAAGTGAGATACATGCTATGGGGTCAAGGAACAAGATACCAATGACAGATATTTTTATCAAATTATCACACTTGCATTCCTGGCTATAGTTAGAGGTATCTCCATGTCTATACTGGAGGAATGGACAGCTAATTAATCACTGGGTAGACTGCAATATTATATTACAGGTTTCCTAATGTTGTACACTCACAGGTATGTGACTCAATCCATATTAATATTCTCATTTATCTATACATATTGTCATGTACCTAATGGAAAAAGATAGAAACGAGATGAAACACCAGGTTTCGGTTTATTCTTTTCATATGCACCAAAGTATAGTGAAAAGCTTTGATTTGTATACTATGCAATTAAAACAGATAATACTATACAAAAATTTCTGGAAACAAGGTCCAATGTTTGCAGTGAGACAGAGGGAATTCTGACTGTATCCTAGTTTATGGAATGATTGTTCAAAAACCTAGTAACAGAGGAAAAGAAGGAAGGATAAAAGGGAAAAAACTGCTGTTGTGTCAGGTAATTGTAATAATAATTTTAATGGTAGAACTTTGACAGGAAATGAATGTGAAATATATCAGATGTGCCTTGTTCTCAACTTTGTGGGGGAAGATGGATGGGAAATGGGTTGATTGGGTTGCTAAAGTGGCAAACAAACTTGCAAACGTGAACGAGGTGCATCCCTGAAAATTTAATTTAATTTTTAATTTAATATCTATCAGCCAAACATCACAGGGCTTGAAAAACCTGATTGAAATAAGGAAAGATCTTTCCCAACCCATAATCTCTTCAATCATTTCAGTCTCTTCTCCTAAACTCCCGCATGTTTCAGAACCTTGTCCAACACCATGAATGATCTCCACACTTATCTGCATGCTTCACTTGCACACATCTTTTCAAATATTACCACATTCGGAATAATGCTACAGTTCTCGGCGCCATAGTACAGGAAGGACATGGAAGCTTTGGAATGGATTCAAAGGTTCAAAATAAAAGGTTCACCAGGATGTGGAGAATATTAGTCATAAAGAGAGGTTGGGCAAACACATATTGTTTTCCATGAAGTATTTTGATTCTGAACGGTGATGCAACAGAAGCATATAAAATTATGAGAGGCCCAGAGAGGAAATGTCAACCTTTAGAGGGCTTAGGCTTCAGGAGAGAGGAAGAAAGTTGAAAGATTCCAGGACTAGAGTGTCTAATCTATAGGCAGAGGTTGAATAAGATGGGGCTCTATTCTTTGGATGAACAGGGTGATCTTGTATAAGATCATGAGAGGAATAGATTGGACAAATGCACGGAATCTCTTGCCCAAAGGAAGTGAATCGATGACCAGAGGACATAAGTTTAAGGTGAAGGGGAAAAGATTTAGTAGGAATCTGAGGGTTAGCTTTTTCATACAAAGGGTGGTAGATGTATGGAACAAGCTGCCAGAGGAGGTAGTTGAGGCAAGGACTATTCCAACATTTAAGAAGCTGTTAGACAGGTACATGGATAGGACAAGTTTGGAGGGATATGGACCAAATGCTGGCAGGCAGGACTAGTGTAGCTGGGACTTGTTGGCCGGTGTGGGCAAGTTGGGCCAAAGACCCTGTGTCCCCAGGTATCACTTTATTTGCAGAGAAAATATTTCACATAGAAAATGGTAGATGTCTGGAAAAAGCTGTAAGGGAACTCTTGAAAAATTATCCCCAATTAATCCCACTCTCTCCACCGCCCTGGAAATGTTTAGTTTACCAAGTATTTATCTACTTTTACTTTGAAGCTCCTGCTGAATCTGCTTCCACCTCTGTTTTCGGCAGAGCATTCTAGAGTGGTGAGAGAGGTCATTTAATTAGATTATAATTTGGATTGTGAAGACGAGAGAAATGATGGAAAATGGAGAATATTAAGGTCCTGAGAATGCGGTAAGGAAAAACTTGGGAAACGTTATCACTTCTAGGATTAGTTACTTAGAGCTGCATTAGGTGCTGGAGCTGCATTGTTTTCATTCTGCAACTGCCCCACTGGCCACTTTCTGATTGGAATAGTGGAGTTATTGGATATAGAGGATTGCACACACAACAGATTTAAAATAATGGAATGCAATAGTATATTTTTGAAGTTTGAGAGGAACATACCTGAAATCCCGTTATCCCAAGTATGAGTGTGGTATTTTAATAGATAATAAACATTCTGCCTATTTGTTCTATACAATAACTTTGACAGTATAAATCAAAATTAGCCCAAAGTCTCTGAGTCAAGGATTGACATTAAATATCAATCACTTAATTGACATTGTCTACTGGAAGATTGAATCATATATCATAGTGTAGTTATTACACTTGGCCATTCTGCCCATTTAGACTCTGCTGGATGCTAGGTCTGCATTCTCATCAGATTCAATCCCTTGTTCTTTTTCCATTCTTTTGTGCCTTTCCTTTCCAAAAACAATGAATTATTCGGTTACCACTATCCTTCCAAGAAGAGATTTTCAGGCCCTTAAATTAGAGTGTTTCCACATTGTTATATAAAGCTAAAATCTAATCCCATCATGGACACACATGATCAACATCCCTCAATTTGCTGCATACCCATGTAACTATCTAAAAGCCTCTTAAACTCCACTATCATGGCTGTCATCACCACGATGCCTAGCAGTGCATACCAGGTAATCAGTACCTTCTGTGTAAAAGAACCTTGCACATCTCCTTTAAACTTTACCCCTCTCACCTTAAAGTTGTGTTCGCTGGTCTTTAACATTTCTACCTCAGGAGAAAGATTATACCCGGCCCGGCACGGTGGTGCAATGGTCGAGTTGCTGCTTTACAGTGCCAGAAACCTGGGTTCGATCTTGACTATGGGTGCTGTGGTCCATGGGTGCTCTCATGTTTATAAGTTAATTGGCTTTCAGTCCAGGACTCACAGCTTAAGGATAAGAAACCTTTAAGACCACTCACACAGAGAGTGTGAGTCTCTGGAACTCTCTACCCTAGGGTAGTTGAGATATGGAGAGAAGGCAAGTTTGATAGCCATGATAATATTGAAAAGGCTGAATGGCTATGTTTTAGTTTCTATGTTTCTATGTTTCTATGTTTCTATGTTTCTATGTAAATTGTCCCCAGTGCGTAGGACAGAGCTAGTGCATGGGGTTTGCTGGTTGACGCGGTCTCAGTGGGCCGAAGGGCTTGTTTCTGTGCGGTGTCTCTATTAACTAAGCAAAGACTGTTTGCACTGTCTGTGCCTCTCATAATTGTAGATGCTTTGAACAGTTCTCCCCTCAAATGCTGTTGTATCAGGGAAAACAATATTTTTATTTATTTATTTTTATTAGAAGTAATGTACAGTACAGTAATATAAACCAAAAATAACATAATACATTTCATGTACCACTTCTTATTTTAAACTTTAATAATAGGAAAGTAACAGAAAGAAGAAAGAGAAAAATAGAGAAAGTTAGATAAGATAGTAAGTGCATGAAAAAGTGAAAAGGAAGAACCCGTAAAGACGTAGAACACGAGAAAGAATAAAAAAAATTAAAAAATGGAAAAATAAAAATAAAAAAAAGAAAATATAAGAAAATAAGGTAAGATAAAAGGGATGTACCTACTTCATATCTTTACACACCCCTCACCAGATCCTGAAATCATTTATTTCCAAAGTTATGTTGCACCCTATGCTTGTAATAAGTCAATAAATGGAGACCAAATCTTTAGGAATTGGTCTGATTTGCCTGCTAGGACGAATCTCATGTCTTCAAGGTGTAGCATTTCGGACATATTTGAAATCCACATTTTTACCGTTGGTGTGGGTGAGTTTTTCCAGAATTTAAGTATGAGTTTTTTTGCCATTATTAGGCCATAAGTAAGGAAACTCTTTTGGAACGAAGTCAGCTCAGAGCCGACTTCCATTGTTCCAAAAATAATCAATTCTGCATTCGGTTTCAATTTTATTTTAAATAATTTTGTAAAAATTTCAAAGATTTCATTCCAAGATTTTTGGATTTTTGTGCAAAAAACAAAGGAATGTGCTATAGTTGCTTCTTGATATAGACATTTATCACAAATGGGGGAAACATTTGGAAAGATTTTACTTATTTTAGTTTTCGAATAATATAATCTGTGTAGGATTTTAAATTTGATTAGAAATGTCTTACATTGATCTAGCATTTATGTACATATAGCAAGTGTTTATCCCAACTCTCTTTCGAGATTTTTATAGATAGTTCTTGTTCCCAATTTCTTCTAATTCTATTGGATGATGGTATTTCTATATTTAGGATGATATTATACAAGTATGATATTAAGCTAGTTGAGTCCGCATTTCTATACATAGCTTCATCTAATAGGTCTGGAGTCAAATCACGGATTTGAAAATATTTAAAATATTGATTACTTCTCAGATTGTATTTAAGTTGTAGTTGTTGAAATGATAAAACATTCCCAGTTTCATACATCTTCCAAACATTTTAATTCCTATTCTTTCCCAATGTGTCAGTGATTTATCAATAATGGATGGTTTAAACGATGGATTGTTAACTATGGGAGAGAGAAGCGATAGGTTTCTTAATTTAAGGGTTAATTTTATTTGTTTCCAAATTCTAATTGTACTATGAATAATTGGATTTTTTCCTGTATATTGTATTATTCAGTTTTATTGGTGAGCGAAAGATCGCTCCTATCTTAAAAGGGGAACAATCCTCTCTCCCCATTACTATCTAATCCACCCACTGTGCAGAATTGTCCAACAGGTGAATTACATTTTTGACATTTGCTGCCCAATAATAATACAAAAAATTAGGGAGTGTTAATCCGCCAAATTCTTTAGGTTTACACAAATGTCTTCTTTGAATTCTATGGGATTTGTAGTCCCATATAAAATTTGTGATATCAGAATCCAATTTTTTTTTTACTTTTTAGGTAAGTATATTGGTATTGATTGGAATAAACTTAACATTTGTGGTAGGAAGATCATTTTTATAGCATTTATTCGGCCTATTAAAGACTGATCGGAAGAGTTTTCCAAAATTTAATCAGGGCATTTAATTTAGTAAGTAGGGACATATAATTTTCAATTGAATAAAGATTTATATTTTCTGGTGATTTCGATTCCCAAGTATATAATTTTTTTCTATTGCAATTCTAAAAGGGAATTTTAACAGGTGTGTCGAGTCTTGAGGTTTTATCGTCATAATTTCACTTTTATTCCAATGTATTCTATATCCTGAGAAGGATCCAAATTCTTCCATTAGATTTAATATACTTGGTATACTGATTTGCGATTTTGTAATATACAGTAGTACATCATCTGTGCATAATTATATTTTATTATTTGAGTATTTTGTATTATGACCATGGATATTCAGATGTGTTCTTATGCTTTTCAGCTAGGGGTTCTATTACAAGAGCAAATAGCAGAGGTGATAGTGAGCATCCCTGTCTATTGCCCGTGGATAGTTCAAATTTCAGAGACAGCATGTTGTTAATTAATATTCTAGAAGTCCGCTTGTCATATAATAGTTTTGCCCATGAAATAAAATTCTCTCCCATTTGAAATGTTTGCAATACTTTAACGAAGTAATCCCATTCGACTTTATCAAATGCTTTTTCTGCGTCCAATTAAATAATTGATAAGTCTTGTTCTTCAGTTTTGAATGAATGCATTATATTAAACAGACGTCTCAAATTATTGCATGAGTATCTCCTGGGTATAAACCCTGTTTGATCCACATTTATTAATTTTGATTATTAATTTATTAATCCACATATTTACTTAATCTTCTTGCTAAAGTTTTCGCTAATATTTTTTGATCTGTATGAGCCAGGGTCTTCTAAATCTTTATCTTTTTAGGTATAAGTGTAATCGTTGATTCCGCTAATGTTTCTGGTAATGTTTGTTCCTTGAAAGCATATGTATACATTTTATGTAAATGTGGTGAAATTATCTCATAAAATCTTTTATAAAATTCATTACTAAATCCATCCAGTCCTGGTGTTTTACCATTCTTCAGAGAATTTATTGTTTCTTCTATTTCCTTGATTGAGACCTGAGCTCCTAATTCCTCTTGTTCCAGCAGATTAAGTTTTGGGAGATTACAATTATCCAAAAACTTTATAACTTTAGTACTATCTGCTGACGTTTTAGATGTATATAAATTTTGATAAAATTGAGCAAATCTTTTATTGATATCATTAGGTAATGTTAGCAATTCACCTTTATCTGATTTAATCTTTTAAATCGTATGATCTTTTTCCAGTTTTTTTCAATTGACGTGCCAAATGTTTTGTGGTTTATCACCAAATTCAAAATTTTCCCATTTTGTAATTTGAAATATTCTTATAACTTTTGCAGATAATATTCTATTTAATTTAAATTCAATATTGTTATTTTATTATGTTTATCTATTGTTGGCTCTTTAGCATTATCTAGGTCCAATTGTCTAATTCATTCTTCTAACTGCATTGTTCATTCTTGTTCTTTTTATTTTGAAAAGCTAGATATGAAATTATAGATCCTCTGATAAATGCCTTAAAAGATTCCCATAGTAAAGCTGGTGAAATATCTGGTCTCAAAAAAAAGTTCCATCTGTTATTTTAGATATATACCACCTTGTAGATCATTTAGAATTTGAGAATTAAACCTCCAAAACGATTTTTTTATTAGACATTCCTTCTAGTTTAAAAAAAAAAGTTAACAGGGAGTGATCAGAGATGATGCTGTTGTGATATTTTGGGTTCATTGTGTAAGGAATTAATTTTGTGTCCATTAAAAAGTAGTCGATACGTGAATAAGTTTTGTGTACCATTGAGTAAAACAAGTATTCCCTTCCAACTGGGTTAGTGATCCTCCAAACATCTGTTATATTTGTGTTTTTTATGTATGTATTTAGGAGTTCCCTAGTTTTAGATTTTATGTTACGCCTCTTTTGTTGTGCAGATTTGTCCAGGTAAGGATCTAAAAGACAATTAAAGTCTCCCCCAATTATCACATTTTGATAATTAAACTCTGAAATTATATTCATGATTTTATTAAAAAATTGGCGTTTATCAAAATTAGGCGCATAAATATTTACCATGGTGATTGGGGAAGAGTGGATCTCTCCAGCAACTATGAGATAACTCCCCTCTTTATCTGTTATGATATTCTTTGATTTAAATGGTATACCTTTACGAATAATAATTGCCGTAACTCTAGATTTAGAGATATATGAAGAATGATATGTTTGACCTATCTAATTTGCCTTCAATCTAGTCTGAGCTTGCAGTTTCAGGTGTGTTTCTTGTAAGAAAATTATGTCTGAATTAAGTGATTTCAATTGTGCGAAAATCTTACCCCTTTTAATTGGTTCGTTAGCACCCCTTATGTTCCAACTGCAAAATGTGATCCTCCAATTTTCTTTTGTTTACCGTCTTGCATTTTAAATTACTTTGATACCTTTCAGTCATATGGTACACCAAAATATCTCAGGATGTTGGGTGGGCATTTGCAGCTATTAAGTTCTGTTGGTACATCCCTTTTAAAATTGTCCTTAAGCTAAAAGACAAAAAAGTGTGAAATGATGTGACAAAAAAAATTGAAAAAGTGATATAACAGTGTCTAAAAATAACGACACTGTAAAAAATAGCCACCTAATGGTGGTAGTTACAAATTTAGTGACTTCCGTTGCTGATAATATACATTTAGCTCCGCTCCCTTGACAAACCTTACAAAAGGGAGGAGGGGCCAATTCAAACACGAAATTATATATAACAAAATTACAATTTGTATATCTAATTAAGTCTTATCTAATTAAGTCTTCAGATTATCTACCATATACTTTATGCTAACAGTTTTTACGTTTGCTTCACATTCAGATCCCGGTCTCTTGTAATAATAAACAGCTGGTTGGAAGGGGTTAACCAGAATCAGACTCCTAGCTGTTTGCCAAGTGTCTGAATCTTCTCCCCTCCCCCCAAGCATAGCTGGGACCTAATATATTATATGTTAGTTTTTTCTAGTATGTTAATAATCTATTTCATTATATTTAGCTAATTGTCCTAAATGTGGACATTCATTAACAATTAAAATAAACCTCCCCCTCCCCCTCCCTGGGGAAGTTAATCATTATAATTCATTATTACATTATACCATTATAACAGTTCGCATTAAATTCAATTGCTATTGCTTTGTTTATTCAGTAGTTTCTGTGTTAGTGTAGGATTAAAATTATAAAATACTTTGATTCATAAAGTTTATTTTCAAGTCCGTTTGTATTAAATTCTCCATTCAGCCGCACCCTTGTTTTTCCGTGTTTCATTCGAGGTGGAACAAAGAATGTCCTTGAGTTAGCATTCCAAAGAAGATAAGATGTCTAGACACCGCCTCGTGGAGAAGCTCCGCCATCTTGGTCTTTTAAAAAGTCATATTTCTCAGCTTCCCCTCTGCCGATATCTGTAGAATAAAGATCCTTGTGCTGACAGTCGTGATGATTTACTAGCCCTTTATCTCTTTTACGATGTCATGAGCATGTTTGTATGCTGCTTCTGGGTAGGTAAACACATGTTCATTACCCATATAAGTAATCCTCATTTTTGCAGGGTAGATTATATCATATCTTACATTTTGATTTCCTTTCAGGTTCTGTCTTGTCTTTGAAAACAATTTTCGTTTTTTAGCGATTTTGATTGGATAATCTCTAAAGAATCTGAGAGTATCCTCCCCAAACATCATATTCTTTCCGTATAGCATTTTTTTCATAATATCTTCCAAATCCGAAATGTCATGAAATTTCACTATGAACTGTCTTGGGGGGGGGAGAAGGCTCCTTGCCTTGATTGTGCTCTTCGCACCCGATGTGCCACATCTATTTTCGGTTCGACAGGCAGGTTGAATAATTGTTTAAGTAAGTTTGCAGCGAACTCACGAGGATCGTTCCTCTCCTTTCCCTCTGTCACTCCAACTATTCTTAAATTCTGCCGTCTTGAACGTGCTTCCAAATCAGTCATTTTAGCCAATTGCCCCAAGACACGCTCCTGATCTTTCTTCATTCTCTGCATATCTTCAGACATTTCTATCAACGCTGTTTCCATATCTTTCATAGCAGTCTGATATGCTGTAGTAGTTTGGAGAACAGTGAAACTTCTCCTTGCAATCTTTTTCCACCTGATCAATTTTCACAGTTAACTCCTCTTCAACATCATCAATTCATTTACTTAAATTACCAATTGAGTCAATAATTTCCACGATTAATGTTCTCCATCATACTTTCATTCCCTGCAGCAATCTCACCACTTTACTCTCTTACCGACTGCTTTATTTCTCCCAGCTCTTTCTCCTTTGTAGCCTTTGTAGCCATTTCAGAGGATGATTCTTCAGATGCTTGTTGATTTTTCAAGAGAAGTCTTGTAATGGGTCTTTGAGGGATTTGGGGAGAAATCACTTTTTTCATTAAAAAGTGCCTTAAACCACCGTTATTTTTGTGGCGATTTCTGATGACGTCACCAGCGCAACGTCAGGCAGCACCGGTAAGTATTTTTAAATCGGTCCCATCTTCCAAATTGGCTTTTTAAGCGATTTATCACATATTTCGGGAGCGGTGCTAAATGCTGCGCCTGTTCAGTGCTCCAAGATGCCACCGGAAGTCCAGGGAAAACAATCTAATGGGCCTGCCCACTTAGGCGATTTTTCAGCGAACTGCCAACGACTGTCAAGTTGCCGGCAGTGGCATGAAAAACCGGGAACTGGAACGGCGACTGTCAGAGTGGAACACACACACACACATACACAAAAACATCGCAAAGGTGGGAGCCAGGGTAAGCAGGGGAGCACTGTCTGAAATTCACATGGTACAAAGCCAAGGTTATACAGACACACACTGCGATGACCAAGAAGGTTGGCGCTGTAATTAAGATGGTACCACAGTCTACAGTAAGTCCTTTAAAAGAGGGGAGAAAAGGGTAGAGGGGGGGGAGAGGAGGGGAGAGGGGGGGGCGAAGGGAGGGAGAATGGGGGAGAAGGAGTGGAGACAACTTCTAAGAAGCCAGACAACTTTTAATAAGCCAAAGATACAGAGCTGTGACGTTCGGCGGACGTTTAACATTACTGGTTAGTTATCCTTGGTTCTGAAAACTCCTGCTTACGTTTTTTTCTGCAATGAGCCAATGAAAATGACCGGTTAGCAAAGGCAATTAACTAAAATTACCTACAAGTACATTGTCTACCCATAACTACATGGCGATCCCACTACCACTGCACCTACGACTACAGGATCATTGATTTTCTCCATGGCGACCAACATGTTGAAAAATTTGCGGCGACCTTACTGAGGCCGTGACTAGTTCCCAGAACTCCTCGTGACCATGAAGGAGACTCACCAGAGACCATCAGCGACCATGTGGAGACCATGTGGCGAGCGCAGAGTCTCCGGCACTCGCCTAAAAAGTTGCTTAAGTGGGACAGGCCCATAAGAATATCCAATGTTGTAGCTAATACCCCCTAATTCACACAGCTTTGGTGGGTCATGTTGCCATGGCTCTCATTTGTGTGAACTATAGACAATAAACAATAGACAATGGGTGCAGAAGTAGACCATTTGGCCCTTCGAGCCAGCACCGCCATTCAATGTGATCATGGCTGATCATCACCAATCAGTACCCCATTCCTGCCTTCTCCCCATATCCCCTGACTCCGCTATTTTTAAGAGCCCTATCTAGCTCTCTCTTGAAAGCATCCAGAGAACCTGCCTTCACCGCCCTCTGAGGCAGAGAATTCCACAGACTAATTTAGCAAATGACTGCAGGGGTCAGACTTTCATTGCATGCCATTGGGTATCACTGCACAAGTCTGAGAAACTTCTTAGAGGGTCTGGGAAGGAAGTAAACTTCACCTAACAATTCAGAAAGTATGATAAAATCAGCTCACTGATTAAATTCAGCGGTCTGGTCCAGATAAATCTTTTCAAATCACCTAGAGTTTCTAGATAGACACAAAATGCTGGAGTAACCCAATGGGACAGGCAGCGGCTCTGGAGAGAAGGAGTGGGTGATATTTTGGGTTGAGACCCTTCTTCAGAAGTGGACCCGAAATGTCACCCATTCCTTCTCTCCAGAGATGCTGCATGTCCCGTCCAGCATTTTGTGTCTATCTTTGTTTTAAACTAGCAACTGCAGTTCCCTCCTACACATAGAATTTATTTTCTATTTCAGAGTATTTATAGGCAGTTGGAATTGTCTGTGTGCAGGCTATATTATGTAACTGTGGATGTCATCACAATGCACAAATTGTAGAAAAGACAAAATGGCAAATCCAGTGTTAATCCTTGAAGAAATTAACACTGCATCAAGTCTTCACAACAATCTTGGTTGCTGCCCAAAGCCACAAAGCCAATGCTCAAGCACTGGAATGTAAGTGATGTTTCCAGAGGCATTACACCCATCAATTCAGGTTAGAGCGGCAGCAGAAGCCACAGCTATCTTAAGGCACATATCATTTAATGCTCAGTTCCTTCCCTTATCAATTGAAAGGAAATAGTTTCTAAAGTCAGTAGGTTGTGGGTTTAACAATATAACATATAACCATATAACAATTACAGCACGGAAACAGGCCCTCTCGGCCCTTCCAGTCCGTGCCGACCATTTGTTTTCCCCTAGTCCCATCTACCTGCACTCAGACCATACCCCTCCATTCCCTTCACGTCCATATACCTATCCACTTTACTCTTAAATGTTAAAATCGATCCTGCCTCCACCACTTCTGCTGGAAGCTGATTCCACACAGCCACCACCCTCTGAGTAAAGAAGTTCCCCCTCACGTTACCCCTAAACTTCTGTCCCTTAATTATCATGTCATGCCCTCTTGTTTGAATCTTCCCTACCCTCAATGGGAAAAACGTATCCACGTCAACTCTGTCTATCCCTTTCATCATTTTAAAGACCTCAATCAAGTCCCCCCTTAACCTTCTGCGCTCCAAAGAATAAAGACCTAACTTGTTCAACCTTTCTCTGTAACATAGTTGCTGGAACCCTGGCAACATTCTAGTAAATCTCCTCTGTACTCTCTCTATTTTGTTGACATCCTTCCTATAACTAGGCGACCAAAATTGTACACCATACTCCAGAATTGGTCTTACCAATGCCTTGTACAATTTTAACATTACTTCCCTACTCCTATATTCAATGCTCTGATTTATAAAGGCCAGCACACCAATGGCTTTCTTTACCACCCTATCTACATGCGATTCCACCTTCAGGGAATTATGCACAGTTATTCCTAGATCCCTCTGTTCCACAGCATTCCTCAATTCCCTACCATTTACCATGTGCTTCCTATTTTGATTTGTCCTGCGAAGATGTAGCACTTCACACTTAACAGCATTAAACTCCATCTGCCATCTTTCAGCCCACTTTTCCAAATGGCCCAAATCTCTCTGTAGACTTTGAAAATCTACTTCATTATCCACAACACCACCTATCTTAGTATCATCTGCATACTTACTTATCCAATTTTCCACCCCATCATCCAGATCATTGATGTACATGACAAACAACAGTGGACCCAACACAGATCCCTGAGGCACCCCACTGGTCACCGGCTTCCAACCTGACAAACAGCCATCCACCATTACTCTCTGACATCTCCCATTCAGCCACTGTTGAATCCATCTTGCTATTCCGCCATTAACACCCAAAGATTGAACCTTCTTAACCAACCTTCCATGGGGAACCTTGTCAAAGGCCTTACTGAAATCCATATAGACAACATCCATTGCTTTACCCTCATCAATTTCCCTAGTTACCGCTTCAAAAAATTCAAGAAGGTTTGTCAAACATGACCTTCCAGGCACAAATCCATGTTGACTGTTCCTGATCAGACCCTGTTTATCCAGATGCTTATATATATTATCTCTTGCTCCTCTCCATAACTGTCCTTCATTTTTACCATTTAAACAGGCAAATACTAACAGTTCTCATATCCCTCTAAACAAGTCCTATTCGTGCACCTGTCCAAATGTTTCCTAAACGTTGTGATAGTATCTGCCTCAACTATCTCCTCCGATAGCTCGCTACATTACTACCCTACTACCTTTTGCATTTAAAAAATTACCTCTTAGGTTCCCGTTAAATCTTTCTCCCCTCACCTTAAACCTATGTCCTCTGGCATTCAATTTCCCTATTCTGGGTAAGAGGTTCAGTGCATTTACCCTATCTATTCCCCTTATGATCTTGTACACCTGATCTATAAGATCACCCCTCATGTTCTTATGCTCCAAGGGATAAGGTCCTAGCCTGGGCAACTTCTCCCTATTACTCAGGCTGTCAAGTCCTGGCAACTCCTCGTGAATCTTTCCAGCTTACAACATTGTTCCTTTAATAGTATGACCAAACCTGAACGCTACATGTGGTTTCACCAATGTCTTGCACAACTGTGACAAGACCTCCCAACTTCTATACTCAATATTCTGACTGATGAGGGACAATGTGCCAAAAGTCTTCTCGGCCACCTACTATGTGTGGTGCCACTATGTGTGGTGCCACTTTCAACAAACTGTGTGACTGCACCCCAAGATCTCTCTGCTCTACAACATTCCCCAGATCCCTGCCATACACGAAATAGGTCCTGCCCATGTTAGTTTTCCCAAAATGCAACACCTCATATTTCTCTGTATTAAATTCCATCAACTATTCCTCAGTCCAATTGCCCAATTGATCAAGATCCTGCTTCAATTTTTAATAACAATCTTCACTATCTACAATCCCATCAACTTTAGTGTCATCTGCAAACTTGCTAATCATGCCATGTACATTCTCACCCAAATCATTGATTGTAGATGACAAACAGCATTGGACCCAGCACTGAACCTTGAGGCACACCACTAGTTACAGGCCTCCAATCCGAAAAACAACTTCCCACCATGCCCTCTGCTTCCTTCCATGAAGCCAATTTTCTATCCAGTTAGCTAGCTCTTCTTGAAATCCCATGCGATCTAACCTTCCAGAGCAGCCTACCATGCAGAACCATTGGCACTTATCTGCAAGGTCAGATGAATCAGTGAGCAAGGAACATGGTGGATCATATTTGTGGTACTCCAGTTTTTTTTTCAATATCCCAAAGATGTGCTGGTAGGTTACTTGGCTACTGAGAATTGTCCCTGAATGTTGATTAATGACATAAACAATCGAAGGGGAATTGATATGCGAGAGAATAAATTTCAGGGCTTTCAGGATAATAGGGAGAATGGCAATGGGATTGCTCCTGCAGAACCATGCATAGACCAAATGCATAGCCATCAACAAGTGGCTCACAATAATGTTTCACTCTTGCTACCCTGTACTTATCACTCACTCAAATAAACTGTATTTTATGTCTAGGCTTTGGGTCATGCACATCAGTTGGTTGGATGTGAACAATGGCTTAAAATCCAGACTGGAGATTAATTAAAAAGGGAAAAGAAAGTTAATGTTGGAGGTTGAACCTTTTATCTGGTTCAATAATTATTTCAGAGATGTGTTCAAACCAAGGAACAAAATTTAGTGTAGTTCAATCATATAAAGTAATTCACACTCCTCCACTTATCTTTGGGTAACGGCAGATACTCCAAAGTGCTGATTTTCTATTAAAAGAAAAGCAGACATTGTACAATACTGTTCACAATCTCAGGACATCCTGCAACACTTCATAATCCATTGAGTGCTAATAAGATGTGGTTAGTGTTGTAGGAAGTGTAGTATCAAATTTGCACATAGTGAGTTTCTGCAATGTGGTCAGATAATCTGTTTTCATGGTTGTCAGCTAGGAGATATTAAGCAAAATTCTTCTGCACTTTTGGATATTTGGACAATGATGTTTTTATATATATCAGACTGAGTGAGCTTCTGAAAGAAGGATCTTCAGTGGTCTACGCCTCCTTTAGTACTTTGCTGGAGCATCAGCCTAGATTATGTGCTCTTCCCAGTGGTTTGACTGAAACCACTCGTTGCTTCAGGTGTGATAGAATTG
This sequence comes from Okamejei kenojei, assembly GCA_035221665.1. Lineage (NCBI taxonomy): Eukaryota > Metazoa > Chordata > Chondrichthyes > Rajiformes > Rajidae > Okamejei > Okamejei kenojei. The sequence goes on from CM069134.1 coordinate 74,660,188, forward strand.
GAGGGACCAGAGGGGGAGGTGTTGCATTGCTTGTCAGAGAAGATATTACAGCAGTGCTTTGGCAGGATAGATTAGAGGGCTCGTCTAGGGAGGCTATTTGGGTGGAACTGAGAAGTGGGAACGGTGTAGCAACACTTTTAGGGGTGTATTATAGACTGCCAAATGGGGAGCGTGAATTGGAAGAGCAAATATGTAAGGAGATAGCAGATATTAGTAGTAAGCACAAGGTAGTGATTGTGGGAGATTCCAATTTTCCAAAAATAGACTGGGAAACACATTCTGTAAATGGGCTGGATGGTTTGGAGTTTGTAAAATGTGTGCAGGATAGTTTTTTTGCAGCAGTACATAGAGGTATCGACCAGAGAAGGGGCAGTGCTGGACCTCCTGTTAGGAAATGAGGCAGGTCAGGTGACGGAGGTATGCGTTGGTGAGCACTTCGGGACCAGTGATCACAATACCATTAGTTTCAATATAATTATGGAGAGAGTCAGAACTGGACCTAGGGTGGAGATTTTTGATTGGAGAAAGGCTAACTTTGAGGGAATGCGTAAGGATTTTAAAGGAGTGAATTGGGACACTTTGTTTCATGGGAAGGATGTAGAAGAGAAATGGAGGACATTTAAAGGGGAAATTGTAAGAGTACAGAATCTTTATGTCCCTGTTAGGTTGAAAGGAAATAGTAAAAATTGGAAAGAGCCATGGTTTTCAAGGGAAATTGGACACTTGTTTCGAAAAAAGAGAGATATCTACAATAAATATAGGAGGCATGGAGTAAATGAGGTGCTAGAGGAGTATAAAGAATGTAAAAAGAATCTTAAGAAAGAAATTAGGAAGGCTAAAAGAAGATATGAGGTTGCTTTGGCAAGAAAGGTGAAAGTAAACCCAAAGGGTTTCTACAGCTATATTAATAGCAAAAGGATAACGAGGGATAAAATTGGACCATTAGAGAACCAGAATGGACAGCTATCTGCAGAGCCAAAAGAGATGGGGGAGATATTGAACAATTTATTTTCTTCGGTATTCACCAAGGAGAAGGATATTGAACTCTGTGAGTTAAGGGGAAAAAGTAGAGTAGCTATGGAAACTATGAGATTCAAAGAGGAGGAACTACTGACACTTTTGAAAAATATAAAAGTGGATAAGTCTCCAGGTCCTGACAGGATATTCCCTAGGACATTGAGGGAAGTTAGTGTAGAAATAGCAGGAGCTATGACAGAAATATTTCAAATGTCATTAGAAACGGGAATAGTGCCGGAGGATTGGCTTACTGCGCATGTTGTTCCATTGTTTAAAAAGGGTTCAAAGAATAAACCTAGCAATTATAGACCTATTAGTTTGACGTCAGTGGTGGGCAAATTAATGGAAAGGATACTTAGATGTAATTGTTATATGGTTATATGGTTATATGGTTATATAGTTACACAAACTGATAAATGAAAAATCAATGGGTGATCATGAGATTTCTCTCTTAGCCTGATGTAGTATATAACCCCTGTTTGCATGTGTGCATGTAGGTACAGTATGGTCTGTATTAACCCAGTTTGCTTTGCAATAAAATACTTTAAATGAAATATGATGTAATTGTGTTTTCCTTTCTGGCTAACAGCTGGAAACAGGGTGAAAAATTAAAGACTTTCCTCATGGAGACAGAAATAGAGAAAGTTGGCATCCTCTGTGGACTGAACCTCTTCCCATTTCTTTGGTTAAATGACATTTCATTTAAAATAAAAACCAGAGCATGATGAAAACATACCAGATTGTCATAAAATATGCAGACATGTTATTAACATCACAGTCACTGCAGGTGGGAAAGAACAATCTTACCTTAACCAAATGACATTGAAACTGAGGAGATCAAATGCCTCTCATTATTTACACGTAAACTAATTTGATGACATACTGAAGGCAATGAAAAGAAATAAGGGGTGTGGTGTAGAGTCATAACTTCATCCTAAGAGTATCCTGTTAGTGAGTGCAAATAAAATTATTTAAATCTTATTCTGTGCCCTCTTGTTTGTTAGTTATTATCAAAGCAGAGGATGTTGGAAAAAATTCGGCATGTTCTCTGTTTCTTATTTCAGATTTCCAATATCTGTCATATTTTGCTGTTTGATCATTATTTTCTCATTAGCTTAAATCTGCAACTGAGGTAATGCCTTTGTTGCTTTGATGATACACGTTTTCAGCTGGATTTGTTTCAATGCAGTCAAATAAGCTAACATCACCAGATTGTTTTTTTTACAGTATTCCACCTAGTCTTTGTTTCTTGTGAATTAGATGTCCAGCTCTACTTTAACATAGAAACATAGAAATTAGGTGCAGGAGCAGGCCATTCGGCCCTTCGAGCCTGCACCGCCATTCAATATGATCATGGCTGATCATCCAACTCAGTATCCTGTACCTGCCTTCTCTCCATACCCCTGATCCCTTCAGCCACAAGGGCCACACCCAACTCCCTCTTAAATATGGCCAACGAACTGGCATCAACTACTTTCTGTGGCAGAGAATTCCACAGATTCACCACTCTCTGTGTGAAAAACGATTTTCTCATCTCGGTCCTAAAAGACTTCCCCCTTATCCTTAAACTGTGACCCCTTGTCCTGGACTTCCCCAACATCGGGAACAATCTTCCTGCATCTAGCCTGTCCAACCCCTTAAGAATTTTGTAAGTCTCTATGAGATCACCCCTCAATCTTCTAAATTCCAGCGAGTACAAGCCAAGTCTATCCAGTCTTTCTTCATATGGAAGTCGTGCCATCCCAGGAATCAGTCTGGTGAACCTTCTCTGTACTCCCTCTATGGCAAGAATGTCTTTCCTCAGATTAGGAGACCAAAACTCTACGCAATACTCCAGGTGTGGCCTCACCAAGACCCTGTACAACTGCAGTAGAACCTCCCTGATCTTGTACTCAAATCCTTTTGCTATGAATGCCAACATACCATTCGCTTTCTTCACAACCTGCTGCACCTGCATACCTACTTTCAATAACTGGTGTACCATGACACCCAGGTCTCGCTGCATCTCCCCTTTTTCTAATCGGTCACCATTCAAATAATAGTCTACCTTCCTGTTTTTGCCACCAAAGTGGATAACCTCACATTTATCCACATTATATTGCATCTGCCATGCATTTGCCCACTCACCCAGTCTATCCAAGTCATCCTGCAGCCTTCGAGCATCCTCCTCACAGCTAACACTGCCTCCCAGCTTCGTGTCATCCGCAAACTTCGAGATGTTGCATTTAATTGTCTCGTCCAAATCATTAATGTATATTGTAAATAGCTGGGGTCCCAGCACTGAGCCTTGCGGCACCCCACTAGTCACTGTCTGCCATCCTGAAAAGGACCCGTTCACTCCTACTCTTTGCTTCCTGTCTGCCAGCCAGTTCTCTATCCACATCAATACTGAACCACCAATACCATGTGCTTTAAGTTTGTATACCAATCTCTTGTGTGGGACCTTGTCGAAAGCTTTCTGAAAGTCCAGATACAACACATCCACTGCTTCTCCCTTATCCACTCTACTAGTTACATCCTCAAAAAATTCAATAAGATTCGTCAGACATGATTTAACCTTCGTAAATCCATGCTGACTTTGTCCAATGATTTCACCACTTTCCAAATGCGCTGCTATCCCATCTTTAATAATTGACTCTAGCAGTTTCCCCACTACCGATGTTAGACTCTGGTCTGTAATTCGCCGTTTTCTCTCTCCCTCACTTTTTAAAAAGTGGGGTTACGTTAGCTACCCTCCAATCCTCAGGAACTACTCCAGAATCTAAAGAGTTTTGAAAAATTATCACTAAGGCATCTGCTATTTCTGGGGCTACTTCCTTAAGTACCCTGGGATTGCAGCCTATCTGGCCCTGGGGATTTATTGGCCTTTAATCCATTCAATTTACCCAACACCACTTTCCGGCTAACCTGGATTTCACTCATTTCCTCCATCTCATTTGACCCGTGATTCCCTGCTATTTCCGGCAAATTATTTATGTCTTCCTTAGTGAAGATAGAACCAAAATAGTTATTCTTTTTTTTTAAAGAAGGAACTGCAGATGCTGGAGAATCGAGGGTACACAAAAAGCTGGAGAAACTCAGCGGGTGCAGCAGCATCTAAGGAGCGAAGGAGATAGGCGATGTTTCGGGTCGAGACATCGCCTATCTCCTTCGCTCCTTAGATGCTGCTGCACCCACTGAGTTTCTCCAGCTTTTTGTGTACCCAAAATAGATATTCAATTGGTCTGCCATGTCCTTGTTCCCCATGATCAATTCACCCGTTTCTGGCTGCAAGAGACCTACATTTGCTTTAACTAATATTTTGCGCTTCACATATCGATAAAAACTATCTGTGTAGACCTTTCACTTGCTGTTTAACTGTGTTTATGTTATTTCCAATGCAATTGTTGAGCCAATCTTTCCGAAAGAGTCGGTAACATCATATTTTTACCCTAATGAGAAATTTAACAGCGCATCCAACATAGACTTTTCATTAGCTTACCAGAAAATATCTTCAACAGTTTGCCACTGGCATTGTCCATCTATCCACATTTTTAGTCCTTTCTAGAAACCATCTCCATCAGTGTGGTTATCTTACATGACATCCTCAAACCTTGAATCTTTCACATTCAACAATTAAGATTTAATTTGCTTCTTCATTAAACTACACACACATTTGTTTCACAGCACTCAGTTCAGGAAGACACCAACATTACAATGCTGTGACAGACTCTTTAATAGCTCAATGTAATCTCCAATGGTCTCATCTGTTGACTTTTCGTGAATTTTTGGGTGGTGTATTTGATTGCTTCTGCAATTTATCATCTCATAAAACAAGACATGTGGTACCAAGAAGTCCATTAAAATGGCACACATATCTGAGCCTATTTCTACAAATAAGATTGATTTTCTTTACACTGTCACATGACTACATTTTGAGCTGCCATCATTTACCCTTGTCTTTAATTTCAACATTATTTGCTATAAGAAACCACAACTCATACTGTATACGAATTGAAAGGCTCCCACAATTTATCACAGACTTCAAGACTTTTGATGTTGCCTGATTTTGTGTGCACCTCCATTTTAACAGTTTCAAAGATTCACTCAATGATCTTTGGAAGTCCACACAAAATCTTTTAATTCTTCTCTGCTCAAATGTGAATTCAAGTGTCATTGCTTCCCGTCTGCATGTTGATGTTACTGCAAATACTCTACCAATGTGAATATGTAGCTGCTTACTGCTTTGAGAAGTTTCAATTTGTTTTAATTTATTCCCAGTCAACATTAAAGTGTATGACCTTGTGTGAGTTCACTGAAGTGGCTTGTAGAGTGTGCAGAGTACTATATGTGAAACATAGTGAACTCTAATAGGTCTTCGGCATATTGAAGGTTTTTCTTTAGACTCTACATATCTGTAAAATACTACAGAAATGTGTAAATTTGCCATAAGTGATGACATGCCTATTTAAATCCCCATGTTGCTCAATATTTTCTCAGAAACATAGTGCTGGAGAAACTCAACGGGTCAGGTAGCACTTGTGGAGGGAACGGCTAGATGGCATTTTGGGTTGGAATTCTTCTGACCAATCGTCTTGACCTGAAATGTCACCCATTCCATCTCTCCAGAGATGTTGACTGTTACTCCAATATTTTGTGTCTATCTTCGGTTTAAACTAGCATCTGCAGTTCCTTCCTACACAATCTTCAGACCAATTAATCTGAAGAAAAGTCATAACTTCAAATGCCATCTATCCATTCCATCCGCAGATGCTGCCTGATCCATTGAGTTCTTCCAGCACTTTGGGTTTTGCTCAAGATTCAAGCATTTGCTGTTTCTTGTGTCTCCATTCTCATTCTCAAAAATCTTCTTACAACTCCATTACACCCTCCACGTCCTCTTGTAATTTTCTGCATAGTGTTATAGTTCTATTGATTGTTTCCTATTTGTAACTATTTACCTGTACACCTATCATCAAAGCCATTCACTGGAATTGAGCTGTTCATTGGAGGGTTTTTTTGTGTATCAAAAATAATTTATTTAATTACGATCATGATACAAAGCAAAATCGTGGTAACACCACCATATTACAAAATCAGCAAATTTATCTAGACACTAAATGTTTAAACAACTATGATACAATCCTTACAAATATACTAAATAACTACTATACAACTATGTCCCTCTTTAACACCACCCGGGCATGGACATAACCCCGAAAAAGGGGCAAGCATCTGGCTTGGGCAAAGCCCTCTTCCTCCTGGCACCATGACTCGCGGATGGCCAGCTTGGCCAGGCCTAGGAGCAATCCAACCAGGACATCTACGGCCCTACTCACTCCCATCACCAGTCCTCCAGTCGCTGACAGCAGAGCCACTCCTCCCCCTACGGACCCTAAGTGGAATGGCGGTGCGCTTTGCCCTCCGAATTTTGGCTACAAGGGACGCTCTACTGGTCCCTGGAATTGAGCTGGTGGTGTGTTTACATGTGATATTACAATATCTGAATGTTCTTCCTGAATTAAGCTGGGTATCAGAATTCATCAGATGAATCAAATTTAAATGTAACATTTTAAGGTAAAACTGCCACATGTCATTTACAAAATAAAATATAAACAGAAACCACGAGAAACACTCAACAGGTCAAGCAGCATCTGTACAAAGAAAATTAGAATTCATGTCTCAGTTCTAAAATGTCCTGTTTATTTTTCAACAGATGCTGCCTGACTTTCATTCTCTGTTTTTATCTCAAATTTTCCAGCATCTGAGAATTTATCGATTTCCAGACTGGTTTCAAAATATTTGGTCCTCAACTGGGAAACCTTTGGCAGTGATCAGAATCATAAACCCTGTCTGAGATTCTACTTCTCTTCAATCTAGCCAAGCAACCATGAACCCAAGAATATTATCTTTGTGTTGTTAGATCAGTTTAAATTAATTCACGATATCTGTATATCAAATTTAGAGCCACATGTAACAACATAAGATTAAGAATAAGCCTCACTTAGCACTTCTAATCAATGCAGAGTCCAAGTATGTATTTGATCATGTGATTTTCCTTCATAAATATCATGGTGACCTGTACTTCATATCCTTTCATCCCTGAAACAGTCAAATGGCTCCTAATGATAATCAGTGAATGTGGTCTGCATAATAAATGCATTCCACTTATGCCACATTAGCTACCTTCTCTTTTACAACAATAGAGCATCATGGAGTTTGTTTATCCAATGACTCCTCATTTAATCATGAATGTTCATTTCTAGCTGCAAAGATGTCAATATATATGAGACAGACCGTACAGCAAATTCGTCTAGTACATACTTGAGAGCTTGGCATAATTGGATCAAAATAAACGTTCTATGTTTACACCTTCTGGCTTAACTGCCATAGTGAGGAAAAAAGAAATATATCAAACAGAAACTCTGCCCCCACGAGCATACTAATGTCTAAAATTGAACACAGCTAAGTAAATATAGTATTCCTCTGGAGAGAAGGAATGGGTATCTCCTTCTCCCCTGACTTCAATCTGAAGAAGAGTCGACCCAAAACGTCACCCTTTCCTTCTCTCCAGAGATGTTGCCTATCCTGCTGAGTTACTCCAGCATTTAGTGTCTATCTTCTATTTAAATGAGCATCTGAGTACCTTCCTATCTGAATATAGTGTTCCATCCATCTAGACACCTCTTGTAAAGATAAGTCGTTTGGATGGTTGGTCAACAGCTGCCCACTCTGTCCAATGGGAACTAAAACAGGATGATGAAGATCTTAAGAAGACTAAAATCTAATTAAAAATGGAATCCCAGATTTAGTCTGGACAACATTCCTTTAGCCTAACATCTGCATTGACTTTGGCTTGGTCGTATATTCGGTGCAGGACCTGAAATAGTTCAAAGCTCTTCTAATGGATTTTATTTGGTGGGTGTGGAAGCATTACAAGTTTTAATTTTAACTTAAAGGTTTATTTGAACTTTAAACAAAAATCTGTCAAGTCATTCCAAAGAGTTGGAGCCTGAGGTTCAATAGCACGATCTAGCAGTTCTTTGGGCCATTCATACTTATAAGTCCTAATTCTCAGTCAAACTTGGTGCCACCATAGTTTGAGTAATGCCCTCAGAAAACATTATGTGGAATTCTTACATAAATTGAATATATAAGTGATTCCTCAGCTAGCTTAGGCATTTTTCAACCTTGTAATCATTGATTTACCAGTCTCTTACTGTTTCACTATTTCCCAATTTTCCAGTTCATATTAAGACTATGTGTTAATGGAATCAACCCTTTTTATACTTGTGAAGTCTCCTGCTGCTTACATAATCAGGTGCATTAATAGACACTGATCCTCTCAGCCACATTGCCTCCGCATCTGATCTCTCAGTGACTACATGAGAGATTTGTTTTATTTCCATTAATAACCATGTTGTTCGAATTCTTCTATCATGTAGTTTACGGATAATTGGTGAAAATTGGGAAGATAAAGACTAAATGTTGTTTTAATTCATGTTATACTGGGATTTGGCAGCTGTTCGAGGATCTCAGAGCTGATAAATTGGTCACTTACAATCACTAAATGCCGGCTGACAGCCAAGTTGGTGATAAAGTATCTACTAAATGGTGGATTTATATTTAACAGATTATTTACGGGACTGCGAGTTAAATCCAATACTAGATATGGTGTACTGAGTCAGTCTACTATTTAAAAATGACAGCTGCATTCTTTTTATAATTCAGCACACTTCCCAAGAATGCCCAAAGGACATTCAGCAGGTGTGTTCCAATTCTTCAATGTCTACAGGGTCTGCACTGTCATTGTTTCATCTCTGGAACATCTTTACCTCACATTTCAAACTCAGACAAGGGAGCATTAAATTTGGGATGTCATTACTGGCGAAGGTCTGGGTTCTCCATCTGTTCTGTGTATTTGGAGAGTAAGTTAAAATCAGCACAACAGCACTTAAATTCTGATACAATCATATTATTCAGCCAAGCTGTGTAATGAGAGAAGTGGCTACCATTTCTTACAATGTTGAGAACTATGTGGTGCTTTGAGTTTCCATTGGACATCATGTTGAAACAAAAAAAATAGGCTCTAGGAATTGTTGGCATTGTAGATTAGTGGTTATCTTTATGCAATCACAATGTCCTTGTGAAGTTTGGGGGGAAAAAAGAGTGCAGTTCACATTATATATCTTGACTTATCAAACTCATCAGGAAGACTGGCTCCATCCTGGAGGCAAAGTTGGATTCATGGGAGGTGGTCTTGGAGGGGAGGATGCTCCTCAATCTGTGGAGTATCCTGGACAATACAGCTCACCCTCTCCATGACACACTGGTCAACCTGAGGAGTACCTTCAGCAACAGACTGGTTCCACCAAAATGCAGGACAGAATGCCACAGGAAATCCTTCTTCCCTGTGGCTATCAAACTGAACAACTCCTCCTCCTTCTGTCATGGGGTAGACTAAAACTAATCCCCCCCCCCCCCCCACCCAATCTTTGCATATCCCCCAAGCCTTTCCACTCGTCACTTTAATTTCATGTTTCAAGTTTCATGTGTTTGTATGACTGTTGGCAGATCATTTTCCCTCCTGAGATAAGTAAAGTTCTAACGCATCGTACTGTATCATAATTATCATCAAAACGTTTAAAGGCCTGTTGAGATCCCTTTTCCTGAGGGTAGTTACTAGAGTGCTATATTACTGCACAGTTCACAGGCCTTTAACTTTGCAAAATTTACATTTTATTAACAAAACTTTCTATTTAGGAAAATACTGCCCAGGACTTTGAAATTGAGGTATGGTTGAATTGTGGAGCAATGAACATAACTAGAGGAGACTTGATTCAACAGACAGAAGAGTCTTACATTAATTTGAAGGTTCAAAATCAGGAAAACATTCAAAAAATAGTGGTAAAGTCAAAACTTGTAATGAAAAGGCAAAAATAAATGGTTTGATAACAGAAGATCTGAAGCATGGAGACAGTTGGGCTGTGTTATGAGATAGAAATTGGTGAGATAAAAATTGGTAACTATGGTGATAGAATGAAGAATGGTTCCGACCCAAAACATTACCTATCCATGCTCTCCAGGGATGCTGCCTGAACCACTGAGTTACTCCAACTCTTTGTATCTTTGCTGCATTTGTAGGTTAATTGACCTCTGTAAATTGCCACAAGTGTGCAGGGAATGTATGAATGAATGAATGAATATGTTTATGAATTAATAAGTTTATTGGCCAAGTATGTTCACATGCAAGGAATTTGCCTTGTTTGTCCGCTCGCAAGTGATAACATGACATACAGTGACAATTAAGAATGACACATTAAACATTAATCATTAATAGTAAAACATTATCAATTAAACATGTGAAATAAATAAAATACCAGAGCAAAAGAAGGTTACAGATTTTTGGCTATTGAGTAGAGCTACTCATGGAAAAAAGCTGTTTTTATCTTTGGCTGTGGCAGCTTTGACAGTCCGGATGCGCCTTCCAGAGGGGGGGTGATTCAGAGTTTGTGGCCAGGGTAAGAGGGGTCAGAGATGATCTTACCCACTCGCTTCCTGGCCCTTGCAGTGTACAGTTCATCAATGAAGGGACGGTTGCAGACAACAACCTTCTCAGCTGATCGGACGATTCGCTGCAGCATCCGAGTGTCGTGCTCGGTGGTTGAGCCAAACCAGACCATGATGGAGAAGGTGAGGACAGACTCAACGATGGCGGTATAGGATTGGACCATCATTGCCTGTGGCAGATTGTGTTTCCTCAGCTGCCGCAGGAAGTACATCCTCTGTTGTGTCTTTTTGACTGTGGAGTAGATGGTGGCCCCCCCATTTAAGGCCCTTGGAGATGATGGTTCCCAGGAACTTAAAATACTCCATAGATGTGACAGTGGTGTTGTTGATGGTGAGTGGGGTGATGGGAGGGGGTTAACATAGGGTTATAATAGGTTAACATAGAATTAACATGAACAGGTGATAAATTATCGGTATGGACTCGATGGGCTGAATTACCCCATTCTGTATCTTTATATAAAGATATGAAGACAAAAGCTCATCTTAGGATCAAGTAGGGGGCCAAGACTATGAATGGTCTGATTCAATCTGAGACGATAATTAGGAAAAAGGTTAGGAATGGTGATGGAGGATAGAGCAAGCATCTTACATCACAATCTGCAGAGTTCCTACAGCTGTAACTAAATACTACTTGAATTCTGGGATTGCACTCTTACAATGACAGCTCATTTAATATCATTTTAACTTTGCATGAGAATTACACACTGCATATTATGAAATATAATAATCTTGAAATTATAAAATTGCAAATCAATTGATTTGCAGTAAACGGTCAACAAAGAGTTTAGATGAAGGGTCATTGACCCTCGAGATGCTGCCTGTCCTTTTGAGTATTTCCAGGACTTGCTGTTCCCATTTCAGATTACCAGCATCTGGAGTTTTTTTGTGTTTCAATGTCATAGAAAAAGTTTTGGGATTTTGTAGTTATACTTCAAAGTAACATTTGTTTTTTTTTTTTTGCTTCCACAGATGTTCTGTGTCCTAATGTTAGACTGGACAGGAGTCAATCCAAGATACCAAAGAAAGCTTCCTCTAACATCCCAGGTTAGTGAATCTATCTGCAGGACTTATACATGTGACTGCTTAGTTATGGAGAAGTTGCTTTCCTCTAAAATCATATGTATCACAATTTTCTGTAACGAGTGCTCCCTTTTCCCATTGAATCCCATGTTAAATGTACTGATGCATTCTATGGGATATTTTCCCTCATATTAAACTATTTACCAGTGATGATCGCCCATGTAATTTAAAGATGGATGGCCGTTAATAGCTTCATTGCATCAACAAAATGTTGCTATTTATTCTACAGGTTTTGATCTGATGGAGCTGTTTCATGTGAGGAGCATTACTGAAATGAAGAATGGAGGATATGTTCGCCTAGGAACAATGCCCATAGTTCAAATGACAAAGTAAGTGATACCAAATAATTCATGAATGGACCTGCAACCTCCCCACTCCAGACCATTTGTTCCATTCCATTTGGCTCCCCCACTTATTTCATTCCAGAATACACAGTTCCTTTGAATTACAGAAACAGCTCTTCACATTCATTAATTGTAGTGACAATGTTTTCCCTTCAATACTCTCTGTTCTATATGCATGTACAAATAACAGTCATACACATTATTGAACTCCAATGTAAGCATGCTGCTGAAAACTGCTGTGCTGCAAACATATGCTATTGTGAACTGCAATTTCAGCCTGGGACTGAAGACCTCTATAGGTTGAGAAAGGAAGTTATTTTCAAACATTATGAACTTTGCAAACTCAATTGGGAATGGTTCTACTGGAATGCAAGTTCAGCAGTAGATAGAATCTTTGCCCTTTTGGATTGAACCTTCCATGGCTTTTTAAGGGGTTAGGTAAAAGTTATAAAACACTTTAACCTAATTATCCCATTAAGGGGGTTAGTAGGTGGAGTCCTTTGTTATAGTTAAAAAAATCCATTCAAATTAGCAAAATATATATATTTTATCTGTATTTTGCCAGTCCATTAATTTATTGATGCTCATGTTAGTGTTCACATGAAGCTAAATTAAAAATTCAGATTATGTAAAATTTAGTATTCATATTATACTAAATTCAGCAACAGTTTCTTCCCAGCTGTTATCAGGTAACTGAATCATCCTACCACAACCAGGGAACTACTATCTACCTCTTGGATGACCCTTGGACGATCCCTGACTGGACTTTACTGGCTTTACCTTGCACTAAACGTTATTCCCTTATCATGTATCTATACACTGTAAATGGATTGATTGTAATCATGTATTGTCTTTCTGCTGACTGGTTAGCATGCAACAAAAAGCTTTTCACTGTAACTTTCACTTTTCACGTGACAATAAATTAAACTAAACTAAATTTAGTATTCAGATTATAATTCAAATTTGCATAATCTGAATATTAAATTTAGTATGATCAGATGCTAAATTACGGTTCGAGTTCAAGGTTTCAACGTCAAGGTTTCAAGGTCAATATATTGTCACATGTACCAGTTAAGGTGCAGTGAAATTTGAGCTACCATACAGCCGTAATAAGTGGAAAGCAACAAGACATACAACCACATAAGTTAACGTAAACCACAGTGGATTCCACACACCTCACTGTGATGGAAGATAATAAAGTTCAATCTTTTTCCTCTTGTTCTCCCACGGAATCAAAAAATGAGTGGTGAGCATTATTTAAGAACAATAGATTACCCACATAAACTGCAAAATTATGATTAATGTTTTCCCTAAAGGATACAGATTTTTGTGATTCTCCACATAGGAGAAATATGGAGGCTGCATTATTGAATACATGCAAAGGTGAAGTCGAGCATTTCTTGGACAATGGGGAAGTCAAGGGTTTTGGGAGACTGGAAAGTGGAGCTAAAACCAAGATCGGACCAAATCCTGAAGCAAATTCATGTACTTATAACACATTTCATTCCAACAATGGATGTTGAAACTTCATAAGCATTGCTTTTGGCTATTGCCCTTGTCAGCTTGACAACTACAATACTTTATTCCATGCCTCTTTCCTTATGCTAGCCTCCTAAGCAGCTTGCTGTCATTTTTAGACTCTCGCCTCTCCTCACACCAAGGCCATTATTGGCTCTGGCAGCACCCAGCAGACCATGGGTCAAGCAGTGTCAACCTGAAATAAATGAGCATCATTCAACTACATCTGTCTAGACAACTGCCTCACGGATAAAAATAGCAATTTGTTGAACTACAGGTAATTGTAACTGCCCCATATGTGCTCTGCTGGACATTATCAGATGCTCAGAGAATTAATTATTAATTTAAATATGTAAAAACAGTAGCAATGGCAAGAACTCATCAAAAGCACAGTAGGGGTTTGTGCGAAGTGCTCCATTCACCCAGCTGCTGGCCTTGTCAGCATTTCTTCACTGATCTCTGGCTGACAGATTTATGCGTGACTCTGTCCCAACTAACAACACCAGGGCGCAGGGATCATTAAACCTTCTGCAATGGACATCTGTTCCAAATTCACAGATATATCTGCCATAAATTCTCATCTCATTCATTAAAGGGCCTGTCCCACTTTCACGACCTAATTCACGACCTTTTTTCACTCATGGACATTTTTCATCATGCTATAAAAACGCCCCGACCTACTTGATGCCAGGAGTACCTACGACTAGCATCACAGCCTGCTACGACCTACCTACGACCTCCTACGACCTTGTGACGACCATGCTGCGAGTATGAGTCGAGGGCAAACTCGGCAGAGGTCGTGAATTAGGTCGTGAAAGTGGGACAGGACCTTAACTGAGATGAATTCTCACTGTATAGTTTTTTTTAATCATAATTCTCAGGTTGGAGTCTCTGGGATAGCTGATATTTATTGCTGCTCTCAAGAGCTATAAAATAACTAATAAAAGTTAAAGATGTTCAACTCGAATCAGGAATGGCTAGGCTGAGCAAGGATGGAATGTTTACACCCACTACTAACTATATTATGTGCAGGAAGGAACTTTCTAGGTAGAAAGGCAGCATCTCTGACGAAAAGGAATAGACGACGTTTATGGTCGAAACGTCACATATTCCTTTCTCCAAAGATGCTGCCTGACCCACTGAGTTACTCCAGTTTTTTGAGTCTACTAACTTTAGTATGAAAAGCTTTAGGGAGTGCTCAACCTGCATTATGGGATTTGAATTCTAAATCTTTTAGCTATTAATCAAAATCTCAATTATCCATTATAACTGCTACAGATTTGTAATATTACATCCAAGCTACCTTTCTTGGAACCACCTGTGCTAAGAAATATGATATGCCAATTTTCGTAAAGGGGACAAGACCTATGGCTATGGAAAAAAGGCCTTTATTATGGTTCAGGGTTGACACATATTTTGATGCATAATTTCATCAAAGGGATTATGAAAAACATCAGATCATAATCTTGTCTCCACTCAATGTCTATATCTGTTCACTTGCAAGAAGGGACAAGATACAGCAGTCGGGTGCAGAAACAAGAACTTGGTTTATTTTTTGCTCCAAATTGAAAATATTAAGGTTTTATCCGCTATCTAGCTTGTCTCCCAAAACTTGCTAGGTTTTGTTGCTCAACTCTAAGTTTTCAAATATTTTATTGCCGATAGATTTCAACTGCGTGAAACAAAAACTTACAAGGATATAGGTTTTGAAAGATATTACAGTACCTTAGCCCAACAACAAAGTCTGAAAGTCTTTAGCCTATAGTTTTGCTTATTATTGTCACACATACTGAGGTACAATGAACACTTTTTTGTTGCATGCATTTCTAGTCAGCAAAAAGATTATACATTATTACAATCAAGCCGTGCACACTGTTCAGATACAGGATAAAGGACATCACGTTTTGTGCACGATATAGTCCGATAAAGACCGATTTGAGATAGTTATATTGTCTCCAATGAGGTAGATAGGAGGTCAGGACCACACTCTGGCTGGTGAGAGGATGGCTCCGTTGCCTGATAACAGCTGGTAAGAACTGTCCCTGAATCTGGAGGTAGGTGTGTTCAAACCTCTATTTGATGTGTGACTGTGGGATGATCCAGATCTATATGGATCTGCTTAAACCTGCTGCCTATTCAGGTGACTTTTATTATATTCTTTATTTCAGAGATGTATTTCCTCAAGGCCTGCCGGATGAATACGCCTTTGTTGCCACATTCAAGTTCCGAAAAACTTCGAGAAGAGAAGATTGGTACATTTGGCAAATTATCGACAAATACGGAATTCCACAGGTATGTAGTCTCAAAATTAAAATGAAAATTAATGGCAGAAGTGTTCATCAGACCAGCTACATTTGTGGAGGGACAAACCGTGTCAGTGATTCAGGCCAGTGAATGGAGAAAGTTCATCAACCCAAACTTTTTAATTCTCTCCCCAGATATTCTTTGACCTGCTGAGATCTTCCAGAATTTTAATCTATTAATGCATAAACATATCCTTCCTCCCATCATGTCCGTGCTGACTGTTATACATCCTCACATATTTCGCTTGGGCAGATTACGACTGTTGAATATTGATTTCTCGAATTTCAAGTAACCCTTCCATTCCCTCCCTCTCCGTCCCTTCCCCAAACCAATCGACCTACTAGTTTCATTGTCATCCTGC
Source organism: Okamejei kenojei (assembly GCA_035221665.1). NCBI lineage: Eukaryota > Metazoa > Chordata > Chondrichthyes > Rajiformes > Rajidae > Okamejei > Okamejei kenojei. The sequence continues at coordinate 74,676,361 of CM069134.1, forward strand.
TTAGTTTCTCTGTTTGTATCCACTCATTATCACCTTCTCTGCAGCCAACAATGGACCGTTGTGGGCTCCACCTTGAACATCGTTGCTGGCTTTGATTTGTCTTTTTGCATACCTTTCATTCAGTTGTTCTTTATACCTTTTAATATGTTTAGTTTCCTGCTCCCCTGACTCTCAGTCTGAAGAAGGGTCTCGACCCGAACGGTCACCTACTCCTTTTCTCCAGAGTTGCTGCCTGACCCGCTGAGTTACTCCACCATTTTGTGTCTATCCTCCCATACTAATCACATGCATCAGCATTTGGTTAGTAGCCTTCTATGCCTTTATGATTCACAAGCACATCTAGATATTTCTTAAATAGTGTGACAGTCTCTTTCTCCACCCCCCTCTCAGGCAGGTCATTCAGATTTCCTCCATCCTGTGTGAGAATAAAGGATGTTTTCACAGATCCTCTCTAAGCATCCTTGCCTTGAAACTATTCCCTCACATTTTAGACACTTCTATTGTGGGGAAAATGTTGTGTTTTGCACGTATTACTGGGTATCCCTTCAGCCAAGAAAAACAAATACAGTCTATCCAGTCTCTCCTAATGGAAGCAATCAATCGTGGTGAATCTCCTCTGCTCCCTCTCCTGTGTATTCATGTCCTTCCTACTGTGTGTTGACCAGAACTGCACACACTTCTCCAGCTGTGGCCTAGCTAATGTTTTACAGAGTTCGAAATGTGACTGCTCTTATCATCTATACCTCATAAAGGTTTAGGCAGGGCCATTGAGGAATATAAAGAAAGCAAAAAAGAACTTGAGCAGTAACCAATGTTGTTTTTTGTTTTACGGAAAAAAATTTGGATAATTCAGAAAATTATCGTCTGGTAAGTCTCACATCAGTGGTAGGGAAGCTAATGGAGAGGAAAGTAGAAACAATGAACTGCAGATGCTTGTTTATACCAAAGATAGAAATAAGGTGTTAGAGTAACTCAGCATGTCAGTCAGCATCTCTGGTGAAAAAAGATGGGTGAAGTTTCGGGTTGGGACTTTTCTTCTGATTCTTCAGATTCAGGGGAAAGTCAGGGGAGAGGAAAACTAGAGATGCTGTCTGACCCGCTGAGTTACTCCAGATTTTTGTATCTATCCTTTATTTCAATATTGCTCCTCACATGGGACACTGCATCAGCTCAAAACCTGCAGACTAGGAACCAACATTTTGCTGATACAATGGAGGTTTTTGAATTTTATAAAAGAAGGTCCCTCATGGTAGGTTGATCGAACAGTTTACAATATCCGGGATCCAAGGTGATTTAGTTATTTGGATTCAGAACTGGTTTACCCATGGAAGACAGAAGGCAGTGGTGTAAAGATGTTATTTTGACTGGAAATCTATGACCACGTAGTAACATAGAAAATAGGTGCAGGAGGAAGCCATTTGGCCCTTCGAGCCAGCATCGCCATTCATTGTGATCATGGCTGATCGTCCCCAATAAATAACCTGTGCCTGCCTTCCCCCCATATCCCTTGATTCCACTAGCCCCTAGAGCTCTATCGAACTCTCTTTTAAATCCATCCAGTGATTTGGCCTCCACTGCCCTCTGTGGCAGGGAATTCCACAAATTCACAACTCTCTGGGTGAAAAAGTTTCTTCTCACCTCAGTCTTAAATGGCCTCCCCTTTATATTAAGACTGTGGCCCCTGGTTCTGGACTCGCCCATCATTGGGAACATTTTTCCTGCATCTAGCTTGACCAGTCCTTTTATAATTTTATATGTTTCAATAAAATCCCCCCTCATTCTTTTAAACTCCAGTGAATACAAGCCTAGTCTTTTCAATCTTTCCTCATATGACAGTCCCGCCATCCCAGGGATCAATCTTGTGAACCTAAGCTACACTGCCTCAATCACAAGGATGTCCTTTCTCAAATTTGGAGACCAAAACTGTACGCAATACTCCAGATGTGGTCTTACCAGAGCCCCATACAACTGCATTAGAACCTCTCTATTCCTATGCTGAAATCCTCTAGTTATGAAGACATAACATGGGGATCAGCTGGGATCTCCGTTATTTGTGATATTTATTCTAATGAGGTAGACGAAAATATAGATTGGTTGGTCAGCAAGTTTGCAGATATAGATCCGTTGTGGATATGGGAGGCCAAATGATAGATGGAGTTTAATCCATGCAGGTACTGGTTGTTGCACATTGGGAGGTCAAATTTAAGGGGTATACAGTTAATGGCAGAATCACTAACAGCATTGATCTACAGATGGATCTTGGGGTCCAAATCCATGGTTCCATTAAAGTAGGAACACAAGTAGATGGAGTGATAGACATGATATGTGGTATGCTTGCCTTCATCGGTCAGGATACAGAGCATAAGAGTTAGGAAGTCCTATTGCAGCTTAATAAAACTTTGGTGTTAGGTGTAATTCCACTGCGGGAAGGATGTGGAAATTTTATAGAGGGAGCTGAAGTGCTTTACCAGAATGCTGCCTGGATTAGAGAGTAATGCCTATAAGGAGAGGCTGGCCAAATTTGGATTGAGATCTCTGGAACGCCAGAGGCTGAGGAAAGACCTGTTGGACCTTTATAAAATTATGGGAGGTAAAAATAGAATAGACAGTCAGACCACTTTCCAAGGGAGGAAATGTCAAATACTAGAGGCCACAGTGAGGAATGAGGGGGGAAACTTTAAGGGAATTAATAGAATCCTCCCAAGGATTAAAATAGATTTTGCTAAGAGCTCTTTAAAGCTAAGTAAACCACGTACATTGAAGCCAATTTATATCCAGCACGGTGGAAATTAGTCTATAGTTCAAACCATTGCTTTATATAAACGTATTAAATCTACTTCACAATGTGAGCAATGTTTGTATTTTCTCTCAGAGTAGGTTGATGTGTAATTGTGGAAGAATTTAATTACTGTTAAGGAATGCAGAATATAAGTTGTAAGGAAGGCAGGGTTTACATTTGGATTGGTTTGGGAATAGAAGTTTCCTGATTAAAACTTTACAAGATAAACTGAAAGGCCGAAGAAGTGGCTGACGACAACACTAGTGAGGTATTTGGAATGCTTATAATCTGATAACACAGGAACTATTATTTTTGTCTATTGAAAGTAATGTGGGCAAACCGTGGATATTTAGAGCCAGCGAGCAATGGGAATTGACTACAACTCTGTCTACGGTTTCCTTTCAATTAAAGGAAAAAGAAGTAAAAAGCATGTGGACTGCCAAAGGATAAAAGTTCAGAAATTATATGATGGGACCAAGCCCAGAGTGATGGGCTCAATTGTTGGCCAGCAATTTACTCAAAGTGTAAAGAAAAAATCCAAAATAGTTAAAATGCAGTCTCAAAAGGGGAAAATGTGCCAATATACAAGGCACCCTCTACTGACTATTAAAGGGGCTGTCCCACTGGGGCGACCTAATCTGCAACTTTAGAAGAGTTTTCCCTCGACTCAAACTTGCAGCATAGAAACATACATAAACATAGAAAATAGGTGCAGGATTAGGCCATTCGGCCCTTCGAGCCTGCACCGCCATTCAATATGATCATGGCTGATCATCCAACTCAGTATCCCGTACCTGCCTTCTCTCCATACCCCCTGATCCCTCCAGCCACAAGGGCCACATCTAACTCCCTCTTAAATATAGCCAATGAAGTGGCCTCAACTACCTTCTGTGGCAGAGAATTCCAGACTCACCACTCTCTGTGTGAAAAATGTTTTTCTCATCTCGGTCCTAAAAGACTTCACCCTTATCCTTAAACTGTGCCCCCTTGTTCTGGACTTCCCCAAAATCGGGAACAATCGGGGACAATCTTCCTGCATCTAGCCTGTCCAACCTCTTAAGAAATTTGTACGTTTCTATAAGATCTCCCCTCAATTTTCTAAATTTTAGCATGTACATACCGAGTCTATCCAGTCTTTCTTCATATGAAAGTCCTGACATCCCAGGAATCAGTCTGGTGAACCTTCTCTGTATTCCCTCTATGGCAAGAATGTCTTTCCTCAGATTAGGAGACCAAAACTGTACGCAATACTCCAGTTGTGGTATTGCTATGAATGCTAACATACCATTCGCTTTCTTCACTGCCTGCTGCACCTGCATGCCTACTTTCAATGACTGGTGTACCATGACACCCAGGTCTCGTTGCATCTCCCCTTTTCCTAATCGGCCACCATTCAAATAATAGTCTACTTTCCCATTTTGCCACCAAAGTGGGTAACCTCACATTTATCCACATTATACCGCATCTGCCATGCATTTGCCTACTCACCCAACTTATCCAAGTCACCTTGCAGCCTCCTAGCATCCTCCTCACAGCTAACACTGCCCCCCAGCTTCATGAAATCTGCAAACTTGGAGATGTTGCATTCAATTCCCTCGTCCAAATCATTAATATATATTGTAAATAGCTGGGGTCCCCACACCGAGCCTTGCAGTACCCCACAACTCACTGCCTGCCATTCTGAAAATAATCCGTTTACTCCTACTCTTTGCTTCCTGTCTGCCAGCCAGTTCTCTATCCACATCAATACCAAACCTCCAATACCGCGTGCTTTAAATTTGCATTCTAATCTCTTATGTGGGACCTTGTCAAAAGCCTTCTGAAAGTTCAAATATAACTCATCCACTGGTTCTCCCTTATCCACTCTACTAATTACATCCTCAAAAAATTATATAAGATTTGTCAGACATGATTTACCTTTCATAAATCCATGCTGACTTTGTCCAATGATTTCACCACCTTCCAAATGTGCTGCTATCCCATCTTTAATAACTGAGTCTAGCAGTTTCCCCACTACTGATGTGTAAACTAACTGGTCTGTAATTCCACATTTTCTCTGTCCCTCCCTTTTTAAAAAGTGGGGTTACATTAGCTACCCCCCAATCCTCAGGAACTACTCCAGAATCAAAAGTGTTTTGAAAAATTATCACTAATGCATCCACTATTTCTGAGGCTACTTCCCGAAGTACTCTGGGATGCAGCCTATCTGGCCCTGGGGATCATCGGCCTTTAATCCATTCAATTTACCTAACACCACTTCCCAGTTAACCTGAATTTCACTCAGTTCCATCTCATTTGACCCCCGGTCCCCTGCTATTTCCGGCAGATTGTTTATGTCTTCCTTAGTGAAGACAGAACCAAAGTAGTTATTCAATTGGTCTGCCATGTCCTTGTTCCCCATGATCAATTCACCTGTTTCTGACTGCAAGGTACCTACATTTGTTTTAACTAATCTTTTTCTCTTCACATATCTATAAAAACTTTTGCAGTCAGTTTTTATGTTCCCTGCCAGTTTTCATGGATGACACGTGGTCCTAGGAGGTCCTATGGGGTCACTGGAACTCTCCTTCATGCTCGAGGGAAGTTCCCACATACTCATGGCCTCAGCTCGGTGGCGGAAAGGTTTTCAGCATGTTGAAAAAATTTACGTGAATAAAGATTAGTCGGCATGGTTCTTTTGCAGTCATAGTGCAGTGGTGTAGGGTCGCTATAACCGAAGGCTGCCCTCGACAGCCTGAAACTAAATAGCGACCCTACTCCACTGCACTATGACTGGGCATTTTAATTGGCTTATTGGAGTTTTCAGGACCAAGGAAAACCGACCGGTAGGTTAAATGCCCGCTAAACTTTATTATACTTCTTAGAAGTCTCTCCACTCCTTCTCCCCCACTTTCCGCCCCCTGCCCTTCTCTCCCCTTATCTCCCCTTCCTCTCCCCTTCTCTCTCCTTTCTCTCCACCACCCCCCCCCCCCCCCCCACCTTTCCACGCTCTCTAAAGGATTTACCATTATTGTGCAGACGTCTTTTACCTTCCTCTTCATCGCGGGTGTGAATTTCAGACAGCGCTCCCCCACTTTCCCTGGCCCCCGCCTTTGTGATGTATTTGTGCCTGTTTGCATGCTGTCAGTCGATCCAGCTCACGGTTTCATCGCTGATGGTCGATCCATCTCAAGGTTTTTCAGGCAAGGCCCTCGAGCTTGAAGGTCAAAGACACTCTTCTGAACTCGCGGATTAGGTCGCCGCAGTGGGACGCCCCTTAAAGAGATTAAATTTAAATTTAAACATTCAGGTAATGCTTTTGATAAAATTAAGTTAAAAGAAGCACAAGATTACCTCAAATGTACCAAGGTCAAAAAAAGAGGATTTTAGCAAGACCACAAGGAAATATGAAATATGTTTATAAAAAATTGTTAAAACTATGGAGAAAGATATTTTATAACTATGGAAAAAGTAACGGGTTGAACTCATGCAATCATGCAATGGTGATAATCCGTTTGCTCTACTATTCACTCTCCATGGGCTTGGTGAAATCTATAAATCTTTCTCTCCTCCCTGATAAACTGTTTCTTATAATCTAGAAGTGGACAGCTAATTTACTTGGATTAATTTAAGTTAATCGACTTCAAGGGAAATTTGTTTCAGTGTTCTATCCTGGATCATGCCTGATTTTACTTTGTATTAGCGGCAAATATGACTGGATCAGGCGTTGCTGATGATTTCCGTGAGCTGGAACTCATACCTAACTAAGAGAGTTAGGCAGCTCATATCTCTGAAACTGTGCACTAGCATGGTTGAAAGCCCTCAGACGAAGACTGAGGAGATATAAAGTAAAATAACAATTTCATATTATTTCCTTCCATTCTGTTGAGTTTTGTGATAATCAGCATTGAAAATTGCTTTGTTTGTCACTATATTAGCTAGTCACTCACATAAGGATATTGAAGTAAATGGCATGATGCACACATTGTGACAGTCACTTTGATGAGTGAATGAGAACACTTGTGGCCCAGTGCAGAAGAGCAACAAAGATTGTTTCATGTGTAGGAAGGAACTGCAGATGCTGGTTTTAAACCGAAGATAGACACAAAAAGCTGGAGTAACTCAGCGGGACAGGCCACAATCGACATGTTGTTTCATTTTGAAACAATCTTCAACCTGATGAAGAAGATGAGCATCAAACTTGGACTGTTTTCTCTGGAACTCTAGATGTGAGTGGAGACCTGATAGAAATATACACTATAATATGAAAGGCATAGATAGGTCAGAACCTTTCTCCCAGCGTGAAAATGTCAAAGATTAGAGAGCGTTAAGGTGAGAGCGGCAAAGTTTAAATGAGATGCGCAGGTCTCAGAGGGTGGTTGGTGCCTGCAACGTACTGACAGGGATGATTATGGAGAGCAGGAGAGTAGGTCTGAAGAAGGGTCTCGCCCCTAAACGCCACCCTTTCCTTCTCTCCAGAGATGCTGCCTGTCCCGCTGAGTTACCCCAGCATTTTGTGTATATCTTCGGGATGATTATGGAGGCAGATTCAAATATGGTGTTTAAGAGGTTTTTAGATAAACACATAGATATGCAGGGAATGGAGAGATATAGATCATGTGCAGGCAGATGAAATTTAATTTTCTTGGCATTATGTCTGTCACAGACATTTGGGCTGAAGGGCTGTTCCTGTGCTGTACTGTTCTACGTTCTGCGTTCTATGTATGTTGGTACGTCACATAAATAACTGCTATTCCATTTATTCAGGTATCCATTCGCTTAGATGGTGAGAACAAAGCCGTGGAATATAATGCAGTGGGACTGAAGAAGGATGCCGTGAGGACCGTTTTCAGAAACAGAGAAGTCAGTGGCTTATTTGATCGCAACTGGCACAAGATGGCACTGAGCATTCAGTCAGACAGTGTCTCCCTCTATATCGACTGTATTCTGATTGAAATCCTGCCAATGGAAGAACGGGAGAACATTAATATCCAAGGAAAAACAGTCATTGGCAAGCGTCTGTATGACAGTGTTCCAATTGATGTGAGTAGTACCCTACTTGAAAAGAACAATGAAAATTGTTTTATAAAAAATTGTTTGGATCTCAATTATGTTTAGCACTGGCCTATTTGTGCTCATTATTCACCGTTGTATAGGATTCAGCTAACCCGTGCCAAAAATACCTTGCACACTGGGCAGCTGAAGCTTTCTATAACATTCTAACTGTTTCCACACTGTATCACTAAACTAACCTAACCACTGAGGTGCCTTTCTTAGATCCAGTAAAACATTTTAGTTTTTAGTTTTTAGTTTACTTTAGAGATACAGCGCAGAAACAGGTCCTTCGGCCCACCGTGTCCGCGCCAACCAGCGATCCCCGCACACTAACACTATCCTACACAATATGGACAATTTACAACTTTACCAAGCCAACTAACCTATAAACCTGTACATCTTTGGTGTGTGAGAGTACACCAGAGCACCTGGAGAACACCCACGCTATCATGGGGAGAAGGTACAAACTCCCTACAGACGGCACCCATAGTCTCACTCGAACCTGGGTCTCTGGCGCTTTAAGGCAGCAACTCCACCACTGCGCCACCATGCTGCTGTTTTCCTTCCCACCCTTCGATAATAGATCAAGGTTACTTCAAGATTGCTGCAAGGGATTTTCATTTATGGAACTTATGGTATAAGTACCACAATAACATGGGTTTAAAGATATGCTGAGCAGAATAAGATTCCATGTTGATTCCTTGAGTTGAATTGAATTTAGTGATTCATACAGGCAATGAAGATGCAGTACACTAGATGACTTGGGCTGGGGTGATGCATCAGCTGAAGTTTACCTCTTCTTCCTTTCACAGTCTCTCCTGAAAGTGTACAATCATTAACCAAAGAAGAATAGTCACCTTTACAGTAAAATAGCGATACTTATTTGTCTGGATAATTAAGAATGTATATAATCATTAAGAATTTACAGGAAAAGTGCTTTTGAAAATTTCGGTTTCTGATAGTCAACATATTTAGTGACCCAAATAATCAGAGACAGAGGCATCATCTTTCCAGTTGATTAAGACAAGTTCATAGAATCATTGAAACTTACTGCAAAAAGTGAAACTACTGTAGTTTCAATAGGCCAATGCTGGGCCTTATATTTTCATTTGCTCCATGGAATCATATTGTTGTCCCAGGTGACTTGGATTGATGGGTTGTAAGGCTCAAATCCTTCTGTAGAGCTATACCATGTATTGAAGAGCAAATCCACAATCTAGGAGATAAGAAAATAGATTGATAATAAATAGACAATATTCATTCATCATTTTCCAAAATAATCCATGGTGTTTTCTTTCTTTGTTCTAGTTTGACCTTGAACGAATCGTAATTTATTGTGACGCTAAGGATGCAGAGCTGGAGAATTGCTGTGATCTTCCCAGTAACCCAGTGAGTAAGAAGGAAAATGCACAAGGAGACAAAATAATTTGAAAATTATTTGAAAAGAGCTGGTGCTTCTCATTTTGTATGCATTGTGCAAAACTATGTTTTGGCTGATTACAATGCCCCAGTTTTGGTGCCTCACTTTAGGCGTAATTCCAAAGTCCCCTGGAGCTTTTTTTGCACCTTAAACCCTGCTTGGGTAGCTTATAACCTAATGGTATGAACATTGAATTCTCCAATTTTAGGTATCTAACCAACAAACAGGCCCACATTCCCTATTTTCCTGTGTTTTACCTGGATTCACACACATGTTCCCCTCCCCCCTCCTCTGTCCCCTTCCACCTATATTCCTTCCTCTGGCTTCACCTGTATTCCTTTCTCTAGCTTCACCCTGTTGAATGGATCTATCATAGTCGCTGACTCATAAAAGGCAGCCAAAATCATCAAAGACCCACACCATCCTGGCCACACCCTCATTTCACCATTGCCATCGGGAAGAAGGTACAGGAGCCTGAAAACTGTAACATCCAGGGTCAGAAACAACTTCTTCCCTACAGCCATCAGGCTATTACACACACAACACATAAGCTCTGAACTCTGAACTGCAAAGACCATATTATTACTGCACTATATTTGTTATTTTTTAAAACTTTTTTTCTCTTCCCTCATTATGTACTATGTTTACATATTCACATATTCTGTTGTGCAGCAGCAAGTAAGAATTTCATTGTCCAATCCGGGACATATGACAATAAAACACTCTTGACTCTTGACAATTCATGCCTCCTCTATCCTCATCTCCTTGTCTCACCTCTTTGTCTTTTCATCATTGGCCTTTGTCAAACCATCTGCCAATCAACCCCCACCCTGCTCCCTCACCTGTATCCACCCATCACTTGACAGGCTCTGGCCTGCCCCACCTATTTACCAGCTTTCTCCCAATCTCCCCCCCCCCCCCCCCACCCACCCACAAATGTCTGAAGAAGGGTCCCAACCTGAATTATGTTCCCCAGAGATGCTGGCTGACTCGCTGAGTTACTCCAGCACTTTGTGGGGGTTTTTTTGTAATCCTGCTGTTCCGTGTATGTAGACCCTAGTCTATAGGATAGTCCTAGTGTATGGGGGACACAGGTCAGTGCTGACTTGGTGGGCCAAAGGGCCTGTTTCAGTGCTGTATCTCTAAAGTAAAGTCTCAAGTCTCTCCGTAAGCTGATGGTAATGGTAATGTGGAACATGTCCAGCAGGCCAGACAATGGGATCAGCCTACAGTATATATTAGTAGTTGTATATTGTGTAGGACGGAATTGCAGATGCTAGCTTACACCGACAATGCTGGAGTAACTCAGTGGGACAGTCAGCATTTCTGGAGAGAAGGAATGGGTGACGTTTCGGGTTGAGACCCTTCTTCAGTCCCTAGTTGTACATTGTCGTTCACATCCCAAAATATGTCTGAACTGGAATTTGTGGAATGGAATTTCACAAGTGGTGTTCAACGGGTAGCCAATGCTATATTGCACCTTTTGCACATTTTGACCAAGGATAGATTACTATCCCATTATGGCTTATTTGACACTCAACCCCATATCTTTTGTTGCATTTGTGTTTCTGAGATGGATTGAAATCTAAGTTGTCTTTCTCTCTATGTGTTTCAGTGCCAGATAACACTTGCCACCCAGGACCCTTTTTTGGAGATATCAACAACACCACAGCCTCCTGCCGAGGTGGACAGTTCAACTTCTGTAAATTGTTCCTGTCACAAGGCAGAAAAGGTACCAGATCTTATAACTCAGTTTGAGAGTCACTACCCCATACCAAAGGATAGGGTAGTGGGTAAACTTAGATTTCTGTCTACAAAATATGGGAAATAGAGAGAACCTTGTTTTATTTTTGAACAAAGTCGGTAGCAAATAATTAAGCTGAGAATTACAAAGTGTGAAACAGTTTCCTGTGTCCCTTCTGGAAAAACAACAAAGATTTTTTAGAGCACCACTATTAGGGGAACTGAACATTTGTAGTTCAATAAGTTCCCTGTCATATCTGGAGCTAGCGTTAAAACCAAGGCATGAGAAATGGAATCCAAATATTAACTCAATGCAACAATTGTCTGCGTGGAAATGTGTTTAAATCACTTTTAGCGGAAATATGTTCATACTGTTGGTTTGCAGCACAAAAATGAACACAATATAAATTTTGAATTCTAGTTAATAAGCTCCATTAATCAGTTAATGGAACAATTTTATATGAAATAATGGCACGGTAGTTAATGCAGCTGGCCCACTGCAGCAGCAACATCAAATGCCATCTGTGATAGATTTCTGTTGGGTGCTCCAGTTTCTTTCCACAGCCGAAAAATATACTGAGTGGATGGTAGGCTACTGTAGGTTACTCCCTCATGTAGGTAGATGGCAGAAGAATCAACAAGTGGAGTTGCAAAATAATAAGTTACAAGACTACAAGGAAATAATGAAGATAGACTCAACAGGTCAGGCAACATCTCTGGAGAAAATGGATATTTTAGGGAAATAAGGAAAGTGGCATGGGTCTACTCGGTTGGTCACCTCTGTGGACCTCATTAGCTGAATAAGCTCCACCTGTATCATGTTAAATGAGTAAGGATAAAGGATCATTTCTTGGTGTTATTCAAGTGATTTTTTTAAATTGTTATGAATAGTCAATTAATTTTACCAATTCACCAATGTAACCAATGTTCAGCAATTCACCATGATGACCATTACTTCAAAGCTTGTACATACAGTTGCTGTATACTTGTATACTGTAGTTAAACTTGGTATCATGTTTGGCGCAGATGTTGTGAGCTGAAGAGCCAGTTCCTGTGCTGTACTGTCAATGTTTTTAATGGAAATGTACAAAAAAGGAAGTACACATTAACATTGCAAGGAACAGTGACAGCTGGTAAAGCTGCTGGCACACAGCACCAGAGACTTGGGTTTGATCCTGACCCTGGGTGCTGTGTGTCTACCCTGTGCACGTTCTCCCAGTGACCATGTGGGTTTCCTTCAGGTACTCCGGTATCTTACCCCATCCCAAATAACGTGCGGGTTTGAATGTTACCTGTCCTCACTAAATTGAACCCTTTTGTGTAGAGAGTGGATGCAAAAGTGGAATAATATATAACTGGTGTTAATGGGTGATCAATAGATGGTGTGGACTCAGTGATCCAAACTTAGTATATCTGAAACTAAATTGAACGCAAAAGACAAAAAAATATTCTACTTTAGTGGTCTGAGAAACGACTACTGGAGTTTTAAACAGATCTTTATTCAAAAGTTTGATATCCAATATACAGGTTCTACAGACACGTCTGCCCACAACGGTGGTCAGCACTGAGCTAACGCGCGCAAGTGAAAAACTTGCGAAACAAGCAGCCCCTCCCGAGTCACGTGACCGCGGCTTCCGAACACCGGGTTCGATATATGCGTGCGCTAGTGGGCGCCGCTACACTACAATTATATAAACCAAAGTACAGATATATGTAGGTCTCCACAGACAGAAATGAAAACGTTCACAATGTTAGACAAAAAGCAGAGAAATTAAATAAATACTTAGGATATAATACAAAGAAAAATTGATGAATAAACTTGATCTATTAAGAAAGGACAAAATGTCAAAGTTAAGCAATTCTTTTCAATATCAAAACTGGCCAGAAGAAAGATTCAACCATGTTTTTTCCTGCAAATTATTTCAGATAAGTTATTTCTGTTCTAAGTGTATTTATAATGAATTGGTACTTACTCATGTCTGTCTAATTATGCAGACAAAATAGCACTAATTTCATAGCTTATTTAGATATTCTAGATATATATTTCAACCATAACCCGTCTTTTGTTAAACATAGGGATTCTAACATTTAAACAAACATTCCTGAATATTTATTTGGCTTCTGTACACATCCGGGCAGATTGGCTTGACTTCCCTTTCCAGAGAGAATACACTTCTCACAATTTCACAGACGTTTGTTTTGTAGTTTCTCTATTAAGTAATTGAAATGATTTGAAACGGCAGATTTTCTGATTGTTCTAATGTAATTTCCACAGGGTGATCAAGGTATCCCTGGTTTTCAAGGACCCAGAGGCCCAAAGGTTAGTTTGGCTTTTGCTGGATAATAATTTATCAATTTTCAAACTAAATTTCTACTGAAATATCTCTTTCAAGATTATTCTCCACAGGACAGCCCCATCATTTCATTTCTAAATTCCAATTTTGCAAGCTGATTTCATGTGGATTCTAAATTCCAGGCTCCAGTATAATGTAGGCTGGTCAGAATCCACATGAAATCAGCTTGCAAAATTATATACTTAAAACTGTTGATAATTATCATTTATTAAGAATCTGCTGCAGAGAAACCATAAAGATACTCGGATGAAAAAACTGAGGTTCATGAGTTGGTACTGAAGTTGTTGCATTGGAATCCTTCACAAAATCATTTTATCTTTATGTTAATTGAGTTGCTTACTTTATGAGCCAGTATAGATGGCCAATGGACTTGCATGAACATTATTTCCTGCAGATGATGAAAGTGATGGCTAATTGACATTTGAGTTATAAAATTAAAGGAATGAAGAAGTTGGATTTGAAGCTGTGTGAATATTGCAGAAAATATGTTTTCAGATATTTGAATTGTTTGTGCTTATTTCCCCACCAGGTTCCCCATCAAAACATTTACTGTCCTGATTTGAACAAATATCATCTGCCCTTCATTGTCATTCACTCTACTTCCTCAGGAAACAGGAAACTTGATATGTCTCTAATAACTCTTACAAATTTCTATTGATGCATCATAGAAAGAAGGGTCTCAACACAAAATGTCACCCATTCCTTCTCTCCAGAGATGCTGCCTGTCCTGCTAAATTACTCCAGCTTTTTGTGTCTAACTTCAATTTTAATCTGCATCTGCAGTTCCTTCTTACATAGAAATCATACTGTCAGATTGCATCACAGGTTGGTTTTGGAACAGCTCTCCTCTATCACACAGACCAGACTTGCCACCATTGATTCCATCTACACTTTGTGCTGCCTTGGAAAAGCAGCCAACATAATCAAAGACTTGTCCCATCCTGGTCATTCCCCCCACCCCCCACCTCCCATCAGACAGAAGGACCAAAAGCTTGAAAGCATGTACTCATTAATTCAGGAACAGTTTCTTCCCTTTGTTATCAGGCTTCTGAATGGTCCTTCCATAAGCTCGAGTACTGACCTGTTCACATCTACCTAATTGTGGACATTAGACATTGTCTATAGAATTGGTGTACAATATTGTGTAGGAAGGAACTGTAGATGCTGGTGTAAACCAAAGATAGATACAAAAAGCTGATGTAACTCAGCAGGTCATGCAACATCTCTGGAGAAAAGGAATAGGTGAAGCTTCGGGTCAAGATCGTTCTTCAATCTGATATTGTGCTTAATTTCATTTAAAAATATATAGGTTTCATAAATGCATTAATTTCGCTCATTTGATTTATGAGTCATAGTGCTAAAAGTACCTCTCCCATTACTCATGATGAGAGTTAGAGAATAAGAGTCACATTAAGATCAAATGATTAACATTGTTTTATCTAGTTCCTCAAACTAACTGGAATTGTCTTGACATCAACTATTAATGTCCAGCGAACTGGGTTAAAATTAAATTTAATAAAGTAACAGCCAAGTACACAGGATCCAGCAAAATCCCTGATAAAAATAAATTAGTTGTCTTGGATACAGTGTAATGAAGATTAGACAAATTCCCAAGAACGAGGGAGGAACAGAGGAGGATAATGAATGAATAATGAGACAGGTTTGTGGGCCATGTGGATTACTCCTATTCTGGCTCCACCTGGTGCTCAGGCCACTTACTGAGCAAACCCTCGGCACTTGGGCTGGCAGGTTCACGTGACTGCATTTGGCGGGAAGGAGTCGTCACGTGGTTAAAGGGTGTGCCCTGGTATATATTGAGAGCCCTGGGTATATTGAGAACAGCGCTTGTGCTGTTCTGTGTATCACATTAATAAAGATCACTTTGATTCACAACGCTATACTATCTCTAATCCATGTATTCGTAAAATCCTGCTCACAATACTTCACAAACCTTTAAGTGAAGCAGCCATTTATTTAGTCAGATTGTTTCAGTGCCATCTTACTACTTTAATCAGACTGACAACCAACTATAAATGAAATTAGCTGTTCACTTTAATCCTTGCAACAAAAATAGGATAAATTGAATCTAGCCAATTGCAACCCATTCAGTCTGCTCTCCCTTCATTCACTATAATGCTTCCTTCAATGAATGATTACAACTCTCTTGGCTCCTTAAACGTGCTACTGTGTAGTGGACGCGGAGTTGTCCATTAAAGAACGAGGCAGACACGAAGTTTGTCTGAAATACTGGTTCTTTATTCTATACTAACTCTCCTCACTCACCAACACTGTGCGTGCGCGATTAACCCTTAAATACACCCCAGGGGCATCCGTGACCAAACCGCGACACCTATATCTCATCACCGGGACACGTGACCCCCCCCCAAGAGCCAAAGGTTATGTACAGTCCAAGGCCCATCACCCAGTACTGCTACATTACCCTCCCCCCTCCCCCCAGAACCAGACGGGCAGCCGAACGAGGCGGCCAGACCTCATACGTACGTCCCCACTAAAAGGTTTATTTTCTGGTAAGGATGAACTAGGTGGGACCCGAGATGGTGGACATCCTTGGCGGCGAGGCTAGGCCACCTGGAGTGGCTCACTCAGGTCCAAATGGGGCGGCTTCAAACGAGCCACCAACATAGTCTCTCCCCAGAACCCCATGTCCAATTCAAAAGTCGTGGGCCCATGCTGTAGCACCCGAAAAGGACCTTTGTAAGGGCGTTGTAAGGTCGACCTGTGGGCATTGCGGCAGAGGAAGACATACAGACGGTCCACAAGAGCCGGCGGCATGTGAGATAGAGTGACAGCATGCCGAGACATTGGGACAGGAGACAAGGCGCCGACCCTCTCCATCACATCGGGGTCACCAAATGTAGTGGACGTGAAGTTGTCTGTTATAGAACAAGGCAGACACAAAATTTGTCCGAAATACTGGTTCTTTATACTACACTAACTCTCCTGACTCACCAACACTGTACGCGCACGATTAACCCTTAAATACTCCCCAGCGGCACCCGTGACCAAACCATGACCCCTGTATCTCGTCACCGGGACACGTGACCCCCCCAAGAGCCGAAGGTTATATACAGTGTCGCCACAACTGCACATTTATTCAAACATGTGAACTGGTCACACAACTGTTATTTTTTTTTTTTTTCTTGGCAGGGTGAACCAGGCAAAATGGGAGTATATGGTCCTAAAGGACAGAAAGGAGAACCAGTAAGTACTCACATCTAAAATGCAGTTTGTAAATTGGTGAAGTATCACCCTGAGATGGGCTTCCATCATTTTGTTTCTTAGCACTCCTTGCCTAATTACGTTTCAAATGTCAGGTTTCAGAGTGCATCTGAATGATCCCAATATCCCATAGAGAGGCCAGAATTTGTTATTCAGCACAACCACCAATTGTATTTATCTGACAGCAGCTTTGTAGGGTGCTGCTGATCCAAGAACAACACTGTTCTGTCTACATAAGAACTTGCTGTTCTTAATTTGTAATGTTTTGAAAAAAAATTAAGTTATTTGAATGTAACATAAATAACTTAGAACATGAGTAGAGCAAAGAAAAAACTGCTGTAGCTCAGGCATCATCTATGAAGTCTGAAGTTTGACTAAAAATGTAATTTGTCCATTGCCTCCACAGATGCTGTCTGACCTGCTGGGTTTCTCCATTTTTGTTTGTTTTTTTGCTCAAAATTCCATCATCTGCAGTTTCTTGTGTCCCCTAAACTGAATAGAACTGGCAACACAAACAGGGGGTCTTTGGATCATGGTGACTATGCGAAACTTTGCTAGAGAAATCCAAAATGTAATCCTGCCTCACTATTCCACTTGGCTTCAAATTTGAATTTTCCATTAAACTTCGTAATAGTGCCAGTCTTTTCGTGTTAAACATTTTTCATACTGAAATTTATCTGTGACATATCTTGGAACAGAGTCATTTACTAATTTGGTATCAACTGCTGAGAGTTAACTAATTTAGGCTGCTATAAAATTAGACAGGTTTATGGACCATGTGGATTAGTCCCATCTCTAATCCACGTGTTCTTAAAATCTTGCTTGCAATACTTCATACACCTTTAAAAGAACTAGCCATTTATTTCGTCAAATTGTTTCAGATTGGTTATTTAAGTTCAAAATGTTGATGAAATAAAAAATAAAATAAAACCATGCTTAATTTTGGTTGCAAGTTAATTTACAATATACGTTATCAATTATCTTTACCCAACTTTATTTAAAAGCATGAACAACCTCAGCATTATACAATAAATCATATTTAAAAAATAGCATATGATGAAAATAGCTTCAAAATTATTGGTATATTGACATTGGTATATTTCTAAAGCATAACCAAATCCTCCACCATCACTGCACCTTATTGCTCAGAGAGTTGTATGAATCAAGTTTAGCATGGGAGAGAATTTCTTTAGGTTTCATCAATAGAACATCAGCAGATCACCTGAAGAAATAGTATCATATTTTCTTTCACTGTAACTTTGTTGGTATCAGTTGGCCCCTGGATATATACACATAGACTCATAGAGTGGTACAGCAATGAACAAAGCAGTTTAATCTATTTGGTCTGTGTTGACCAATCAAGTACCGATTTACCCTAATCCTGCACTAACCACACTATCTAAACTAAACACAACGGGCAATACGGGCTGGAAAGATGAAGTACGAGGAGAAGCTGGCCAGGAATATAAAGAAGGACAGTAAAAGCTTCTTTAGATATGTTAAGGGAAAAAGAGTAGCAAAGTCAAATGTGGGTCCCTTGAAGGCAGACACGGGTGAAATTATTATGGGCAACAAGGAAATGGCAGAAGAGTTGAATAGGTACTTCGGATCTGTCTTCACTAAGGAGGACACAAACAATCTCTCAGATGTACTGGAGGACAGAGGATCTAAACGAGTAGAGGAACTGAAATAAATTTTCATTAGGCGATTGTAGGCATTAGTATTGGGTAGGCTAATGGGACTGAAAACATAGAAAATAGAAACATAGAAATTAGGTGCAGGAGTAGGCCATTCAGCCCTTCGAGCCTGCACCGCCATTCAATATGATCATGGCTGATCATCCAACTCAGTATCCCGTACCTGCCTTCTCTCCATACCCTCTGATCCCCTTAGCCACAAGGGCCACATCCAACTCACTCTTAAATATAGCCAATGAACTGGCCTCAACTACCCTCTGTGGCAGAGAGTTCCAGAGACTCACCACTCTCTGTGTGAAGAAAGTCTTTCTCATCTCGGTCTTAAAGGATTTCCCCCTTATCCTTAAGCTGTGACCCCTTGTCCTGGACTTCCCCAACATCGGGAACAATCTTCCTGCATCTAGCTGTCCAACCCCTTAAGAATTTTGTAAGTTTCTATAAGATCCCCTCTTAATCTCCTAAATTCCAGAGAGTATAAACCGAGTCTATCCAGTCTTTCTTCATAAGACAGTCCTGACATCCCAGGAATCAGTCTGGTGAACCTTCTCTGCAATGGCAATAATGTCCTTCCTCAGATTTGGAGACCAAAACTGCACGCAATACTCCAGGTGTGGTCTCACCAAGACCCTGTACAACTGAAGTAGAACCTCCCTGCTCCTGTACTCAAATCCTTTTGCTATGAAAGCCAACATACCATTCGCTTTTTTCACTGCCTGCTGCACCTGCATGCCTACTTTCAATGACTGGTGTACCATGACACCCAGGTCTCGCTGCATCTCCCCTTTTCCTAATCGGCCACCATTTAAATAATAGTCTGCTTTCCTGTTTTTGCCACCAAAGTGGATAACCTCACATTTATCCACATTATACTGCATCTGCCAAACATTTGCCCACTCACCCAGCCTATCCAAGTCACCTTGCAGTCTCCTAGCATCCTCCTCACAGCGAACACTGCCCCCCAGCTTAGTGTCATCCGCAAACTTGGAGATATTGCCTTCAATTCCCTCATCCAGATCATTAATATATATTGTAAATAGCTGGGGTCCCAGCACTGAGCCCTGCGGTACCCCACTAGTTACTGCCTGCCATTGTGAAAAGGACCCGTTTACTCCTACTCTTTGCTTCCTGTTTGCCAGCCAGTTCTCTATCCACATCAATACTGAACCCCTAATACCGTATGCTTTAAGTTTGTATACTAATCTCTTATGTGGGACCTTGTCGAAAGCCTTCTGGAAGTCCAGATATACCACATCCACTGGTTCTCCCTTATCCACGCTACTAGTTACATCCTCGAAAAATTCCACAAGATTCGTCAGACATGATTTACCTTTTGTAAATCCATGCTGACTTTGTCCAATGATTTCACCACTTTCCAAATGTGCTGCTATCCCATCTTTAATAACTGACTCTAGCAGTTTCCCCACTACCGATGTTAGACTAACTGGTCTGTAATTCCCCGTTTTCTCTCTCCCTCCCTTCTTAAAAAGAGGGGTTACATTTGCTACCCGCCAATCCTCAGGAACTACTCCAGAATCTAAAGAGTTTTGAAAGATTATCACTAATGCATCCACTATTTCCTGAGCTACTTCCTTAAGTACTCTGGGATGCAGCCTATCTGGCCCTGGGGATTTATCGGCCTTTAATCTATTCAATTTACCCAACACCACTTCCCGACTGACCTGGATTTCACTCAATTCCTCCTTTGACCCACAGTCCCCTGCTATTTCAGGCAGATTATTTATGTCTTCCTTAGTGAAGACGGAACCAAAGTAGTTATTCAATTGGTCCGCCATATCCTTGTTCCCCATGATCAACTCACCTGTTTCTGACTGCAAGGGACCTACATTTGTTTTAACTAACCTCTTTCTCTTCACATATCTGAAGGATGATAAACCCCCTGGACCTGATGGTCTGCATCCCAAGGTCCTCAGGGAGGTGGCTCTAGAAATAGTGGACGCATAGGTGATCATTTTCCAATGTTCAATAGATTCAGGATCAGTTCCTGTGGATTGGAGGATAGCTAATGTTATCCTACTTTTCAAGAAAGGAGCGAGAGAGAAAACGGGGAATTACAGACCAGTTAGCCTGACTTCGGTGGTGGGAAAGATGCTGGAGTCAATTATTAAAGAGGTAATAATGGGGCATTTGGATTGCAGTAAAAGGATTAGTCCAAGTCAACATGGATTTATGATAGGGAAATCATGCTTGACTAATCTTCTGGAATTTTTTGAGGATGTAACAAGTAAAATGGATGAAGGGGTGCCAGTGAATGTAGTGTAGTCTTTCAGAAAGCCTTTGATAAGGTCCCCCACAGGAGACTGGTGACTAAAATTAGAGCACATGGTATTGGGGGTAGGGTGTTGACATGGATAGAAAATTGGTTGGCAGACCGGAAGCAAAGAGTAGGAGTGAACGGGTCCTTTTCAAAATGGCAGGTAGTGGCAAGTGGAGTGCCGCAAGGCTCGGTGTTGGGGCCGCAACTGTTTACCACATATATTAATGATTTGGAAGAGGGAATTAGGAGCAACACTAGCAAGTTTGTAGATAACACAAAGTTGGGTGGCAGTGTGAACTGTGAAGAGGATGTTAGGAGGTGTCAGGGGGACTTGGTCAGGTTGAGTGAGTGGGCAGATGCGTGGCAGATGCAATATAATATAGATAAATGTGAGGTTATCCACTTTGGTGGCAAAAACAAGGGGGCAGATTATTATCTCAATGGGGTTAGGTTAGGTAAGGGGGAGGTACAGCGAGACCTGGTTGTCATTGTACACCGGTCACTGAAAGTTGGTTTACAGGTACAGCAGGCAGTGAAGAAAGCTAATGGAATGTTGGCCTTCATAACAAGAGGATTTCAGTATAGGAGTAAAGAGGTTCTTCTGCAGTTGTATAGGGCTCTGGTGAGACCACATCTGGAGTATTGTGTACAGTTTTGGTCTCCAAATTTGACGAAGGACATCCTTGTGATTCAGGCAGTACAGCGTAGGTTCACAAGATTGATCCCTGGGATGGCGGGACTGTCATATGAGGAAGGATTGAAAAGACTAGGCTTGTATTCACTGGAATTTAGAAGGATGAGGGGTTATCTTATAGAAACATATACAATTATAAAAAGACTGGACAAGCTGGATGCAGGAAAAATGTTCCCAATGTTGGGCAAGTCCAGAACCAGGGGCCACAGTCTTAGAATAAAGGGGAGGTCAGAAAAAACGTTTTTACCCTGAGAGTTGTGAATTTATGGAATTCCCTGCCACAGAGGGCAGTGGAGGCCAAATCACTGGATGGATTTAGAAACATAGAAACATAGAAATTAGGTGCAGGAACAGGCCATTCGGCCCTTCGAGCCTGCACCGCCATTCAATATGATCATGGCTGATCATCCAACTCAGTATCCTGTACCTGCCTTCTCTCCATACCCCCTGATCCCTTCAGCCACAAGGGCCACATCCAACTCCCTCTTAAATATGGCCAACAAACTGGCCTCAACTACCTTCTGTGGCAGAGAATTCCACAGATTCACCACTCTGTGTGAAAAAACATTTAAGAGAGTGTTGGATAGAGCTCTAGGGGCTAGTGGGGTCAAGGGATATGGGGAGAAGGCAGGCACGGGTTATTGAAAGCGGACGATCAGCAATGATCGCAATGAATGGCGGTGCTGGCTCGAAGGGCCGAATGGCCTCCTCCTGCACCTATTTTCTATGTTTCTATGTTTCTATCTCGGGTTGAGTTCAATGCCCAGCTCTGATGTCGATTTTGCACATTCTTCTGGTGACCATGTGAGTTTTCCCCAGGTACTCAGGTTTTCTGCAATATGCCAAAGATATGCAGGTCAGTAGGTTAATTTGGTGGCCCACAAATTTACAGTGGGAGAAGCCTGCAGAAATTCCAGAAGCATACCTTTGATAAATGCCTTCTCTTCCATAGAGGTGTTTAGAAATTGAAAATCACTCCTCGAACAGATAAAAAGAGGGTGCCACTGTAGTGCAGCTGGGAGAGCTGCTGCCTTACAACACCAGAGACCTGGGGTTCGATCCTGACCATGAATGCTGTTTGCATGGAGTTTGCACTCCTTGTGATCACATGGGGAATCCTCCTGGTGCTCCAGTTTCCTCCCACATCTCAAAGATGTGTGGGTTTGTAGGCTAATAGGTTTCTGTAAATTGTTCCCAGTGTGTGGGGAGTGGATAGGAAAGAAGAATAACGGGTGATTAATGATCGGCATGGACTCGATGGGCCTAAGCACACAATTTCCAAGCTGTACCTTTAAACAAAACAAGGTGAAATCTTGTTCATTTACAATATGGCTGAGTAAGGAGGAAGACAATTGGATCACTTTGCATGGGCTATTAATGTTCATCTTAAAGACTAATTAGAAATACTTCAATCATAATATTATTTATATTACAGGCCAAAATAAGCCATACCTTGGTGCAGCAAGGTGAAAAGGTAAGGCAAACTTTTCTGCTCAATCTCATCCATTTCTCCATAAATCTCTCACCACATCTCTGGTATTATTTTGGATAGTGTTCTCAATGCCTTCCCTTAGTTTTGATACCTTTCTTAAAATTAGAATAGGGCACAATAGTTTAGTTGTGGTCTCAGTGATTTATATAATTGTTGCTTGACTTCCTTTCTTTTCCTCCACATGTTTTTTTTAAAAGGAGATAATATAAAGAATTATGCATGTTTATTTTTTTTTATATCATCTCTTTTATTCTGTTTCTGCCACTTCCAAATTTTTGTCATTTGGATCTGTTAGTTGCTGATTTAATGATTTAACGGGCTTTTCTTATATCTCGTCAGGTATTTAGACCAATATTTTGTTAATGGGTGGAGTAGGGCAATGGAATACGGAGCTAAAGGTCTTCAAAAGAGGACTGTTTAAGGAGACTCCCTTTTTGGAAAGGGTCCCATCACCCCTCAGTCAGCCAAATGCCATTGTCATCAAGGAGTCTTGTGGATATAGTTCAAATCAATTGTTTCAGATAGAAGATGACATTATGCTGTTACAATTAATCCTCTGATCAGTAATTTTTGAAGAATTAAAAAGCAATTCCCTGATCTTTAGAATTTTGGAGCTTAATAAAGAGTCATTTAAAAGTAATCAACACTGGGGTCTATTCATGGAATACTTACTGTATCACTCTGACTGCCGTCACTTGCAAGCTGTTTTATCATTGGAATTATTCTGAACTGGTATCTGATGCTCGATCTAATTACAATTCACTTGAGATGCTGGCGCCATAAAATATATAAATACATCTTTAATATTCTTTTTTCAATCTAGTCTAATCTAATATAAATCTTATCTAATATAATATAATATAATATAATATAATAATATAATATAATCTAAATCTAATCGGCCTAATGTCTGCTGAATATGATGCCAAGTCCATCCCTTATCTACCTGCACATAACTCGTATTCTTCCATTCCCTGCATATCCATACGCCTATCCATAAGTATTTTAAATGCCACTAATTTGCTTCAACTGCCACCCTGGTCAGCACATTCTAAGCACTGACCACACTCTGTGTAAAGAAAAGTTGCCCCACACATCTCCTTAAAATTTTCCCCTTTCACCTTAAAGCTGTGCCCTCAAGTATTTGATTTCTAATCCTGGGAATAAGGTTCTCACTATATATGCTCATAATTTGCCTCTCATAATTTTATATACTCTATCATGACACTCCACAATCTTCAGCATTACAGAGAAAACAGTCCAATTGTGTCCAAATTCTCCCTGAGGCTAAAACCCCCTAATCCAAACATCATTCGGGTAAACCTCCTCTGCACCCTTTCCAAAGTCTGTATTTACTGAGGAGAAAGACAGTAGGATGGAGGAACTTGGGGCAGTCAATGAAAGTGTCTTGAGAGCAGTCAGTGTTACCATCAAAGAAGTACTGAAGGTACTGTTATGAAGGTAAGACAAATCTCCAGGGCCTGATCAGATATAACCGAGGACATTGCAGAAACTAGAGAGGAAATTGCGGGAGCCCTGGTTGAGATTTACGAGTCATCCTTAAATACAGGAGAGGTCCCGGAAGACTGGAGGGTAGAAAATGCTGTGCCTTTTTTCAAGAAGGGCTGCAGGGAAAATATTGGAAAATATAGGCCGGTGAGCTTAACATCTGTCGTTGGAAAGTTACTAGAGAGTATTGTGATGGATAGGTTATACACGCATTTGGATGAGCAAGGATAAGGGCTGATTAGGGATAGTCAGTTTTAAAGAAGGAACTGCAGATGCTGGAGAATCGAGGGTACACAAAAAGCTGGAGAAACTCAGCGGGTGCAGCAGCATCTAAGGAGCGAAGGAGATAGGCGACGTTTCGGGTCGAGACCCTTCTTCAGACTGGTCAGGGATCAGGGAAACGAGAGATATAGACGGTGAAGAGATAAGGAACAATGAGTGAAAGATATGCAAAAAAGTATCGGTGATAAAGGGAACAAGCCATTGTAAGCTGTTTGTGGTGTGAAAATGAGAAGCTGGTGCGACTGGGGTGGGGGAGGGAGATAGAGATAGAGGGAATGCCAGGGCCCGAGGGCTGAGGGAGAGGTGGGAAGGGGAGGAGACGGCAAGGTTAACAGAATTGAGAATGAGACCAAGCGGATGGCGATCGCTTCGCCGAACACCTCCGCTCGGTCCGCAATTCCCGGTGGCTCAGCACTTCAACTCCCCCTCCCATTACATCCGACCTCTCGGTCCTGGGCCTCCACGGCCAGAGTGAGCAACACCGCAAGCTGGAGGAACAGCACCTCATATTCCGCTTGGGGAGTCTGCATCCTTTGGGCTTGAATATTGAATTTTCTCAATTCTGTTAACCCTTGCTGTCTCCTCCCCTTCCCACCTCTCCCTCAGCCCTCGGGCCCTGGCATTCCCTCTATCTCTATCTCCCTCCCCCACCCCAGTCGCACCAGCTTCTCATTTTCACACCACAAACAGCTTACAATGGCTTGTTCCCTTTATCACCGATACTTTTTTGCATATCTTTCACTCATTGTTCCTTATCTCTCCACATCACCGTCTATATCTCTCGTTTCCCTGATCCCTGACCAGTCTGAAGAAGGGTCTCGACCCGAAACGTCGCCTATCTCCTTCGCTCCTTAGATGCTGCTGCACCCGCTGAGTTTCTCCAGCTTTTTGTGTACCCTTAGGGATAGTCAGCATGGGTTTGTACTTGGGAGGTCGTGCCTCACAAATCTAATTGATTTTTTTGAAGACGTGACCAAAAAGGTCAATAAGGGCAGAGCTGTAGATGTTGTGTACATGGATTTCAGTAAGGCATTAAACAAGGTTCGGCATTGCAGGCTGCTCTGGAAGGTTAGATCACATGGGATCCAAGGAGAGATATGGATATCTCTCCTTGGATATGAATGGATAGGAAATTGGCTCCATGGAAGAAAGCAGAGGGTGATGGTTGAAAGTTGCTTCTCGGATTGGAGGCCTGTGACTAGTGGTATGCCTCAGTGTTCGGTGCTGGGCCTGTTACTGTTTGTCATCTCCATCAATGATTTGGATGAGAACATACAGGGAAAGACTAGCTTGCTGATAGACAATAGACAATAGGCAATAGACAATAGGTGCAGGAGTAGGCCATTCGGCCCTTCAAGCCAGCATCGCCATTCAATGTGATCATGGCTGATCATCACCCCGTTCCTGCCTGCTCCACATATCCCCTGACTCCGCTATCTTTAAGAGCCCTATCTAGCTCTCTCTTGAAAGTATCCAGAGAACCGGCCCCCACCACCATCTGAGGCAGAGAATTCCACAGACTCACAACTCTCTGTGAGAAAAAGTGTTTCCTCATCTCCGTTCTAAATGTCTTACCCCTTATTCTTAAACTGTGCCCCCTGGTTCTGGACTCCCCCAACATTTGGATCATGTTTCCTGCCTCTAGCATGTCCAAACCCTTAATAATCTTATATGTTTCAATAAGATCCCCTCTCATCCTTCTAAATTCAAGAGTATACAAGCCCAGCCGCTCCATTCTCTCAGCATTTGACATTCCCGCCATCCCGGGAATTCACCTTGTGAACCTAAGCTGCATTCCCTCAATAGCAAGAATGTCCTTCCTCAAATTAGGGGACCAAAACTGCAAACAATACTCCAGGTGTGGTCTCACTAGGGCCCTGGACAACTGCAGAAGACCTCTTTGCTCCTATACTCAACTCCTCTTGTTATGAAGGCCTACATGCCATTCACTTTCTTTACTGCCTGCTGTACCTGCTTGATTACTTTCATTGACTGATGAACAAGGATCCCTAGATCCTGTTGTACTTCCCCTTTTCCCAACTTGACAAAATTTAGATAATAATCTGCCATCCTGTTTTTGCTACCAAACTAGATAACCTCACATTTATTCACATTAAACTGCATCTGCCATGCATCTGTCCGCTCACCCAACCTGTCCAGGTTGCTGTGCATTCTCATAGCATCCTCCTCACAGTTCACACTGCCACAGTGCTTCCACACCTCAACAAAAAATAGAATCCCAAATGTCCTGGAATTTGATGGTATTTCCAGAAATTTTCAAAAAAATGCTTCCTGCATGCTATTTGTTGTTGTTTTTCTTTTGTGGGCACACATTAACAACAGAGCAATCAAACCCAGACAATGAACACAGTTAGCCTCTAATTAGCCTCAAACTAAACTACTGGGTTGTGACTGCTCCCTTCCACTCCCCCTCCTCCCCCTGTCCTTCTTCCCATCCCCCTCCCCCTCCTTCTCTCCTCCCCCTCCCCTCTCTTTCCTCCCCCTCTTTCCTCCCCCTCTCTTCCCTCCCCCTCTCTTCCCTGCCCCCCTCTTTCCCCCTCCCCCTCCCCCTCTCTCTGTAACCCCCATCTCTCTCTATCCACCCTCTCCCCCCTTTCTCTTTCGCTCTCTCTCTTTCCCCTTCCCTCCCCACTCTCTCTCCCCCATTCCCTCCACCACTCTTTTCCCCCTCCCCATCTTGTCCCCTCTCTCTTTCCCCCTCTCTCTTTTCCCCCTCTCTTTTCCCCTATCTCTTTCCCACTCCCCCTCTCTATCCCCTTCTCTCTCCCTCCCCTTCTCTCTCCCTTCCCCTCTCTTTCCCCTTCTCTTTCCCCCTTCCCCATCACTTCCCACTCCCCCTCTCTTCCCCCATCTCTTCTCCCCTCTCTTTCCCCTCCCCACCCCCCCCTCTTCCCCCTCCCTCTCTCCCTCCCCCCTCCCCCCCCTCCCCCCTTCCCCCCTCTCTCTCCCCCCCTTCTCTCCCCTCCCTCTCCCTCCCTCCCTCACAGCGTTGGAGCACCCGGGGCTGGGGGGGGCAGAATAACAATGACTATCGTTCAAAAGTGTTTTATTCATTATTGGGTGATTCGGACCTGCACATCTCAAATGCGAAACTAATACACAACTGTTCACCATCTTTCCCTTTCCAGCAATTTATTGCTCCTGCTTGATGCCTCTCTATGTGTAGTCAGACGCTGCTAGATCCAAAACAGAAAGTGTATTATAAAAGCATCTGCTGTACTTGTTCTTTTTTATTATGTCCGTGTTGTTCTAATACTTGGGCACACTGATTTAAAATTCTTACCACAGTTTAGTGCTCTACATATAATGAATACATAGAATCCATATCAATTTGCTTACAGCCAATTCCAGCCAACAAAAGCTCACTCACGTTTTACTTCAACTTAAAACAAATTGGTGAAGGATTTATAAACAACTGGTTGGATAGTGCTGGATTTGTGGTTTGCAATATGGAGCCAGATAATAAAATGATCTAAAAAGGACATTTGGCCATTGATGGATTTCCCAACAAGAAAACAACATGTTCCAGGCTGACAGAAAGGAATTCTCCCACACAATATGTCATGCTAAAACACCCACATGAAAATAAAGCTGAAATGAAACTGATCCTGATTTAGTTACAGAAGATTATAGCTGTATGCTAGGAACAAGTCACTGTCTGAATTTTTCTGTTTTAATCTAAAATGAAGACATTATAATATTCAGCTTTAATCACATTTTTACAGACACTACGTGTAACTATGAGATTTTCTTTTGGACATTTTGGCTGAGTGTTTTCATGGGACATTTCATTCTTAAAAGAGTCAACATATTTTGATCAGGGGAAAACAGAATAAGATACAATTGTGACAGATCAACATAATAGGCAAATGGCCATCTTAACTGAAGAGCCATTTGATGTTGATTCCTTAATGTTTAATGATTTTTCACTTCAAGTTTTGCAAGTTTTCTCTCAAGGCATTCACTTTTACATTGTATTACACATAAATATTAATTCAATCACACATAAATGTGTTGCTTTCAGCCATGAAAGGCTGATTTTATAAACAAAAGTTTGAGACAATTCAAATAAAGTTATTTAATGAAAACAAAATTAAAATGTATTAGTATAACACACAAGTAAATTCACCCTCACTCCGAGCAGATAACCTTTTCAACTAAATTCACATAAATTCACACTGAAGAAGGGTTTCGTCCCGAAACGTTGCCTATTTCCTTCGCTCCATAGATGCTGCCGCACCCACTGAGTTTCTCCAGCACTTTTGTCTACCTTAAATTCACATAGGACATGATGTAAAGATGTAAACATGAGATGGAAATTTTGAATCTCTTGATTTATAATGCACTTTGCTATTAGCTATGTGGAAAGTAATTACTTTTATATTAAATTCAGCATAATTGTGAATGAGTCATGATGGGAAGCTTGCTAAAAACCATAAAATATCAATTTGTGGATTGAATTTAAGACGGAACTTAAGGGGCTGTCCAACTGCGTCGACCTAATCCACGAGTTCTGGCGAGTTTGCCCTTGACTCATACTCGCAGCATGGTGGACACGAGGTCCTAGGAGGTCTTTGTAACTCTCCTTCATGCTTGAGAGTAGTCCCCGTGTACTCGAGGCCACAGCTAGGTCGCGGCGTATTTTTCAACATGTTGAAAAATGCCCGCGAGTAAAAAAAGGTTGCCATGGAAAAAATCGATGCTTTTTTTACTAATAGGTTTAGTCAAAGTAGGTCGTAGAAGGTCGGCATGTTATTCGTAAGTAATCGAGGGTAGTCGGAGGTAGTCAAAGGTAGTCATAGATAATATTCAACATCGTCGAAGGGAGGTAGTAGGAGGCCGTCTTCACTCTCGAATTTACCCAAAACTAGTTGAGGCTAGTCTCCAACATAGTGGAAGGAGATGGAAGGAGGTCTTCTACATCGTCGAAGGTCTACAACATGACATTTTTTCAAACTCTCCTGAACTCGCCAATTAGGTAGCCGCAGTGGGACAGCCCCTTCACAGGAAAAAATCCCCTCAGATCACTGGCATTATGTATCTGCACAAGGAATTCTGCTCTTAACAATGAATTTCATTGACTTTGATGGGGAACCAAATTTCTGAAATAGTGCAATACACAGGCACTTCTATATTGCAAGTTCAGTGCTAACAATCCAAAAGCACATTTCAAGACAGATAATTTGTGTGTGCAGTGTGCTTGAATGATTCCTATGACTTTTGGACGCATGACTTGCAAAACTATCACTAAAGTTGGGGAAGTTGTAAACTGCATTAAAGACGTTCATTACTATGAGTAAATCACATTATCATTGTTTTTAACTTACTGTTATAAGATCATAGAACTTCATGGACCTCAGTTGTTTTTTTTTATTAATCGTTTTCCCATCTTCAATGCCTATGACAAAGGTCTTTACATTAATTTTCATATTCAAGCTTCAATCCAGAGGAGGAAACTTATACAGGAATGACTATTTGACGCAAAACGTTTAAATTTAGCAATGAACTGCCACAGAGGTAATGAAGATAAATGGCAGAAAGATTAAGGTGGCATGAGAGATACACTGTAAAAAATAGGTGGCTGGATGGTTTATATCATTGGGATTGCTAAACTAGACTGCATCATGATCTTTCCTCAAGATTGTTTGAATCTGTTCATGGCTTTCTATCTGTGTTACCGATAATTGCCCTACTTTTTCTTCCTCCAACTCTTGTATCATTTACATCCATTTCATTGCAAATAGCATTATCTTCAGTCATCTAGGATCTACATTCTGGAATTCCTCTCTTCAACTTCAAATCAACTCCACCTCTTCACCTCCATTTGTTGAACCAAGCTTCTGAACATTCTAACACATTATGCCCTTTCATTGATAGAGCATGTACATTTATTCTTTGCTGTGCCTCTGTCAAACACAAGGTGATTATTTCTCCCCATATTAAATGTAGGAAATAAATAAAAGCAAGGTATTCAATAAAGGCTGACATTTTGTAAAACATATAAGTGGGATGTGGTAAACCGTACATATATGGCTGTAAGAGCTCAACATGAGCCTTGGCTTGTTCGGGATCTGAGAGAACCATCTCTACCTGAACTATGTGTTCCAATAACAGCAAGGAGTGTATACAGTAAATGGGATAAGTTTCAGCAGTTTACACGCTTCTTTTATTTTTGGGGTATCTGTTGTGCTCACCATATTTTATCCAATGGATCTATGGGTTTGTTCTTGGAGGTCACAGATTATACACTCAATCCATGGCTCCTTCCATTACTAAGGATTCGAGTAAGTTCTGAACATATCAAAGTCAGAGTACACTGAACATTGCAGAGCAGCCATCAATATTTTTCAGCAGAGCTTGAACTAGCCTGGAATATTCTCCACACTATCTGAGAGTCTCACTTTGTGATTACCAATGGCATTGTTTACAATCTGGGCATGGTTCTTGTCCACAGCAACACCACAATTTGTGGTAAATGAGGTTGTTGGGACTAGAGAACAGCAGGTCAAATATCAAGGTGTTGAAAACATTCTGTCAGGGCACATTTGATTGACCTTCATTTCATCTGAGCAGACTGCATGACAGGACTTGTATGCATTCAGCAAGACTTCAACAACATTCTGGCAAGGACTGATACATGACACATTACTTTCACACCCACCGATACAAGTGCCATCAAATAACCAACTAGAGGAATACTAGCCATTTTTCTTGCCATTCAACTGTATAACTATCATCAAGTCACTATAATTAACTTCCATCTGGCACTCAAATACACCTGGACCATTTCTGACACTTCCCTACCATTTCTTGACCTCACTATCTCCATCACAGGTGATAGACTTCTAACCGACATCCACTACAAACCCACTGACTCCCATGGTTATCTAGACTATTCTTCTTCCAAACCTGCTTCCTGTAAGGACTCCATCCCCTACTCCCAATTCCTCCATCTACGCCGCATCTGCTCCCAGGATGAGGTGTTCCACACCAGGGCATCGGAAATGTCCTAATTCATCAGGGAATGGGGGTTCCCCTCCCCTACAATAGATGAGGCACGCACCAGGGTCTCTTCCATACCCCGTAACACTGCTCTCTCTCCCCATCCCCCCACTCACAACAAGGGCAGAGTCCCCCTAGTCCTCACCTTTCACCCCACTAGCCGTCACATACAACAAATAGTCCTCCGTCAGTTTCGCCATCTCCAACGTGACCCCACCACTTGCCTCATCTTCCCATCTTCCCCCTGTCTGGTTTCCGCAAAGACCGCACCCTCCAGAACTCCCTTTCCCTTCCCTCCCGCACCACCCCCTCCCCGGGCACTTTCCCATGTAACCGCAAGAGATGCTACACTTGTTGCTTTACCTCCCCCCTCGACTCCATTCAAGGACCCAAGCAGTCATTCCAGGTGCGACGGAGGTTCACCTGCATCTCCTCCAACCTCATCTATTGCATCCGCTGCTCTGGATGTCAGCTGATCTACATCGGTGAGACCAAGCATAGGCTTGGCGATCGTTTCGCCGAACACCTCCGCTCGGTCCGCATTAACCAACCTGACCTCCCGGTGGCTCAGCACTTCAACTCCCCCTCCCATTCCATATCCAACCTCTCTGTCCTGGGCCTCCTCCATGGCCAGAGTGAGCAACACCGGAAATTGGAGGAACAGCACCTCATATTCTACTTGGGCAGTCTGCCTCCCGGTGGCCTGAACATTGAATTCTCCCAATTTTGTTAGCCCTTGCTGTCTCCTCCCCTTCCTAGCACTCCCTCAGCCCTCGGGCTCCTCCTCCTCCTCCTTTTTCCTTTCTTCTCCCCCCCCCCCACCCCCCACCCTCCATCAGTCTGAAAAAGTATTTTGGCCTGAAACGTTGCCTATTTCCTTCGCTCCATATATACTCCTGCACCCGCTGAGTTTCTCCAGCACTTTTGTCTACCTTCGATGTTCCAGCATCTGCAGTTCCTTCTTAAACACTATAATTAACTTTGACTAGAAACTGACTAGACATGGCACTTATTTCCATGACAGCAACCTGCATGCATTGTATACATTCTCCCTGATACCACACTGATTCTGGAAGTCCTAATTTGTTGTTCCTCAATCTTCTTTCTCGCCACTAAAACTTGGTGGTCTCGGAATGTTGTGTTTCTTAGCTTTACGATACTAAATGCTGGAGCAACTCAACGGGTC
Organism: Okamejei kenojei; assembly: GCA_035221665.1. NCBI lineage: Eukaryota > Metazoa > Chordata > Chondrichthyes > Rajiformes > Rajidae > Okamejei > Okamejei kenojei. The sequence continues at coordinate 74,709,089 of CM069134.1, forward strand.
AGGCAGGATCTCTGGAGACAAAGAACAGGTGAAGTTTCGGGTGGAAGCAGTCTGAAGTCTGAAGAAGGGATCTGACCTGAAACATCACCTGTTCCTTTTATCAAGAGATGCTGTCTGACCCGCTGAGTTGCTTCAGCAGTTTGAATATCTTCAGTATATACCAGCATCTGCAGTTGCTTCCTACAAGCACCTTATCTGTCAGTTTAATTTAATTTTTATTTTTTCAAATGTTTACTCCTATTCAGGTTGAAATTCTAGCACATTACTGTGGAAGTGTGTTGATTGCTGGAAGTGCGATCCAATTATATACTCTTTATCTGGTTCTCTCTGCTCTAAAGGTGGAAACTGATTGTCTGTGAGCTTTCTGAAGTTCTTGCAGTGTACTGCACAATACCAATGACCCAGCAGTTATCTTAAACTACTCACATTACTCAATCATCGCATTGTTTGGAATGTCATTATCATGAATGAATAGTGCAGAACAATACTTGTTGCATTGCAAAAATATTGTTTTGTGTGCAGTGCTTTGATACAATTTAATATGATAAATCAAATTATTGCTATTACATAGTATATGCTAAAGGAGATTAAGTGCAGAACATTTAAAAAATCTTGTAAGCATAATCATTCATTTAAATCAAAGATAATAACTACTTTATAATATTTTCATTGATTAATTGTGAGAAGGGGAGTTCAATGGTAATCTCCATGGCTTTAACTTGACCCTTGCTTCTGGTTTCTAGGGTGATGCTGGTATTAAAGGACAGGCAGGGCCACCAGGCGAGAAGGGTGGAAAGGTAAGATAATCATCACAGTCCCCAGAATTGCACTTAACTATCTGAATAACGTCGATAATTATTCCTGAGGTATGAATAGGTTTAACAGTTGGGTGTGGGATAATAATAGTGGACAGAGTGCAAAAATAGTAATTTTGTTCAACACGTTTAATGGCTTCAATAATAACTAGGTTGAGATTGACCCAACCGATTGCCACACGCATGTGTCTATAATATATACTCAGCAGCATTTTTAAATGATGTTTATTTGCAGTAAATGTGATGTTAAAAAAGGTGAGAACATAAAGGTTATGACACAATATCTCTGATGCCGCCTAGCCCACCTTTGGCTTGTAACATTTTATTAATCCCCTTTATTTAATTTCAGGTATCAAGAGACTTTTTCATGAGGTCCACTTTCTTGACTATGTTCAAACTGTGGCAGATAGACAAAAGTGTTCAACAATATGTCAGCCTTAAATGTGCAGTGAGGTTGATCATTGAAATGACCGGGCAATAAAAATGTAGATCAGCTCCGGATCATTCAGTTACCCACTTATCTCAAAGTTTAGTTTAGTTTAGTCTAGAGATACAGCATGGAAACAGGCCCTTCAGCCCACCGGGTCTGCACCGACCTGCAATCCCCGCGCATTAACACCATCCTACACCCACACGAGATAATTTTTACATTTACACCATGCCAATTAACCTACAAACCTGTACGTCTTTGGAGTGTGGGAGGAAACCGAAGATCTCTGAGAAAACCCATACAGGTCACGGGGTGAACATATAAACTCCATACAGACAGCACCCATGGTCAGGATCGAACTTGTTTCTCCGGTGCCGCATTCGCTCTAAGGCAGCAACTCTATCGTTGTGCCACCATGACTGCCCTTGTTGAATGCCATTGTTAGCTACTCCATACCCCCTCTGCCTTAGTTTTGATAATTGTTCACAAAATCAACCTCTTCTTAATCCCACCAAGCTATAGTCATGAGCTCACCTGTTTCAAAGCAGGCAGCATAGGTCCCAAAGTGGCTCTCTCTCCAATAATGGTCATCTTGTTCTACAACTTAATCCCTCTGCAGTGATAAAGTCTTTAACCCAATTCTTGGTACACCTTCAGGCACTTGGCCTTGCTATTTCTATCTGCCAAAAGGAACACAGAGGGATATAACTGTAGATCAGCTACAGAGGTGGGTGGAGAAATGGAAGATGGAGTTTAAACTGATCACGTTTGTGGTGTTGCTCTTTGGGAGGTCAAATGTACAAGGAAAATATACAATTTGTGGCATGACCCTTAACAGCATTTATGTACAGAGATATCTTGGAATTCAAGTCTATAGCTCCCTGAAAGTGGCAGCACAAGTATAGAGTGGTAAACAAGGTGTGCCTTAGGGCATAGGGAATAAGAGTCAATGTTATGTTGCATTTTTATGGGCCTTTGGCTAGACAGCATTTGGCGTATGGCATGAGGTTCTGGTTGTCCCTGGGGCAAAGTAGATCGTCCGTGTTCAAAAGACAAGAGAACCCAAAAGAGGCTGAATGGCTTACGTCTGCTCCTATATCTTATGCATTAATGGCTTGATTACAGGAAGTATGTGGGGCTTTGGAAAGGGTGCAAAGGAGGTTATCTTGAATGATGCATGGTTTAGGGGGTATTAGCTACAGGGAGAGGTTGGACAGACTTGCATTTTTTTTCTCTGAAATGCCGTAAGTTGCAGGGAGACCTGACAGAGTATATAAAATTATGAGAAGCATAGATAGCATCCACAGTCAGAATATTTTTCCCAGGATGGAAAAATCAAATACTAGAGGGCATAGCTCTAAGGTGAGAGGGGCAATGTTTAAAGGAGATGTGCAGGGCAACATCTTTACACAGAGGGTGGTGAGTGCCTGGAACACGCTGTCAAAGTTGGTGGGTGAGATACAGTAGTGGTATTTAAGAGGCTTTTGCATAGGCACATGGATGAGCATGGAACGGTGGGATACAGATTACGTAAGGTAAATGAGAGAAGGTCTTGGGATCATTTTCGGCACTGATAGTATGCGCCGAAGGGCCTGTTCATGTGCTGTACTATTCTATGTTCCATATTCTATCATGCGTAAAACCTCATGCATAGCTGGCACACTCTATCTCCCTGGTCATGTCTGAACCTTGCCTCTCCTATGGAACAGGATAAATTGAGGAGACTCGTAATCAAATCACTCCGTAGGACTTGTTTTATGGATGCCATGTGAGTGCAAATGGGAGCTGTCCCTCTCCCTTCTGTGGCTGTTTTCTCATTAATGACAATCACATTGCAGCAATGCACTGTTTGTATCCAGTGAAGAATATGTCCTTCAGGGTTAATGCCCTTCTTCATGCAGAAACTGCCAGTGGGTAGGTACAATTGGCTGGGAATAGCACATTGTGGTGTTTAAAATTACCCATATGTTGTTACATGCTGGATTTTGGCCAACCATGCAATTTCTTTTCCCAGAAGACTGATTATATGTTATTACTAAACACAGGCATGCTTTAGCACACCAAAAATAGGTGCAGACCACTTTCTAGACAAATATATTGCTGCTATTACAAGAGACCTTTACTTTCTTCCCCCTCATGTCTGTTGTTGATCACTGTGTGTGTGGATGTTGAGCTAGCTGGTCAGAAGTGCCTAAACAAAGTGGCGAGCTTCATAAGTTTTCTTCTGCTTGGACTAAATGCCTTGTGTTGGCTCCTTCCTTGAACAGCATAGATGTCCGGAACCCTTTCTTCTATAAATAAGAAAAAAATGTTTTGATCCTTGAAGTTCACCTTTCAATAATCACATGCTCACCAAAAGAGGCCGAGGAGTTAGTGTAGGTAGCAGGGCTGCAGATTTTTGAACATTGGGATCCCTTCACGGGCAGAGGTGATCTGTATATGTTGCACCTGAACTGGAGGGCAACCGATATCCTGGCATCTAGTTTGCTAGTCCTATGTGGATGGTTTTAAATTAGGGGAACAGGGTCCAGTGCAGGACTGAGGCAAGTGAGAGGCTGATAGTCATTATAGAAACATATATAGTAGGTGCAGGAGTAGGCCATTCGGCTCTTCGAGCCAGCATCGCCATTCAATATGATCATGGCTGATCATCCAGAATCAGTACCCTGTTCCTGCTTTTTCACCATATCCCTTGATTCTGTCAGCCCTAAGAGCTATGTCTAACATTAAAAGGTGATGAAGGCTATGGAAGGTGGTGAATGCAAGTTCAGTGGATAGGATAGACAGGCGCGCAGCAGGGAGCAAGGCAGGACTGTTGGATTAAATTGCATCTATTTTCAATCGTGAGGTCTGATGGGTAAGGCAGATGAACTCAGGATGTGGATAGAGTCATGCGACTTGGATGTTGTAGCCATTACGGAACCCTCGCGAAGAGAAGGACAGACCTGGCAGCTTAATGTTCCAAGGGCTAGGTGCTACAGGTGAAATAGAGGCTGGGGGTAAAAGAGGAGGGAGTATTGGTTTGTTGCTCTTTATTGTTGATTGTAGCACCCATTCATTCATCAGCATCATTGCCCTTTACCTGGGAGAGTCTTGCTTATGTTGTGGTGTGTTCCTTTAACAGCTGCAAAGAAAGTTGCTGCTCGATATCATGCTGACATATGCAACCTCTTGGAATGCATCAGTGGGGAAGGGTGCACTGCAACCAACAGTCTGTTTCGGCTTGGTGTTACACAAATAATTACACAGAGAGTTACACAAAGAACCCTCAAAATTGAAACTCTCACACATTATAAGTTTCACGAATATTGTCAAAGTGACGCTAAAATATGTTGTTTTGACTCCTAAGAGCCATACAGTACATCATCATTCAAGTAAAATTTGGTGTCTTTGAAATGTGCCACGAAGGTTTAAGGGTGGCACAGAGGCGCAGTGGTAGAGTTGCTGCTTCCAGCGCCATAGACCTGGGTTCATTCCTGACTATGGGTGCTGTCTGGATAGAGTTTGTATGTTCCCCCTTTGACCATGTGGGCTTCCTCCTGGTGCTCCCATTTCCTTGCATGTTCCAAAGTCATGCAAGTTTGTAAGTTAATTGACTTCTGCACGTTGTCCCTAGTGTCTGATAGAGCTAGTGTACGGGTTATCGCTGGTCAGCATGGATTTGATGAGCCAAGCGCCTGTTTCCCTGCTGTATTTCTAAACTAAATTCAACTAAACATGGTGTGAAATAACTTCTGAGCCATTATCCTATGTACTGAGTTCAACTGCACTGGAATGTAACAAATAACAATAAATTTAAAGGACTGTGATTTACGTAGTGATGAATAGAATCTGAAGAGACTACTGTATCTTGGATAACATTATTGCAAACGAATTTGGAACTTGTACCAACTGATCACTCAAAAGAGTGGCAACACCAGAACAATGCTTTCAAATTTCTGTTGGCTCAACATTACTTAATTTTGAATTTCCTTTCAGTACTTGTTAGTGCTTTACCAGTTTATACCAGTTTATGTTGAAATAGTGCTGACAAAAAACATTTTACCATCGGACGATATTTGAGGAAGAAGTGGGTGTATGAGGAGGATGAAGGGTTTGAAATATTACCGGAAGAAAATGTCATATCTCAGCAGAGAACAAATGGTTGATTCACTGGCAGACAACACTGGGAAAGTTGGGAATAAAGGAAGTTTGTATTTAACAACAAATCAGCGTTAAATTATGCTCATGAGGTCAGTTGTATCAAATGATGGCAAAAGGAAAGCTGTTGAATTATTTTAGCTGAAGACACTTCAAGAAAGTTTAATTGAGTTGTGACTGCAAATGTAACTGCAAGCATTGCTTTGGCAGGACTAATGCACCCATTGACTGGTAACTGAAAGATTGCTCCTCCCAATTTACTTAAATGCTGAAGATAGACACAAAATACTGGAGTAACTCAGCGGAACATCTCAGGATAGAGGGAATGGATGACATTTCGGGTCTGGAGCCTTCTTCAGACTGAATGTGGCCTGGTTATAAGGTATTAGCTACAAGTAGAGGTTGGACAGATTGCAGTATTATACATGGTAGAAGGTTTGGAACCATTGTCTTGAAGGCAAATGTTAAGACCATCACATGATTGTAATACATTTAGCTCTCAAATGGGAAAATGTATTTTTGGGAAACACTTGTCACAAAAGATTTGGCACTTATCTAAATAAACAAATGTATGGGGGGGGGGGGGGGGGGGGCTCCTTGGTAGCTTGTGCTAATTGTTTAAAGGGGTACTGATCCCTGATTGAAGGCAACAGAACTTAATACATATGATAACTACATTCGGAGGTTGATACTCCAATAACATGATCTAAGTATATTTTTCCCCAAAATATGACTTGGGTGTAACTTAAAACACAAAAAAAAACAATAAAGCAGATGCTTCATATCAGGCCTTATCCCCTTAAGGAACACCTGTGGAACTTGTGATAAAGTGTCTTTCTGATTAATGGTGTCAAGTTAAGATCACTTGAGATTCCAATTTAAATATGAATATATGGAAACATTTTTCTCATAAAGAAAAGTATTGGCACGATTTATCCAAGGGAGTGAATGACCTTGTATTCTGCACTACATCAGCAAGATTAAAGGCACTAATTGATAGGAGGTTTCGAGTTCACTTTAATTTTAGACTTTAGAGTTTAGACGTTAGAGATACAGCGCAGAAACAGGCTCTTCGGTCCACCGAGTCCGCGCCAACCAATGATCACCCTGTACACTAACACTCATCGGGTGGCACTGCTCATCGGCTGCCTCGCCAGCAGCGGGTTCGTCATTTCGACTTTTTTTGTTTTTTTCAGTATGTCCAAATGTACGTTTTAGTGTTTCATGGTATGTCTTATGTAGGGGTGCTGGGGGGATAAGGGGAAACTGCTTTCAGTCACCTACTTCAACGGAGATGCAACTTTTCTCTACATTTAGCTATATTTAAGAGGGAGTTAGATATGGCCCTTGTGGCTAAGGGGATCAGGGGGTATGGAGAGAAGGCAGGTACAGGATACTGAGTTGGATGATCAGCCATGATCATATTGAATGGCGGTGCAGGCTCAAAGGGCCGAATGGCCTACTCCTGCACCTAGTTTCTATGTTTCTATGTTTCTATGTTTCTCTTTGTCGCTTATCGCTGCCTAACAACTTGGATTGGTGCGGCCTTTCCCGGAGTCGGGCCCAGAACTTCAGCAGTGTGAACTTTCCATCGCGGAGCTCGGCGATCCCTTGCTGGGGATCGCCAGAGAAGAACTCCGATCGCTGGCCTGCTGTCTATAACATCCTGAAGCCTCGGACTGCGGAGCTTCTAGCAGCAGGCGTGGAACGGACTTTACCATCGCGGAGCGGGCCGATCCCTTGCCGGGGATCGCCGGAGAAGAGCTCCGACCGCCGGCCTGCGGCCTATAACATCCTGAAGCCGTGGTCTCTGGTAAGGAAGTGGCCGATTAGGGAACGCCAAACCGCAGAGTGTGTTCGATCTGTCCCGATGCCGGTGATTCGATCATCCCGACGAGAGGGCTCGCACATCGGGTCATTTGTTGTGGCGACTACAAAGGGTCAAGGCCCCCGACCACGGGTGAACAAAGGAGGAAGACTGACTGAACTTTATTGCCGTCCGTCACAGTGAAGAATGCTGTGGCGGATGTTTATGTTAAATTCTATTGTGTATTGTGTTCTTTTTAATTGTATGACTGCATGGTAACTCATTTCACTGTACATTAATTGGTTCATGTGACAAATCAATGTGAATCTTGTATCTTGAACCTACACACGAGGGAAAATTTATAATTTCACCAAAGCCATTTAACCTACAAACCTGTATGTCTTTGGATTGTGGCAGGAAACCGGAGCATCCGGAGACCACGTGGTCATAGGGAGAATGTACAGACTTCTTACAGACAGCACCCATAGTCAGAATCAAACCCGGGCGTCTGAAACTGTACAGGGCCTGTCCCACGAGCATGCGACTCCATGGAGCAAGCATGACTTAACGTGGTCATTTGAGTCATACGGCTTCGCGGGACCGGTCCCACTTCGATTGCCGGAGCCGTATGGAGTTGTGCGGAGCTGGTCCCGACATCGTGCGGGGCTCCGAAAAACTGACCGTTCTAAAATTCCGCGCGGCAATATTCTGTTGGCCCGCAGCCGCCTCGACGTCGTATGCACTGCCTCGACACCGTATGCAGCGTCTCGATGCCGTACACAGCGTCTCGATGCTGTACACAACGTCTTGACGCCGTACGTCATGCGCGGACTTGCTCGAACTTCAAGTCACTCACTTAACCTCTGCGCAGCCCCCGGTTTGGTCGCGCTTGCCGCATGCAAGTCGCATGCTCGTGGGACAGGCCCTTAAGGCAGCAGCACCACTATGCTGTCCTAGAAGGAAAATTTGCAGTTGGCGAAGCCAACCTGAGCCCTGAGGATTTACCGCACTGTTTATTCTTCATAAGATATATTAACAGCGAATTGAACCAAGGCTGGATTGCTCTAAAGTTATTAAGCAGTTAATTGAGAGCGAGAAAGAAAAATAAACAAAGTTTCATGTTATCTATTTCCGCCCAAATTTAAACACCAGTTCCAAAAACAAAATAATTATTCCACCTCCTTCACATGCCGAAACATATATATATATATATATATACATTTTCCAAATAAGTAATCCAATTGAATGGTTTGACAATAGGTTTATAAATTACATCAATTAGCTATGCCACACAAAAGCCTCCAATAAATCATTGTAAAACGTCATTTGCCATTATATTGGCTGTTATATTTCTAGGAGGCACACCATCAACCTATCATTAAAACCTCATATCGCATTCAGGGTTTGCACTTGTTCAAAGAGAGCTGCTCCACACTATGTTCAAGGATTTATTGGGTTGTAGATTACTGTGCAAAAATGGATCCACATGTGTCTCTACCTGTGTTAATATACAGGGCATTAATTGCCAATAATTTCTGAAATAGTAAGCTGGATCTGCAATATCTAAATACACGCTACATAACTTAGCATATCCTCACTTGCCTCAGTATTGTCCATCTAAACAGACCTGGATATGAGGATTTTTACAACATTGTCTAAGTTATTAATAAAGATATTGAAACACGTGACCCTGAGATCAGAGCCCACTGGCTGATTCTCTCCCAATGTGTTGTGGTTCACTGTTCCATTTTATTCATGCTGCATATTGTATTAAAGAGGTGACTTCTTTTCTTCAGGATTAACAATCTTTCATCACAAACTTTTCATAACAAGAGGATTTCACTATAGGAGTAGAGAGGTTCTTCTGCAGTTGTATTGGGCTCTGGTAAGGCCACATCTGGAGTATTATGTACAGTTTTGGTCTCCTAATTTGAGGAAGGAAATCCTTGTGATTGAGGCAGTGCAGCCTAGGTTCACGAGATTGATCTCTGGGATGGCGGGACTGTCATATGAGGAAAGATTGAAAAGACTAGGCTTGTATTCACTGGAGTTTAAAAGAATGAGGGGGGATCTTATAGAAACATATAAAATTATAAAAGGACTGGACAAGCTAGATGCAGGAAAAATATTCCCAATGTTGGGCAGTGGAGGCAAAATCACTGGATGGATTTAAGAGAGAGTTAGATAGAGCTCTAGGGGCTAGTGGAGTCAAGGGATATGGGGAGAAGGGTTAGTGATTGGGGACGATCAGTCACGATCACAATGAATGGCGGCACTGGCTCGAAGGGCTGAATGGCCTTCTCCTGCACCTATTTTCTATGTAACCCATCTCTCGTTTTGATCACCTTTTCCAAAAATTCACTAATCGGACATGACCTATTCTGTACAAATCTAAGATAGACATAAAGCATTGGCGTAACTCAGTGGGTCAGGCAGTATCTATGGAGGAAAAGGGTGGCTGACATTTCGGGTCGTGACCCTTCTTCAGATTGAAAGCAAGAGGTGGGTGGATGAAGAACTGGAGGCGATAAAAGACCAGGACCTTGATTAGTACAGGTGTCCGAGGTCATGGTGAGAAGGCAGGAGAATGCGGTTAGGAGGGAGAAATAGGTCAGCCATGGTTGCATGGCAGAGTAGACTTGATGGGCCAAATGGCCTAATTCTTCTCCTATCACATGACCTTATGACCTTATGAAGACCGTCATGGCCAGCCACAAATGATTTCTCCAGGACGTTGCCTGGTAGGTCCACTGTTGGCTAGGGAAGGTGTGATCTCAAAAGAAGCAATGTGGAGAACTGTGGAATTGGCAAAACGACTAGGGAGGAGGAAGGGGGTAAGGAGGATGGGGGGACGATGAGATGAAGTAACTTAAAATTAGAGAGTTAATTGTCCATACTGCTGGGTTATAAGCTACCCAAGCAAAATATGATGTGCTGTTCCTCCAAATCACAGTTCTCCACATTGTTTCTCAATTGCTTGGGATATTTTGCATTTCTTTTGCATACTTGGCCTCCTTCCCTTCACATCACAGAGATGTCCATTAGAGTCCTGTCATTGAATCTAACAATGTCAGATTCGTAGTGCCATTCAGCAAGGAAATAGGCCCTCCGCCCCAACTTGTTCAGGCCGACCAAGATGCCCCATCTGCATTAGTTCCACCTGCCTGCATTTGGCCAATATCTCTCTAAACCTTCTATTGATATACATGTTCAAGTGTCTTTTAAATATTGTTCTAGTACCTGTCCAAACCACCCCCTCTGGTGCCTTGTTTCATATATCCACCCCTGTCTGTGTGAAAATGTCGCTTCTCAGGTTCCTATTTAATCTTTCTCCTCTCATGATAAACCTGTGTCCTCTGGTTTTTGATTCCTTTACTCTGGGTAAAAGTGTCTGCGCTTTCAGCATTTCTTTCCCCTCATGATCTTCTGCACTTCCATAAGATCTTGGCCCCTCGGCCTCCTGCACTCCAAGAAATAAATCCTAGCCTGCCCCACCTCTCCCTATAGCTCATGCCCTCAGCTTCTGCCAACACCCTCATAAAGGTCATAATAAGGAATTGTTGCATTCATTGAATTATGCATCTTATCAGGGACCCCTGGGATGATTGAATAGCCCTGTCATTTTCTAAATATCTTTATGTTTATATTCTATGTTTCATTTTCTAAATATCTTAGTGCTCATTCAAGCTAAATGAATTTAAAGTTCAACATTCAGGGTGCAGTTTTCCCCAAATTCATTGTATGGAAAATAGTCAGGATATCATTAAACTATGAAACTTGGAATCGTGATCGATTACCTGGGTGATTATTTTGAAATGGTAATTTGTAGTTTCAATGGTGCAGCACCATGTGTTTTACAAACTGTTCAACCCATATTCCCCATCATCCACTCCAGCACTCATGCACACAAACTTTTGAAATGCGCTCAAGCACTAGGATGACACTTTGACACAGTGGCAGAACTGCTGCCTCACAGCACCAGAGACCTAGGTTTGATCCTGACTTTGGTTGCTGTCTGTGTGGATTTTGCACGTTCTCTCTGTGACCGCGTGGGTTTTCTTCGGGTGCTCCGGTTTTCTCCCATATCCCAAAGATGTGCAGGTTTATAGGTTGTGTAGGAAGGAACTGCAGATGCTGGTTTAAACCGAAGATAGACACAAAATGTTGGATTAACTCGGCGGGACAGGCAGCATCTCTGGAGAAAATGATGGGAGACGTTTTGGGACTCGACCCTTCTTCAAAATGGTCTCGACCCGAAACGTCACCCATTACTTCTCTCCAGAGATGCTGCCTGTCCCGCTGAGTTACTCCAGCATTTTGTGTCTATCTTGGGTTTGTAGGTTAATTGGCCTCTGTAAACTGCCCCTAGCATGTAGGATGTGAAAATGGAATAAAATAGAACTAGTTTATGGGTGATGTATGGTCAGCATGGACTCGATGGGCCAAAGAGCCTGTTTTCACACTGTATGCACTTGGCCAACTCCCATAATGCAGAGACCAGGAATCCAGCATCACTTGTTCACGAGGAACATTGTGGCTTCCCATTGAAATGTAAAAGGGCTGTCCCACTTGGGCGACCTAATTGGCGAGTTTAGAAGAGTTTGAAAAAATGACATGTTGAAGACCTCCTTTGACTATGTAGAAGACCTCCTTCAACCTCCTTCGACTATGATGAAGACTACCTATGACTACCTTCGACACTCTTTGACTACCCTCGATTACCCATGACTAACACATGACCTACTATGACTAAACCTACGAGTAAAAAAAGTATCAATTTTTCCCATGGCGACCTTTTTTACTTGCGGGCACTTTTTAACATATTGAAAAAAACCCCGCGAACTAGCTGAGGCCTCGAGTATGCGGAGACCACTCTCGAGCATGAAGGAGAGTTACGAAGAGCTCCTACAACTCGTGTCGACCATGTTGCGATTATGAGTCGAGGGCAAACTCACCAGAACTCACAGATTAGGTCAGCCAAGTGGGACAGTCCCTAAAAGGGCCTGTCCCACTATGGCGACCTTATTGGCGAGTTTAGGATACTGTCATGGACTTGTTGAATCGCCGAAAAGTTGGCATCTTTCGACTATGTAGAAGACCTCCTATGACCTCCTTCAACTACGTAGAAGACCTCCAACGTCCTCCTACAACTATGCAGAAGACCTCCTTCGACTATGTAGAAGACTAGTTTCGACTATCAATGAGCCTTTGAAATGAGCAAAGGCGATATACTAACACGATCTACGACTATCTCGACTACCTTTGATTACCTACGATACATGCCGACCTACTACGACCTACTTCGACTAAACCTACGACTACAAAAGTATCAATTTTCTCCATGCCGACCAATTTTTGGTCACAGAAAATGTTTCAACATGTTGAAAAATTTTCTGCGACCATACTGATGCCGCGAGTAGTAACAACTTTCGACCATGAAGGAGACTCACCAGAGACCACCTACGACCATGGGTCGACCATGTTGCGAGCTTGTGGCGAGCGCAAATGTTCTTGACTTGCTCATAATAAATGCTATACTTACCTTCTAATCTTCATGGAGATGAACACATGGAGATAATTACTATTGTTGCTTCATATTCTTGTATTTCTATGGTTCTGGCAATCGAAGATATAGTTCTATATCGTTTACAATTTCACATGTATCATTTGTTCATAGTATGGGAAATAAAGTCTGAAATTGCTATTTTGAGGGTGAACAGAGTATGTTATATTTTTCTTAATTTAGTTACTAAACTTTTTAATTATTTCCCACAGGGAGACCAAGGTTATCCAGGAGAACAGGGTTTTAAAGGCACAGCTGGATCTCCTGTAAGTTGATGCGTTGGATTTGCTGTTTGGCGCTGTCTCACATTGTACATGTGAAGATTCATTGGGATTCACAGCAACGATCATCAGGTCTAGATTGTTTATGCTGCAGCTAATCTTGGCCAACTCCCATACTGCAGAGATCTGGAATCTACCAGTTGCTAATGTACATTCCTATACATTCTATGCAACATCATAAATGACACCCAAACCTAGGACAGGCATTTGACAGTGAATTTAGGCACAGTAAATAAAAATATTTTTCTTACTTTCCCTATTCTATCGTATTATTCTTTCCCTGACGTTTCGGTTCGAGACTGAAGAAGGATCTTGACCCAAAACGTCACCCATTCCTTCTCTTCAGAGATGTTGCCTGTCCCGATGAGTTATTCCAGCATTTTGTGTCTATCTCTGGTGTAAATCAGCATCTGCAGTCCCGTCCCACACATTCACTATCTCTTCATCAACTCTATTCCTCATCTACTTCATTTCTGTCAAACTACATGGCAGCGTATGAATTTTACAACCTTCAATTCAACATCAATAAAACCAAAGCCATTGGCCTTGTGCCCGACTGCATACTCCATTTTCCCTACTCTAGTCAAGTCAAGAGTGTTTTGTCATGAGTCCCAGATAGATCAATGAAATTCTTACTTGCTGCAGCACAACAGAATATGTAAACATATTACACTGTAAACAATATGATAAAAGAGAGAGAAAAAAAAGCTCAGTGTGTATATATATATATATATATATATATATACACATACCCACAAGTACACTCACACTTAGATATATACATACACATACACATACTCAAAAAACAAACAATAATAGTGCAATAATAGTGCAATAATAATAATAATAATAATAATTATTATTATTATTATTATTATTATTATTATTATTATTAAATAATAATAATAATAATAATAATAATCTATTGAAGTTCAGAGCTTATTTGAGGTTATAATGCTTAATAGCCTGCTGGCTGTAGGGAAGATCCCATGATCCAATGTTCTTGCGCTAAGATGGACATATGCACACAGAGAGTAACACCTACATCGAACAATCTGCCAGACAACGTGGTTGAAGCAGGTAAAATAACATTTAGGAGAAATTTAGACAAGTACATGACTATGAAAGGTTAAGGGGGATATGGGTCAAATGTGGGCAAATAGGTCTAGCATAGAAGGGCACAGGGAAAGCATGGAAACATTGGACTGAAGGGCCGGGCTGTATAATTCTATGAACTACCGAGCTATTGAGCTAATATTTAATTGTCCACTTTTTGGATGAAGTGAAACTTATTCTCTCTGATTCTATGTGTATAGATTAATAAGGTAACTGAAACATTATGTAACAACACATGGTGTTTCTAATTCAACATTAGCAATGTGTTGAAGATCATATCCAGTGAGAAACATGTGGTGAAATGGTCATAACATTAATGATAATTCATTGATTGTTACAAGTTTCAAGCTCTCTATTCATCGTTAGAAATTGTTTTAGTTGTTTTATTACATGCATTTATTTTTATCATTCATTTTATTATAAATTACTGTTGTTATTTCTTCTCCTAGGGTATAAGAGGTGATATAGGTCCTAAAGGATCACACGGAGAGAAGGTAAAATAAGTCTTCATATACACATCATTTTCTGAACTGCAAGATTGTAGAATTTCACAACAATATCTAAAATTCAAAATTAATCTCAATTCAAAAAGCCAAAAAAAATTGCAGGTGTTTGTAATATGAAATATTAGACACAGAAAGTGCTCGGGTAGGCAGCAGCCCAGGCAGCATCTGTGGGTAGAGAAACAAGTATTACAATTTCAGGTCAATTTTACTTCGGAGTCACGTGAGTGACTACTTCAAGAAGCCCTGCCAGGCTCATGCGCGTCATTACGTCCGACGGGCTGGAGAGCTCAGTTCCACCAGCGGTAAGTAGTAACCCGCAGGTAAGTCAATGTAAAATCTTTCGTGCGAGTATTGTTAAAAATATGAACTGCTATAGTGGAGCGGAATGCGCGGGGACTGCGTATACCGCTCATAGATCGGGTCGGGAGATAACGGCAGCGCTAAATCCAGCTCCGCGATTACCGCTATTTAGATCGGGTTTGGAGATAACGGCTGCGCTAATGCCGACACCAATACCATCAATTTCCAGTGCTTCAGGGCACTCAGGAATACCAAAATAAAGTACTCTCAGGCTCATTTGTCTCATGAGTCTGATGATGTGGAAGACTCCCTCCTTTGAATTTAAAGGTATGGGGATGGCTCAACCAAATGGGAAAATGCTCCAAATTTAAAGAGCCATGGAAAATTTCAATTGGGGTCGAATGCCCCTAGGATTCCCCACACAGCCTCTCGCAGAGGTCCATACAGCGAAGAAGAAAACACCGCTTCTGGATAACAGTGGGAATCATCCTCTCCAGCACCTTGTTTAGGGCTGGAAGAGACCTCCCTAGAGCATGACTCGGGAGAAGCCAGGGCACGAGGAATCTGACCCTGAAGCTGGTGGCACTGTTTTTGTGCACACACCAGAGCACACGAGCCTGCTCCAGGTGTCCCGGACGTAGCGTTAAACTTTGAAGCTAAATTACATGGCTTCTCACCAGCTCCAGGAGAGGAGACTGCCACACGTTACAAAACACCTGTAAACTGTGCGTCACTCAAAATGCCCACCGCGAACTCGGCAAGGGCACAAATGAGTGCAACGATGTGGGGACAAGAAGTCAGATTTCAGCGCGCCCTCAAGTTGGTGGCAGCAGGCATTACTGCATTTGGGAAAATGGTCCAGGGGGCATCGATGTCTGGTACGCAACAAAATATGCTGGCCTGTTCTGCAACGCCTACTTCGAGGACAATTGCATCAGGATGATAACCATCAAACCGACGTTGAAACCCAAAGTTTGCAGCTCTATGTAGGTCGACAAACGTTCAAGCCCCAGATTATTTATTTGAGGTGGACCTCATCAAACAAGTCAAGGACTGGAGAAAGATGCCAAAACAATCCGTCTCATGAAGACATACGTCCCTTCCGCCAGGATACCACTTCGGAGGTCATTTTCAGCGCAAAAGGAGATGGATCCAGGGGCAGGGCCAAGCAGAGCGGGGCCAGTGGGATGACGATATTTCTCACCTGTGTATCCCACAACCCCAATATGGGAAGAAGGAGGACTTCAAGGCCGACTGTAGAGGTTCAGGTGATTCATTCTGTCCAGGATAAGTTTTCTGTGGAATAACCTCCGGTTGGGGGTAGGTTGCAATTGGTATGATGAACGGTGCTGCATAACATCTCATCGATTTATACTAGACACTGTGTCAGGCTCGAATAGAGTTTATGTCAGGAATTGATACGCCTGTGCACAATATGCCTAATAGAGTATTGGGGTTTTTCTGCACCACAAACTCAGCAGGTAAAAGAAGAAATTACGGTTTGTCCTGAAAAAGGGGTAATTGAGAGGACGACAAACCATCCTCAACAATTTGCGTCCAATATATTCTCCAGACAGAGAAAAGAAGGGGGCTGTAGAGTCATTCTGGATCGAAACCGGTTAAATTCCTATGTTCAGTATAGGCATTTTAAAATGGACATCTTCAATACTGCGAAACAGCTGTTGTCATAAGGCTGTTATAGAGCAACTATAGATCTGAAAGATGCATATTATTCAGTACCAATTCATCATCAGTATCGGAGATACTTCAAATTTAGTTGGATGGGACAGCTGTGGCAATTTAAAGCATTACCCAATGAATTAACCTCAGCTCCTAGGCTGCTCAAGAAATTGTTGAAACCAGTGCTGGCGCTACTTCGGGCCCAGAATCACATGGTAATGGTTTATCTAGATGATATTTTAATCATAAGCAACACTCAGGAGACAGCTGAGGAATCAGTTTCAGCAACCAAATACCTGTTTGAAAGGTTAGGGTTCCTGGTCCATCCAACCAAATCCAAGTTAGAACCATCCTAAAAAAATGATTATTGGGATGTGTCATTGATTCAAGTTGATATGTCAGTGACTGCCTACAGCCAAGGCAGTGGAGATCAGAGACGTCTGTACTAGTCTCGCTGAAAAACAATATCCCTCCATCCGGGAAGTAGCCAGTGTTATTGGTAAATTGGTGGCCTCTTTCCCTGCAGTGCAGTTTGTACCACTGCACTATCAAAGTCTGCAACAAGCTAGAGAACTAGCACTTAAAGAACATGCAGGTCATTTTGATAGACCGATGCAGTTACCAACCAGAGCCATAGCTCAATTACGCGCCTGTGCACGCCCGGGCACGTCGTCTCGCCCCAGACAAGCTCCGACTAGCTCGGGAGGAGTTCCGCCAGATGGAGGCGATGGGCATCATGCGTCCCTCCGATAGCCCATGGGCCTCACCGCTCCACATGGTCCCTAAGAAGAACGGGGGTTGGCGTCCGTGTGGGGATTACCGTCGCCTGAATGATGCAACAGTCGCTGACAGATATCCGGTCCCGCACATTCAGGACTTCAATGCCCATCTGGCTGGAGCATCCATATTTTCCAAGGTGGACCTCGTGCGAGGGTACAATCAAATTCCGGTCCGCCCCGACGATATCCCGAAAACGGCCATTATTACACCATTCGGTCTCTTCGAATTTGTGTGGATGCCGTTTGGATTGAAGAACGCCGCGCAGGCCTTTCAGCGGCTTATGGACTGCGTGTGCCGCGGATTGGACTTTGTTTTTGTGTACCTGGACGACATACTCGTGGCCAGTCGCTCGCGGCAGGAGCATTGCACCCACCTCCGTCAACTGTGTCAGCGCCTCAGCGATTTCGGTTTGGCCATTAACGCGTCCAAGTGCTGTTTCGGTGTGACGGCTATCGACTTCCTCGGCCACCGCGTGACTCAACAAGGGGTGGTGCCACTGCCGACCAGGGTGGACGCTATCCGCAGGTTCCTCCGTCCGACCACAGTTACGGGGCCTGCAGGAATTTGTGAGGATGGTCACTTTCTATCACCGCTTCCTACCGTCAGCAGCTGCAGTGATTGCTGGTCATCGCAGGGAGGTTGATTGGTCTGTGGAAGCAACAGCAGCATTTGAGGGGCTAAGCAGGCACTGGCCGAGGCCACAATGCTCGTCCACCCACGAGGGGACGCCATGACCGCCTTGACGGTGGATGCTTCTGAGGTTGCGGTTGGGCAGTGTTAGAGCAGCTCGTTGAGGGTTGTTGGCGGCCACTTGCCTTCTTCAGCAGGCATCTCAGTGGTCCTCAGCGTCATTACAGCGCCTTCGACCGTTGAGCTCCTTGCCCAGTATCTCGCCGTACGTCATTTCCGCTATTTTCTGGAGGGGAGACCATTTACTGCATTCACGGACCACAAGCCACTAACCTTCGCATTCGCCAAAGTATCAGACCCGTGGTCTGCCCGGCAGCAGAGGCAGTTGGCGTATGTGTCCGAGTACACCACCTCCATCCGGTTCGTTGAGGGCAAATTTAACAGGGTGGCCGATGCCTTATCGCGACCTGCAGTCCATGTGGTTCTCCAAGTCGGTGAGGGGATCGACTATTCTGTCCTGGCAGCCGCTCAGCTTGTCGACGAGGAGATGGCCGCCTATCGCACGGCAGTTTCGGGCCTCCAGTTGGAGGACGTTGTCTGTGGTCCTGGGGGAGTCACGCTGCTGTGCGATGTCTCCTCTGGAGTTCCACGACCCATCGTTCCCATCGCCTGGCGGCGCAGGGTGTTTGAGGTGCTCCATGGACTTGCGCATCCCTCCATCAGGGCGACAGCAGCCCTGGTAACCTCCTGCTTCATCTAGCACGGGCTGCGGAAGCAGATTGGACATTGAGCACGCACTTGCATCCCGTGCCTGACCGCCAAGGTGCAACGCCACGTGCACGCGCCATTGCAGGAATTCCCCATTCCGCATAAACGTTTCGACCACATTCACGTGGACATCGTGGGACCGCTGCCGCCGTCCCAGGGCATGACGTACCTATTCACCGTTGTGGATCGCCCGGTTCGGTGTTCCCGACTTCATGACCGGTTCATGCCTCAGTTCACGTCAGAGCTGTGGTCGGCCATGGCACGCCTCCTGGGTGTTCGTCTGCACCACATGACAGCGTACCACCCACAGTCGAACGGCCTAGTGGAGCGGTTTCACCGACAGCTTAAGGGTGCCCTAAGGGCGTGGCTCACTGACCCAGACTGGGTGGACGCTCTACCGTGGGTTTTGCTGGGGATACGCACCGTACCCAAGGAGGACTTGGCCTCCTCCTCTGCTGAGTTGGCGTATGGGTCTCCGTTAACGGTGCCTGGGGAATTCATCCTGCCTGCACGTGGCCAGGTAGAGCAGCCTTCGGACGCTCTGCAACGTCTTCGGCAGACGGTGGGCAAGCTGGCGCCGGTGCCCACTTCTCGCCATGGGTCCTTCCGTCCGCACGTTCCCTCTGCTCTGGAGGACTGCCAGTTTGTTTTTCTGCACAGGGATGCACATCGGACACCTCTACAGCGGCCGTACGAAGGTCCATTCCGGGTCTTGGAACAGGGCTCGTCGACGTTCGTCCTGGACATGGGGGGTCAGTGTGAGACTGTTTCAATTGCGCGGTTGAAGCCGGCACATATTGATATCGATCAGCCGGCGCAAATAGCACTGCCCCGTAAGCGAGGGCGGCTTCTGTCTAGGGTACCTCCTGCTCTGACTACTTCGCCCCCAGCACTTGTTGATCAGGCGCCTGTTCCGGGCACGAGCGTTGCGCGCACCCGGGCTGGCCGCCGTGTAGGCCCTCCTGTCCGTTTCATAACACGGGTACTTGGGGGGGGGGCCTGTGGCGGTCCCTGGGGGGTAGGCCACTCCTTGGATCATTCCCCTCGCTGATTGAGGGACAGAGGCGTTGGTCTGCCATGGGGTTAGCTGTGGTCACTCCCTTGAGCTAGAGATAAGAGTGTCGGTGTGTGTGTACTCGAGCTGCAACAATAAAAATCTTTTGAATCCGCCTGGCGTCCGGTCTTATCCTGACCTTGACCAGGCCACTACAACTTACCAGTTTGAAGTTTGATCTTTATTTTATGAGGTGTTACGATGAGGGATTACGTGCCCTCCGCTCCCGGCCCTCATAATCGCAAAGATCATCTGGTCGTTCTAATCTTCTCAGCCTTACTATATCACTTCGACTATTGTTTCTGTGTTTTCACGCTGCTGCTTTGAAGTATGACGCGCATGCGCCTGGCGGGTCTTCTTCACGTAATCCCTCATCATAACTCCTCATAAAATAAGATCAAACTTCAAACTGGTATGTTCTTGTTTAATCTTACTATTACTTTTCATCAGAATTTGCAAATGAGAAATCTCAACTTTTAAGATGAAAGTTGCAGTCATTTTCATAGCCATTTACTCTTGTTGACTCACAAATTGCTAGACCCACTAAAATGGAATTAAAGCCCAAAGATTTCAAGTCAAGTGTTTCTCCTGAACCAAGACTAATAAACTGAAATATTCCCAACTTGAAACGTCACCGACCCAAGTTTTCCAGAGATGCTGGCTGACCCCTTGCTTTAGGCTAAAATGATCCTTGTTTTCACCAAAGCATTACATTCTGATTGATCTGTCTGGAGATCAAGGGAAATGTTCTTCCAGTAAAAGGATCAGGGACAAGTAATATCTTGCTCATTGTAATGATGCAGATAATGGCTCTGTGTGAGGAGAAAACTGTGATAGGCTTGTACTTTCCTCGTCATGATCTTTAACGGTATTAACAAATTCAGGAATGGGATATTGATAGACTCAAGAACAATAACTAGGAACAGGCCAAAACTAAGAAAATAAAGAATATAGGGGATATCTGAGCCATTTCACACATATAAAGGCTTGGGAGATGAGGGACACAGTTTTTAAAACCTTATTTTCCATTTACAAGCATTACTGTGCTTATAATAAGGTCTCAGCAGATCCAAGTACATTTCACTGCCTGAATAGATCTAAATTAAGAAGAAATGAAAACTTTTCTGTGATATCAAACTTGACATTGATTTGTTACCCGTGGTTCTAGGCTACTGCATATAGAAACATAGAAAATAGGTGCAGGATTAGGCCATTCGGCCCTTCGAGCCTGCACCGCCATTCAATATGATCATGGCTGATCATCCAACTCAGTATCCTGTACCTGCCTTCTCTCCATACCCCCTGATCCCGTTAGCCGCAAGGGCCACATCTAACTCCCTCTTAAATATAGCCAATGAACTGGCCTCAACTACCTTCTGTGGCAGAGAATTCCAGAGACTCACCACTCTATGTGTGAAAAATGTCTTCCTCATCTCGGTCCTAAAGGAATTCCCCCTTATCCTTAGACTGTGACCCCTTGTTCTGGACCTCCCCAACATTGGGAACAATCTTCCTGCATCTAGCCTATCCAACCCCTTAAGAATTTTGTAAGTTTCTATAAGATCCCCCCTCAGTCTTCTAAATTCTAACGAGTACAAGCCAAGTCTATCTAATCTTTCCTCATCTGAAAGTCCTGACATCACAGGAATCAGTCTGGTGAACCTTCTCTGTATCCCCTCTATGGCAAGAATGTATTTTCTCAGATTTGGAGATCAAAACTGTATGCAATACTCCAGGTGTGGTCTCACCAAAACCCTGTACAACTGCAGTAGAACCTCCCTGCTCCTATACTCAAATCCTTTCGCTATGAATGCTAACATACCATTTGCTTTCTTCACTGCCTGCTGCACCTGCATGCCTACTTTCAATGATTGGTGTACCATGACACCCAGGTCTCGTTGCATCTCCCCTTTTCCTAATTTGCCACCATTCAGATAATAGTCTACCCTCCTGTTTTTGCTACCAAAGTGGATAACCTCACATTTATCCACAATATACTGCATTTGCCATGCATTTGCCCACTCACCCAGCCTATCCAAGTCACCTTGCAGCCTCAATTAGATGCTGTATTCCTCAATTAATGCTGTCTTCCTTCCTTTAGGGTGACCGTGGTTTTGATGGATTTCCTGGAAATATTGGTCTTCCTGGAGAAGTGGTAAGTGAAGGCTTCCTAACTTTCCTTGTCAAAGGATTCATCCACTGTATCCCTTTATGTTACGACACAAAAATATGATG
This sequence comes from Okamejei kenojei, assembly GCA_035221665.1. NCBI lineage: Eukaryota > Metazoa > Chordata > Chondrichthyes > Rajiformes > Rajidae > Okamejei > Okamejei kenojei. Next base: position 74,731,194 of record CM069134.1, read on the forward strand.
TGCTTGACTTTACTCAGGTAAACCTCTGTCCTGTGAGCAAATGCATTCAGATGTCCCATAGGGTTATAGACACCTTAGCTATATCCACAGCATATGACAGAATATGTTTAAGCAGGTGTTCTCCTCCTAACATGTTTGCACACATTTGCTGCAACACTATATATTCACACCCAGAACATTACATCATGCTCTTTATTACCAATTGAATAATCCAGAATTGCCAAAGGGGAATTTAAGACATGGATTTAAAGACTGGGCTGGCATGGTGGCTCAGTGGGAGAGTTGCTGCATTACTGCACCAGAGTCCAGGATTTAATCCTGCAAAGGGTGCTGTCTGTACGGCATTTGTACGCTCCCCGTGACCGACAGGTTTTTCTCCAGGAGCTCCAGTTTCCTCCCACATTATAAATAAGTAGTTGTTTGTAGGTTTACTGGATTTTGTAAAAACTGTGAAAAAATTGATCCTAGTGTGTAGGATAGTGCTTGTGAACAGGGATCGCTGATCTATGCAGAGTCGGTGGGCTGAAGGGTCTGTTTCCACGCTGTATCTCTAAACTAAACTAAACTAAACTGGGACTTTGCAGCGTATGACTGTAGTTCTGTCTGTCCTCACAGATGGATGTTTACTTTTCTCATTCTTATTTGGTTCTGGCCCCAGAGACCAAAGCTATCAGCCAAGAGCATCCTGGAAATTATTGCAAGAAGGTCCTGTGGGTGCTTGGACCAGAACAAGCCCCTTCCATTAAAATCTAAAAACATTATGACAAAGCCATGCCTCCAGTGTGCATCCTGGCAATGTTTTTTAATGCCTTTTAATGATTCTTAATGTCCGTGCCATTTAAAAACCAAAAGAACATGAAATAAACAAATGCAATTCAGTTACCTATTTGAGGCCAGTAGAGCTGCTGCCTCACAGAGTCAGAAACCTGGGTTTGATCCTGACCTGAGGTGCTGTCTGTGTGGAGTTTGTATGTTCTCCCTGTCACCTCATGGGTTTCCTCCGGGTGCTCCTGTTTTCTCCCACATCCCAAAGACATGCAAGTTTGTAGGTTAACTAGCCTCTGAAAAGTCAAAGTCAAAGTCAATTTTATTCGTCACATGCACCCGAAGGTGCAGTGGAATGAATTTGCCAGCAACAATACACTTAAAAAGAACACACAATACACAATAAGATTTAACACAAACATCAACCACAGCATTCTTCACTGTGGTGGAAGGCACAAAGTTCAGCCAGTCCTCCTCCTTTGTTCACTCGTGGTCGGGGCCATAAACCCTCCGTAGTCGCGGCTATGGATGGCCCGATGTACAGGCCCTTTCATCGGGATGATCCAAACTCCGACGTCAGGAAGGTCAAACACACTCCGTGGCTTGGAGTGCCTGAATTGGCACTTTCTTGCCGGACACCGCGGCTTCAGGATGCTATAGGCCGCTGGCCGGCGGTCAGAGCTCTTCTCCGGTGATCCCCGGCATGGGATCCCAGACTCCGAATGTTAAGTCCATGCCACGCCTGCGGCTAGAAGCTCCACAGACCACAACACCATGATGTCAAAGTTACCAGGCCAGCGATCGGAGCACTCCTTCTGGCGACCCCCGGCAAGGGTTCGCCCACTCCCCGATGGAAAAAGTCCACGCGATGGGAAAAGTCCACGTGGCGCCCGCTGCTGCAGCTCTGGTTCCGATTCGGGGAAATGCCGCTCCAATCTATGCTGTTAGGCCGCGAGGGAGGCGACATGGAATTAGTCGCCTCTCCATCGAGGAGGCGACCAAAAGTGGTTAACCCCTTCCCCCCCCCCCTCCACCATCCCGTACACAAGACACACCGAGAAACACTAAAACAAACATTTGGACACACTAAAAAAAAACAAAAAAAGGTCGAAATAACGAACACGCTGCTGGCAGGGCAGCCAACTTAAATGTTGTTATAGTACTTGCCTCACCAACCTCCTCTCGCAACTTGTTCGTGCACCCACCACATTCTGTGTGCAAAGGGGTCCTATTAAATCTTTCCTCCCTTACCTTAAACCTACATCCTCTGGTTCTTGATTCCCCTACTCTGGGTAAAAAGACTGCGCATCTGCCCTATCTATTCCCATCATGATCTTATACGCCACTATAAGAATAGCCTCATCCTCCACCTCTTCAAGGAATATAATCCTTGCCTGCCCAACTTTTGCAACCCCTCAAGTTCCCTGGCAACGTCCTTGTAACATTTCTCAGCATTCTTTCCTGCTTAACAACATCCTTCCTTTCGGGTCCGTAGGAGTTCGTGATGTCTCGTAGCGGCTCATAATGCTAAAGGTAGGTACATGGGAAATCCGGTAAACTCGTGACGTTTTCTCAACACTGCAAAAAATGTCCACGAGTATAAAAATACTTGTGATGAAATAAATTGTTACTTTTTACTCGTACAAGCCGCTACGAGACATCCACAAACTCCTACGAACCCACTACGGACATTCTCCGAGTTCGAATCAGGGGAAAACTCGGGAGAACTCTTGAATTACCTCGTACGGTGGGACAGGCCCTTATGGCCATCTGTGAACCTATTCCCCAAGATTTTTCTGGCAGATTTTGGAATCACATTTGTGTTCCTGCTATTGGACTCCATGCAGAACCCAGCAGCAGAGCTCACATTGGGCAGCTAGAATCTGTCAGAAAATTCAGAACCTCATTGTTCAGAGCATAAAGTGGAGACATTTTGGAATATTCCAACAGGTTAAAAGATGTGATCAATAATTTGCGCAGTGGACAGCTTTTAAAATCAATGTGATAATGGCCAGATAATATGATTTTTGAGAGGTTGACAGATGGATAAATAATAGCACGGGTAATATCTCTGCTCCTCAGAAAATTGCCATTCGCTGTTTAGATCTATTAAAGGCTTATGGGCCTGGCCCACATACGTGATTTTTCAGCGGATGACAGGCGACTATCAAGTTGCCGGCAGTCGCCTGAAAAACCGGCAACTGGAACGGCGACTGTCAGAGTGGAACACACACACACACACACAACGCTTCCTTCACCAGCCAGTTAGGCAGGCGGGGGCAGGGGAAGCGGGGGTGAACACTGTCCAAAGAATTCACACGGTGCAAAGCCAAGGTGAAACAGACACACACCACGATGAACAGGAAGGTTGCCACTGTAAACAGATGGCTAAAACACAGTGTACGATAAGTCCTTTAAAAGAGGGGGGGAGAGAGGGGAGAGGGGAGAGGGGAGAGAAAGGGGGGAGAAGGAATGGAGACAACTTTTAAGAAGCGAGAGATACACGGCTGTGAAGCTTAGCGGACATTTAACATTTTTCAACATGTTGAAAAATTCACGGCGACCATAATGAGGCCACGACTAGTTCCCAGAATGTGGGAACTCCGCACAACCATGATGGCGACACCCCGGCAAGCACCCACAAACATGTGGCGACCATGTGGTGAATGCATAGTCTCCTGCAGTCACCTAAAAAGTCACCTAAGTGGGACAGGCCCATTATGATTATTAATTACTACACTGTGAGAGTAGCTTGCTCTTGATACAACATGGGAATCTTTACCCAATTGCTTATTCCCAAGTGTTAGGAATGAAGATAGAAGCAACAACTCTTCGAAGTTACAAGTCTCTTTGCACTTCAGGTTTGAACTACCTGTGAAGATTAATATTACCCAGGTTAGCATGGTTTGTTAACAAATTGCACATTCTGGCGCTTTGTTGGTAAGATAGCATCACCACAGCTGGCACTTTGTCGACAGTTAGCTCAAAATTAAACTAGGTAATTGTATTCACGTTCCTTTGGATTTCCACTTAAAAAGGAAGCATTTGCAAACATTGGAAGAAACCAGGAGAATAAGTTTACTTGGCAGCATTTTCAAAGAAGATAAGCACAAAATGCTGGAGTAACTCAACAGGTCAGGCAGCATATTTGGAGAAAAGTAATAGGTGACATTTTGGGTCGGGACCCTTCTTCAGACTGAGAGTCAGGGGAGAGGAAAACTAGAGGTATGAAGAGGTTCACAACAAATCACAGCCAGAACTGATGACCAAGGAAAGGTGAAGCCCACAATGGTCCATTGTTGGCTGTGGAAGAGGTGATATTGAAGGGATATATGGATACGAACAGTAGAACGAGCAAGATGACGAGGATGAGGGAGGGGCGGAGAGAGAGGGAATGCAGGAGCTACCAGAAATTAGAGAAATTAATATTCTTACCACAGGGTTTAAAGCTGCCCAAGTGAAATATGAGGTGCTGTTCCTCCAATTTGCATATGGCCTCACTCTGACAGTGGGGGAGGCCCCGGACAGAAAGGTCAGTATGGGAATGGCAAGGAGAGTTAAAATACCTGCTAACCGGATGATTTTTCAAAGAGATGGTTCTATTGAAAGGCGTCTTTCTACAGTAATTGATTCAAGGATGTTCGAAGTAACTGCAATGATAAAATCAAATCTGAGAAATGAATGCTATTCCATGCAATAAACACTAAAACTCTGATAATTTGGTATCCAACTATTTGGAAATCCTGATAGATTGGAATCTGGATGCTGATTTCAGTGCTGCCTTAACATACAAGGGCCCTGGTTCTGTCGATCCTTTCTGATTCTCAAGAGTTCTGATTTCATGCTCCCTTCCAATTATGGGGATTTTAGCTCCCACACTCCTTTCCATTCACTGGGGTCTCTGTTCCCGCGTTTTATTCCACTAATGTTGGAATAGATATCACATTGGATAAACTGATAATGAACCTTCCACAGCTCCTTGTTCTCATTTCATAAGTCATAGGAGCAGAATTAGGCCATTCAGCCCCTGTCTACTCCACCCTGTTTTTACATTCTAGTTTTCGTACAATTATTTCTACAAAATGTATAACCTCCAGTATTTTGGCTTCACGTGGACTTGAGCTCACATCATCTTTGATCCCTGCTTTTCTCCCTCTGGCAACAACAGCTTTAGAAAATTAGTAATCTTTCTCATACTGCTCTCCCAGTCACTGATGGGTTGAGATTAAGATTCTGATGTGAAATGCAAACAGAAAAAAGTACACATTGCACAGTCATTTCTTCAAGGCTGTTCTACATTAATTCAATGCCAGGAGATTGTTTGTTTTTTTAATTATAAATCACAGCTAATCTAGAACATGCTGAAAGATGGACCTCTGTCACTGATAGTACGAATCTTGTATTTATAGGTTCTGGATTCAGTTTTGAAATGGAAGGAAAATCTGCAAAGTAGTTCTGAGTTTCTAAGAGATGAATATTGAACAAATAAGTGGCTTGCTAAGCCATTTCAGGTGCCAGGAAAGACGATCAACCATATAGGTCAGACCTATGGAGAAGGGAATATTCTTCCCCATCATTTGTTTGACAATTTGACCATTCCATTGTCACTTTACATGACACGATTTTATTTTTCAATCACCTCCATTGATCATACACTGAATTAAAATTCTCAATCTGCAGTAAAGGGTTTTGAACATGTTAGCTGATTTTATAATTACAGTTGCCAGATCACAAATTGAACAACATTATCATAATTAATTCAAACAGGCAATTGCAGGTCTGTACTATAAAGTCAATCCACCCTTGAGGCACTTCAGACATTTCTGACTGAGCTCTGTAATTTTGAGGTTTTACAAGTTAAATCAAGTCTGTTCCCATCACAGAAGCATCTTTGCCTTGCAGTAGACACATTCTGCATGGGAAAACCATCATGGTCTGAAAAGAAAGGCGTCTTTAAAATGTATTTGCTTTCTCCCAAATTTACAAGTTCACAAGTTATAGGAGTAGAATTAGGCCATATGGCCCATCGAGTCTACTCTGCCATTCAATCGTGGCTGATTCACCTCTGCCACATAATCCTATTTTTCTGCCTTCTCCCCATAACCCTTCACACCCATTCTAATCAAGAACTTAAAAATATCCACTGACTTGGCCTCCACAGCCCTCTGTGGCAATGGGTTCCACAGATTAGCTACCCTCTGACTAAAGTAGTTCCTTTTCACCTCCTTTTTAAAAGAGCGCCTTATAATTCTGAAGCTATGAGCTCTGGTCCTAGACTCTCCCACCAGTGGAAACATCCTTTCCACATCCACTCTATCTATGCCTTTTATTATTCTGTAAGTTTCAATGAGGTCCCCTCAACCTTCTAAACTCCAGTGAGTAGAGGCCCAGTGCTATCAAATGCTCATCATATGCTCACCATATGCTAACCCACTCATTCCTGGAATCATTATTGTAAACCTCCTCACGACCCTCTCCAGAGCCAGCACATCCTTCCTCAGATATGGGGCCCAAATTTGCTCACAGTACTCCAAATGCAGCCTGACCAGCACCTTATAGTACATCTTGGTATAAATGTTTGCATTGAATTTTCTTCCTTACTACCGATTTAATGTTGCTTGTTTTTGTTCCTCTGCTATATTCTCTTAAGAGTCATAGAGTTTGTATAGAAGCATAGAAACAAGTCATTCAGCCCCCCACATTTACGTCAATCATCATGCCTGCTGATACTAACCCAGCTTGCTTACATTAATTCCATATCTCTCTACGCCCTGCTCATTCAAGTACCAATCTAAATACCTATTTAATATTATTGCCGTGACTGCCTCTGGCAGCTCATTCCAGATTACTCGTCAGATCCCCTATAAACCTCCACTCTCTTACCTTAACCTAAACTCATTAGTTTTGGACACCCTGACCATAGAAAATAGACACTGGTTATCTACCCTATTTATGCCACTAATAATTTTATATATCTTTATCATATCACTTCTCAGCCTCATTCGCACGAGGGAAAACAAACCTAGCTTCTCCAAGGGTTACACAAAAAGCTGGAGAAACTCAGCGGGTGCAGCAGCATCTAAGGAGTGAAGGAGATAGGCGACGTTTCGGAAAACAGACCTAGCTTCTCCAATCTATCTTGATTATTCATATTTTCCCATCCAGGCAGCATCCTCCCTGAAACTTTTTTGCACCCTCTCTAGCTTCCTTTCATGCAGAAAGGAATGAAAGGAATAATTGACCAGAATACTCCAAATGCAGTCTAACCAATGTTTTGCACATCCTAATGCCCCTGTCCCACTTAGGAAACCTGAACGGAAACCTCTGGAGACTTTGCGCCCCACCCAAGGTTTCCGTGCTGTTCCCGGAGGTTTTTGTCAGTCTCCCTAATGGTCGAAAATGGTTTCTGCTTCTTCTATGTTCCGCCGATTATTTCAAAAAATTCAAAACCGGCCGCGACTAAAAATAGGTTGCTGTTTTAAAAATTGGTAATTTTTTAGTCGAAGCCGGTTGCGATGCTAGTTGAAGGTGGTTGCTGGAGGTTGCAGGTAGTGGAAGGTAAGACCTCCCTGGTGGAATAAAACTGGGTTAAAAAAAAAACCAAGAAATCCATCAATCTCTATTTTAATTTTATCTTAATAGCTCGGCTACTGCTGATGCCCTGGGGAAACAAATTCTAAAGATTCCCCATCCTCTGAATGAACCAACTTCTCCTCTTCTCAGTGCTAAATTGCCTATCCTTTATTCTTAAACTCTGCTACTCTGGGCTCCTCGTAGTTATATCCAGTTTGTCAATTATATAACCATATAACCATATAACCATATAACAATTACAGCACGGAAACAGGCCCTCTCGGCCCTTCCAGTCCGTGCCGACCATTTGTTTTCCCCTAGTCCCATCTACCTGCACTCAGACCATACCCCTCCATTCCCTTCACGTCCATATACCTATCCACTTTACTCTTAAATGTTAAAATCGATCCTGCCTCCACCACTTCTGCTGGAAGCTCATTCCACACAGCCACCACCCTCTGAGTAAAGAAGTTCCCCCTCACGTTACCCCGAAACCTCTGTCCCTTAATTCTCATGTCATGCCCTCTTGTTTGAATCTTCCCTACCCTCAATGGGAAAAACGTATCCACGTCAACTCTGTCTATCCCTTTCATCATTTTAAAGACCTCAATCAAGTCCCCCCTTAACCTTCTGCGCTCCAAAGAATAAAGACCTAACTTGTTCACCTTTCTCTGTAACATAGTTGCTGGAACCCTGGCAACATTCTAGTAAATCTCCTCTGTACTCTCTCTATTTTGTTGACATCCTTCCTATAACTAGGCGACCAAAATTGTACACCATACTCCAGAATTGGTCTTATCAATGCCTTGTACAATTTTAACATTACTTCCCTACTCCTATATTCAATGCTCTGATTTATAAAGGCCAGCACACCAAAGGCTTTCTTTACCACCCTATCTACATGCGATTCCACCTTCAGGGAACTATGCACAGTTATTCCTAGATCCCTCTGTTCCACAGCATTCCTCAATTCCCTACCATTTACCATGTACGTCCTATTTTGATTTGTCCTGCCAAGAGCACTTCACACTTATCAGCATTAAACTCCATCTGCCATCTTTCAGCCCACTTTTCCAAATGGCCCAAATCTCTCTGTAGACTTTGAAAATCTACTTCATTATCCACAACACCACCTATCTTAGTATCATCTGCATACTTACTTATCCAATTTTCCACCCCATCATCCAGATCATTGATGTACATGACAAACAACAGTGGACCCAACACAGATCCCTGAGGCACCCCACTGGTCACCGGCTTCCAACCTGACAAACAGCCATCCACCATTACTCTCTGACATCTCCCATTCAGACACTGTTGAATCCATCTTACTACTCCGCCATTAACACCCAAAGATTGAACCTTCTTAACCAACCTTCCATGGGGAACCTTGTCAAAGACCTTACTGAAATCCATATAGACAACATCCACTTCTTTACCCTCATCAATTTCCCTAGTTACCGCTTCAAAAAATTCAAGAAGGTTTGTCAAACATGACCTTCCAGGCACAAATCCATGTTGACTGTTCCCAATCAGACCCTGTTTATCCAGATGCTTATATATATTATCTCTAAGTATCCTTTCCATTAATTTGCCCACCACTGACGTCAAACTAATAGGTCTATAATTGCTAGGTTTATTCTTTGAACCCTTTTTAAACAATGGAACAACATGCGCAGTACGCCAATCCTCCGGCACTATTCCCGTTTCTAATGACATTTGAAATATTTCTGTCATAGCTCCTGCTATTTCTACACTAACTTCCCTCAATGTCCTAGGGAATATCCTGTCACGACCTGGAGACTTATCCACTTTTATATTTTTCAAAAGTGTCAGTACTTCCTCCTCTTTGAAGAAATCTCCGTTTTTGCTTCTAACTTTAGAGAACCCAGTGCATTTCAACCTCTTCTTATAAGACAAACCAGCATCCATCGAGCCTGCCCAGGTATTCTTCTCTACATTATCTTTATTGCAAAAACATCCTTTCTTAGATAATTGGAGTCTTACCAAGACCCTTTCAACTGCAGTAATTCTTCCATATTCCTGTAATCAAATCTTCTCTTAATAAAGGCTCTCATTCTACTTTGCCACCAGATGAATTATGCACCTACACGTTAGCCTTCAGTAAGCATACAGTTCCATGAGGGGGGTTGTTCTGGGATGCCAGAATTAACTGTTCAGCCTTCCTGAGGTGTTGTGGACCCAACTCGACAAAACATCAGTGAAGGGAGGTGGCCACTTGATAACCCCTATGATATACTGGCATCCACACTATTAGTTTTTTATGTGCTTTTATGTAGATAGCTTATTATTGAATATGGAGTTATTGTCCTATAGCATAAGTGTGTATAAGCAGTTTGGATACTACTTTACCTTTGCGTTTGGCTTTCTTGGTTGAGTGCTGATCCTGATGTAATAGCACAAGTACTTCGTGTTTCAAAGGTTTCAAAGGTCCTTTATTGTCACACGTACCAATTAAGGTATGTGAATTACCATTCAGCCATACAAAAAAAACAAGACACACAACTACATAAAAGTTAACATTAAGATCCACAACAGCGGATTCCCCACATTCCTCACTGTGATGGAAGGCAAAAAAGTCCTATCTTCTTACTCTTTATTCTCCCGCGGTCGGGGCAGTCGAACCATCCATCGGGGTGGTCAAAGCTCCCGCAGCCGGCAGTCGAAGACCCCATGTCGGGGTGATTGAAACTCCCGCGTCTGGATGGTCAAACTCCCACAGCTTGGTGTTCCCAAAGTCACTGGGAAGTCTTTGACCAGAGGCCTTGGGCTTTGTGATGTTAAGTCCGCAAGCACCCATGGTTGGAGCTCCGAGGTGAACTCCGGCAAAGGGATTGCGAGCTCCGCAATGGTAAGTCCACAGGCAACCGCGAAGGAGCTCTCAAAATCTGTCTCCAGCAAAGGCCGCCAACTCCTCGATGTTAGGCCGAAGTGCGGACGGAGTTATGATACAGAAAATCCGTCGAGGTAAGAGATTAGAAAAAGATTCCCCCAACCTGCCACTCCCCCACCCCCCACATAAAACAAGCTAGAGAACACTAAAAACATACATTTAACAAATACAATTAAAACACAAAGAAGGAAAGGACAGACAGACGGTTGGTGAGGCAGCCATTGCTGGTGCCACCCGGTTTTAATAGTAACTAGACCAAGTTACTTTGCGAGGTGGGGGCATGCGGCGTCACACACACTAACCACCCCCACACTAACTACCCCCTTGATATTATATTAATATTATTAATTAAATCCTTTTACCCCATAACCGCTCTAGCCCCAAACACGCAGGCGTGTCTAGAGAGGGAGAGGGGGTAGAGAGTGAGGGCAGAGAGAGAATGTGGAGAGACAGTGAGAGAGGTAGAGACAGAAGGGAAAGAGACAGGGGGAGGGGGGTGGAGGAGAGGAGGAGGAGAGGGAGGGAGGGTGGGGGAGGAGGGGAGAGAGAGATGGGAGGAGAGAGAGGGGGAGGGGGGCTGAGAGGGGGGGAAGGGAAGGGGGAGATGGGGTGAGAAGGGACGGGGAGAGGTGGGGGGAAGAGATGGAGAGAGGTGGGAATCCCATCTCTCCTCCCGATCGGCAGAGCATTTTGAGACCGGGGGAGTTTTGAGCGGGTGCGCGCGTGGGCGATTCCAGCCAAATGAATCTTTGATTCCAGCTGTGGGCGCGAGCATAGTTGGAGGGGGGGGATGGGGTGCCAGGCTGCCAAATGAAAAGAGAGAAGCGGCTTGGGATTGGTCGGCATGTGTGATTATGACGTAAGCTGCTCGTGAGGTGCCATTTTGATTTTTAAATGAGTGGGGGGGGGGGGGTTGATTTTATTTAAAAAATGTGTACAGAAAAAAGTCTAAATGTAATGAGGAGTAAATCCGTGCACGTAGAAGCGAAATCGCTAGCAAAATTGAAAAAGTAACGGTGTTTTTGTGTCTGGTTTTGGAGGACCATGGAATCAAAGGCCAAAGATCTTATCTGAAAAAAATGGAATGTGACATACACCCACACACACCGCCGACAAACACACACACACACGCCGCCGACACACACACACACACAGAGTTTTAAAAGTATATAGATTATGATGTCCCTTGATTTCAAGATATCCCTTCGAAGATCAACACTACCCAATCTCTCACCCTTGAACAAATACTCCACTTTTTAGTTCTATGAGCCTACACAAATGACCTCACATGTTCCTTCATTATATTCAATTTGCCATATTTTCACCAATGCATTCAGCTGGTCCATAACTCTTTAAAACCTCTTTACATCCAATATGGTAAGCTCTTCAATTGCAGAGGAGCAAAATTACAAGGTTTCAAGTTCAAAAATAGTAAGTGTCTCTTCACTTTCCTTGTAAAACAGTCAGACTGCAGTCATTAAAGGAAATGGTTATAACTGCCTCACTATGGAATCTACACATGGCAATGAATGACCTTTTATTAGGTTCATACTGAAAAATAAACCTAAATCCTGACATCAACCTTTGCGAATTAATCCATTGCAGACATTTTTGGATTTTCTTTAAAAGAATCTCAAAGGGAAAGGAGAGTAAAGTATTAAACAAGAATACAGATGTAAATGTTGCTGAGCTCCCTACATTTACAGATGTAAATGTTCCCTTCATAGCAGAAACTAGAGCCAGGTAGCTATGTTCCAGGAAAAGGGGCTGCCAATTTAAGACAGACATGCAACTTTCCCAGTGGATCATGAATTTCTGGAAATCTCTTCCTTCGGGAGCTTTGGAAGTACAATCGTTGAACATATTTAAGGTCGAGATAGACAATTTTGACCTAAAGGAAATCATAGGTTATGGAGATGGGCAAGAAATTGGAGCTGATGCAATGATCACATTAGCCACGATCTTTGTGAATTATGAAACAGGTTCAGGGGTAATACGGCTTAGTCTTTCTCTTACTTCATAAGTTTTTTTTTCATATATGTTCTTTTGTAATTTTCACCAGTTTTTTTAGTTGTGATCAGTACTAAACAGCTTACAATGTTAGAACAATATTTTAATTGTGACATTTCTCTAACTTCTGGTAAGTTCTACATGAAACAATGTCATAATATAGAGAGCAGTCAATTGCATGGCCCTTTTCTTAAAGCAGTACCTTAATAAGGGTCATGATTGTTAACATCAAACAATATATATAACACATATATTCCACATTACAAGTAAAGGCTTTTTAATTGAGTGGAAAAATGGAAAAGGTCATTTTAACTTGGTACTTATTCTTAAGGATCACATCACTAGCCACGATAAACTTGCTGAGGGATACATACCCTTTATAGCTGACTCTCCATCACTTGCAAGAATGAGTAAAGACAGGTCACAATCAAGCTAACAATGGTGGCACTACCCAAGTTTGCAAGATTAAGAAAATCATTGGTTTTATGCCAGGTCTTTAGTTTTCTTTCTGAGAGTCTTGATAAGATTTTAATGAGTGGATACCAGTACAATGGACCAAGTAAAACTGATTAAAGAGGATTAAAATCCCAGTAGTCTTAATACAAAACTCTACCAGGCAACATTATTTCACCCTGTATTTGATCTTTCAGAATGAATCAAAATACACTGATCAAATCAGTCTAAATGTCAGATTTTATTTATATTTGGCCTTTCGACAGCCATGTTTTGGAATAGCTTGATTATAATGAGCTGCTACCACTTTCTGATGATTGTCGGTATTTTCCACAAGATACTTGTTGAACAAAAATGAATAAAAGCAGAAAGATATATCGATCATTTTTTCCAGGGAAGCCAATGTTCATTTCCTGCTTTACACTGAACCAGTTATATTCTGACAAACTCTATACAATTGGACTGGAAGAGTGGAAAATACATTCCTATCACTGGTCATTATCTAATCATGCCATCCTTTGCTGACTTTATTGCAAATATAAAGTGTTTGTATTTTATATAAATACAGTTTATATGTTTATATGAAACAACGGCTACAAGATTGAAAGTGGCTGTGGCTGTGATTAAATGGGTTGCTGACATGCGATCTAACATGAAATATATACTCTTTGGTGTAGCTTTGCACGGGGACTGTTACTGTAGTCAGCAGATGTTGAAAGATAAGAGAATCAAAATAAAGGTAAAGAGAAAGATAACAGGTTACGTAAAACCCTTCAACAACACAGAATACCGTTTGTGATCATCTGTCTGTGTAAAGGATGTGGAGTTGCTGACGTGGCCTGTATTTATTGACGAACCCCAATTATTCTTGAGAAGACGATGGTAAGATATCTCCTTGAACCACCACCGAGACCAATTTGGAATAGATCTGGAGCAGCTGTGACATTTGGAGTAATTTTCATAAATTTGAGCATTCAATCTCACCAAAAACAGTTTACTTTTTATCAGTTTGCTTTTAACATCTAACTGAAATTGATCAATGACCTTGATTGGTTTTCTGTCCACTAGTAACGATTTTTAATTCCTCACTTGTGTTCAAATCCCCCCTTAATCATGCACCTTAATATGTGCCAACAACCTTGAAATGCCACCAAGGGTCCTCTAATTTGTTCTCCGAGCCTCTTCATAGCTAATCCTCTCAGAGGCTACCTATTCTTGGACCAGGACATAAAGATGAGAAATAAAAGCAGGAAGAGTCATTCAGCCCTTATGACTATTCCACATTTTTAAGCTAAGTTCACAGCTGATATCTAACCTCAATGTCATTCATTTCCTGCACTTATTCTATTAATATCTAAAACTCTCTATGACTCCCCCCCCCCCCCCGACGCTCAGTCTGAAGAAGCCTCTCAACCCAAAACATCACCCATTCTGTCAGTCCGGAGATGTTGCCTGTCCCATTGAGTTACTCCAGCATTTTGTATCTATATTTTATGTAAACTAGCATCTGCTGTTCCGTCCTGCTCATAACATTCTTTGAATATCTTCAAAGAGTAATGAAATGATTTCACTCTTTGATTGACCTTGGTAATTATAGGTTTGCTTCAACTGCAAACTCCATACTGAGCCTGCCAAGAGAACACCAAATAGATAGAAGAAAGGGTTCAAGGAATGAGCTGAAAACCTCTTTGACAGTAATGCAGCATTGTTGAACCCCATGACTACCAGAAATCGTGAAGACCATCTGAATATTTACATTTTGTTCCTCTGTTGTGCAGAAACACTATGAAAAAGCAAAGTGAAAGTGTGTTATGCTTTATAGCTTTATTAGATCGTCCATGAAAGTTGTTATTCAACAGTGGTATTTAAGAGACTTTTAGATAGGCAGATGGATGTGCCTGTCTAATGGAGGGGTATGGATCATATGCAGGCAGAGGAGATTAGATTATTTTAGCATCATGTTTGCCACAGACACTGTGTGCCGAATGGCCTGTCCTGTGCAGTGCTGTTCTGTCTTATGTTCTATGTGAATCCTGAATACACTTAATGGCTGAGCCCGAGGCACAGAATTCCAAAGACTCACTCTCCTCTGAGTGAAGAAATGTCTTCTCTGTCCTGAATACCAACCTTTTATTTTGCGACTGTGAGCCTTCAGCCTAGATATCTTAATAGTTGGAAATATCATACCCCATCTACTCTGCTAAGCCCGCAGAAATATTTTGTCATGGGGGCAGAACAGCACAGGCCTAATCTACTTAATGGTTGCTTAATGGGAATGAGGACTGCAATGACCAGGTTCAGGAATAGCTACTTCCCCACAGCCATCAGGCTATTAAACTTGGCTCGGACAAAACTCTGAACATTAATACCCCTTTATCTGTTATTTGCACTTTATCAATTTATTCATTCATGTGTGTACTTATGTATATAACGGTATATGGACACATTGATCTGTTTTGTAGTTAATGCCTACTATGTTCTGTTGTGCTAAGCAAAGAAAGAATTTCATTGTCCTGTCGGGGACACATGACAATAAACTCTTTTGCCTTGACTTTTGCCTTTTGATTGGTCGTCTCTCTCTTCTCATGCAGCAAATGCATCATGCTAATCTGGTAAACACCTACTGCATTCCTCCTTCTGCAAATTAATTCTTTATGAGTTAGGAAGACCTGATTTGTACACAGCATGCAAGCTCTTTATTGTCCTACATAATTGGAATGTTTCTGCTCCTCTACTCAAATTCACTCACAATAAAGGCCAGTAGGCAATTTGCTTTCTTAAATACTTTCTGTACCTGTATGTACACTTTCAGTGGTTCATGCTCTAGGGCCCAATGCTCCTCTGAACACCCATGCCTTTGTCTGCCGTCCACCATTTAATAAATACCCCGGGTTTCTACTTTTTTTTACAAGAGTGAATGCCCATGCTGTTTTTTCACATTATGTTCCCTCTGCCATGCCTTAACCTGTCTGTATCCCCTTGAACCTCTTTCCATCATCATCCGTGTCCATGCTACCATTTAGCTCTGCATCCTAAGTGAACTTAGATATATTACGCATGATCTCCCCATTTAAATCATTAACGTAGGTTGTGAACAAATGAGTCTCCAGCAGCAATCACGGCAGCCCCTCAGTGGTCGCAGCCTGTCAACCTGAATATGGTCTGTTTATTCCTACTGTCTGTTTTCTGTTCTTTACTCAATACTCAATCCATGCCCTCAATCCATGCCCCCAATTCCATGCTCTTTTTTAAAGCGTGGCATCATATTGAAGACCTCCAGAAAACTGAATGTACAAAGCAAAAATTGTGTACGAAAGAACTGCAGATGCTGGTTTAAATCGAAGATAGACACAAAATGCTGGAGTAACTCAGCGGGACAGGCAGCATCTCTGGAGAGAAGGAATGGGTGATGTTTCGGTTTGTTTGATGCAACCTCAAGAAACACTATAAGATTTATCAGACATGATTTTCCTTCTAAAAAACCCACATTGATTCCAATAATTCTACCTAACCTACCCTCATCTCTTTTGAGGTTAACTTCCAAATTCTAGATGGATAGGCTCATGTGAAAAGCATTAGGTTACCTTACTCAGTTAAAACTGTTGAGTAAAAGGAATTGGATGCTGTAATTTTATTCTATTCTACTTCACAGGGTGCAACTGGGTTTCCAGGGCTTTCTGGAGATAAAGGAGCAAAAGTAAGTACAGCAAACAAAAACTATTAGGAAAAGAAAATCCAAGTCATTTAAAAATCTAGAACATGTTAATGGGTTTGGGAAAACTACTCTGGAATTAAACTACTGACCCTATTGCATCTGAAATTGAGCAAAAGGGAGGACCTTAATCAAGTTTAGATTTTTAAAAAGTAAATAAAACTGTGGCTGTGGCAGTGCACAAAATAAAGTGATTCCATTGTGGTGACTAATATGTACAAGCACACTTGCAGCAAGATACATGCTGACCATCATAAAATTAGAGGAGTTAGCGAATATAGAACTCATGCCCAACAGGAATGTCCGAGCTAGGCTGTTCACAATGTCAGTCAGCCTGCATTTCTGATTTGCTGTCAGTGCTGCTAAATCAGAATTTTTTTTTATCTGTACATACTGTAAGATGCGAATGTTAGTTGCAATGTTTTTATTGTCAATCTGGCCTAGTTGAGATACTGGATGTCGGAGATCCTCCTCCAAAAATTGACCAATGCTTGTTTCAATTCCAGACTCAAATTACATTGGGTTGGTTGTTCTTGAAATATATATGCTCCAATTATATGATCAGTAAGTCTATGGAAGATCAAACATAAAAATCTGCTCCTGATTGCTCACTCGAGTTATCTGCTGGAAAGTTTTTGTCCAGATCTTAGATGAGGATATAACTTACCTTAATTCTCATGTCCTCCCACAGTTGAGCAATCAGTTACAACATTTTTGTTCAGCTTTACATTTGGACAGCTGACATAGAATATTTCCTTTCTAAACTTGGTAGGAAGCAACAAGTGTCATTTTACCATTTCAAAATTGGTAGAGTTCTCCTAATTGCACAGACCTGCGGAATTGATGCAATTTGCCTTTGCTTTCATCTTGGCCAATTGATGGTAAGAAGGTTCTCAATCTCATGCAGTTCAGTTTTTGGAGACCTAATTTGTTTCCTGTATTGTTTCACAGGGAGAAGCTGGACCTCCAGGCCTACCAGGGAGCATGTCAGTAAGTGCTCAAGCAGTTGCATGATATTTTTGGAAGATGAAGTAATCTGGTAAATAAATCAAGGAGTGGGCTGAACATGCAACAAGACATTCAGAATTCAGACATTTCAGGCTTCCCACTCTTTCTATGCGACTGTCTGACTGGGATCAGATGTGCCAGGGTTACTTGCTTTGGCTACATATAAAGAATCCAGAAACATAATTACAACAGAATTGGTGATCTGATGTTAATTCTCTGAGATGAATATACCCAGTAAATTTGTGCATTTGACATTCCTGCTCATCCTGGGATGAGCAGGAATGTGTATGATTGCAAAGTCCTTTACATCCTTTACAATTTATTAAACAACTCATTTGATGTTGATACTTTGATTGTTAAATATGATAAAAATGTAAAACATTTGTAACTGGAGAAAATGTCTATTTTTATCTGAATGGTGGAATCTGATGGGATGACTGAAGGTTCATATTTAATATCTTAAACCATTGAATTTAACCCTGGATGGCTGCCATCCATGTTGAGGCCTACCGATGTGGTAGGTCCCTAATTAGCACAGTCGTAGCCCTGGACTCAGGCATTGAGATTTGCTTGGCAGTAATCCTACAGATGATTCTTTATAGAAACTATGCTCTTTGTGCGACTGACAGACATATCAAAGATTTAAGAAGTTTAAAAGGATATTTACAGATTATGCAAAGGTATTTAATTGCAGCCTATGTCATTACACAATCAAGACCTCTCAAGCCAACAACAAGACATTAATGGTTTGATGTGTTTAAGAAGGAACTGCAGATGATGGAAAATCAAAGGTAGACAAAAGTGCTGGAGAAACTCAGCGGGTGCAGCAGCATCTACGGAGCGAAGGAAATAGGCAACGTTTCGGGCCAAAACCCTTCTTCAGACCCTTAATGGTTTGATAACAGCTGAAGATTGATATAGAAGTACATGCATTTATTTAGAATATGGAACACAGAAACAGGCTATCATCTCTCAGATATTTCTTCTTGCCTCCTTCTACATTAAACATGAAGCCACTAATTCCCAGACAGTCACTGACCTCAGGAAGCTTTACTCCAAACAGCCCATTTCCACCTCGGGAGAAGGGTCTTGACCCGAAACATCAACCATTCCTTCTCTCCAGAGATGCCTGTCCCACTGAGTTACTCCAGTTTTTTTTTATCCCTAACACAATTGTTTGGGTAGACCCATTATTTCAAAGTCCTCTTTTCCTACTGAACTAACTTACATCTTACTTTGCCTCTGTTCTTTTCCTCTTGTCCAGACCATTCTCACTTATATCCACAATATATCTAATGCTCATATTAACAGATTCTTGTTACCTGATCCCAATCTGTTACCTTCTCCATGGACATCCAGTTGCATCTAACCCCAGGATGGTATGATGATCCCAGGAATGAGTGGGTTAACATAAGATGAGCGTGTGACAGCACTGGGCCTGTACTTGCTGGCTAATACTGCTCCTACCACTTATGACCTTATGACCTTATGACCTATCATTTCTCTCATGAACAAAAGCCAAACCAATTTGCATCCACCACCATACGCGTCCACCTGACTGAGCTTGTTTTCTCACATTGACAACTTATATTTCAATTCCTAATTTTCTTCATATCAGAAGTTTAGCTCCGGAAATTTGTATGGATCTAAGTTATGCCTGGCTCATTAAGGGATTTACAGAAGAGTCCCTGTTTCAGTTCTACTCAGGCCCCATCTGTCAAATCCTTTCTCATTAAATTCATGATTGTATCTGCGCTGCTTCCTGCACTCGGACAAAAGTCAAACATTTAATTACCAAAACTATCAATTGCCACCCTGCTCTTTCACATAGTCGGATTCTAATTCTTTCTTTCTTTTCCTTGACATTTCTGTCTCTGTCAGAATAAAAGCAAAGGCTCAATATCCATTATAAGCCCACAGACCCTCATAGCTATCTCATTGAACCTCCTCTCACCTCTGAAGCGTCCATTCTGTGTTCTTGTTTTTTTTTTCCCCTACTCTGCAACCTTTCTTTGATTCTATGAGAATAATTGTTTTTAGCGTATTTTCCAGTGCTACTGCTCATTCTTTTGCTGGATAGTAAAGGATCCTTTTCTGTGCATGTATTGGCACAAGAGGGTGGGTAGAAAATCCAAAGCAAAAGTTGTGCAGAAAATTCACCTGCACTTTCTGGTGGAAGTTTGCACAAAGGTCTCCTAACATCTTGTGTACATCCTCCAATTTAGCCTCTAATTTGATGAAAGTGAGTTGAGTTTGAAATTTAGTTTCATTTTTTGTCACATGTACCGAGGTACAGCAATAAACTTTTGTTACGTGCTAACCTGTTAGCGGATAGACAATACATGATTACAATCAAGCCATTCACAGTGTACAGATACATGATGAAGGGAAAAACATGAATTTTGTTTAGTGCAAGATAAAGCCGGTGAAGTCCGATCAGAGATGGTCCGATGGTCTCCAATGAGGTTGCTATTGGTTCAGGACTGCTCTCAAGTTGTGGTAGAATGGTTCCGTTGCCTGATAACAGCTGGGGAGAAACTGTCCCTGAATCTGTAGGTGTGTGTTTTCCCACCTATAACCTTTGCCTGATGGGAGAGGGGAGAAGAGGGAGCGGACAGGGTGCGACTTGTCCTTGATTATGCTGCTGACCTTGCCGAGGCAGTGTGTGGTATAAACGGAGTTAATGGAAGGGAGACAAAAGTGCTGGAAATACTCAGCGGGTGAGGCAGCATTTATGGAGCGAAGGAAATAGGCAACGTTTCAGGCCGAAACCCTTCTTCAGGGATGTTGGTTTGTGTGATGGTCTGGGATGTGTCCACAATTTGTTGCAATTTCTTGTGATTTTGGATGGAGCTGTTCCCAAGCCATGCTGTGATGTGCTGTAATGAACATTGCAAATTGTTAATACAACTTTTAAACACTTTCAGAATTATTTTTGAATTATTTTGGCACTTTTTTAATGATTATGATGAGCATGAAATGTAATTCAGGCAACACCACAATTTGATAAAGTAAGATTCAACAATTCTAGACAAATGTGTACTTTATGATCCAGCTTTTTTGCTCTTGTTTCTCAGTTTTGACTTTGTTAACTAACAGTGCCATATTTTCTTTCAGGTGGAGACTGGTGGTTTAAAAGGAGAACAAGTAAGTATAATGCTCACATATCATTAACAGAAAGTTGTCAAATGGAATCATGCCCTTGACTTTAGAGATACAGCACAGAAGCAGGCCTTTTGGCCCATCGAGTCTACACCAACCAGCGATCCCCGTACACTAACATTATCGTACACACACTAGGGACAACTTACTATTTTACTGAAGCCAATTAACCTACACACGTGTACATCTTTGGAGTGTGGGAGAAAACCGGAGCACCTGGAGAAAACCCATGCAGGTCACCGGGGAACGGACAAACCCGATACAGACAGAACCCATGGTCAGGGTTGAACCTGGGTCTCTAGCGCAGTAAGATAGCAACCCTATGCCGCGCCACCATGCTGCCACTTTTATTCAAGATGGCTATGCATTACTGTCTAATAATGATTAAACCTTCACTGGAATTTTACATAGGCATAGTGCTATGCAACAGAAAGTTAATGCTGCCTTATATATATGTTTCATTACACGTGTTCTCTTCAAGAGGCAGCAAGTAGTGCAAAGGGTGCTGCTACAGCTGCCAGGCTCCGGTCTAGATTCTAGTGTGGTGTTTTACGCATCCATCCTGTGATCACGTGGGTTTCCCATGGGAGCTCCAGTGTCCTCCTACATACCCTCATCATGTGGTAGATTATTTGCCTCAGCGTAGTTTATCGATTTGAATTTGATCTTAGATGGCATGTAAAACAAAGCTTTTCACTGTACCCCAGTAACCATATAACCATATAACAATTACAGCACGGAAACAGGCCCTCTCGGCCCTTCCAGTCCGTGCCGACCATTTGTTTTCCCCTAGTCCCATCTACCTGAACTCAGACCATACCCCTCCATTCCCTTCCCGTCCATATACCTATCCACTTTACTTTTAAATGTTAAAATCGATGGATTTTCACACCGACTTCTGCTGGAAGCTCATTCCACACAGCCACCACCCTCTGAGTAAAGAAGTTCCCCCTCACGTTACCCCTAAACATCCGTCCCTTAATTCGCATGTCAAGTGACAATATATGTGTACATGTGACAATAATAAATTTAAATCGAATCCTAAACCTAAACTAGCTGTACTCTTCAGCTTAACTCTATTCCATTGCAGACATTGGACTTTGTCTATCGAACTGAAGCGCTACAATGCTGAGAACTATATTCTGCACACTGTATTTTCCCCTTTGCTCTATCTATTGCACTTGAGTTTGAATTGGTTATAATTATGTGTAGTATTATATGATCTGCTTGGATAGCATGCAAAACACCACGTTTCACTGTACTTTGGTACACGTGATAACCTAAACTTATTAGGAAGTTTACAGGAAAATACACAGGGGAATTGGACAAATGATAATAGAGTCATAGAGTAATAGAGTGATACTGTGTGGGAACATGCATTTCAGCCCAAATTGCCCACACTGGCCAACATGTCCTAGCTACACTAATCTCACCTCTCTGCGTTTGGACCATATCCCTCCAAACCTGTCCTATCCATGTACATCTCTAATTGTTTCTTAAATGTAGGGATACTCCCTGCCTCAACTATCTCATCTGCCAGCTTGTTCCATATACCCACCACCCTTTGTGTGAAAAAGTTACCCCTCAGATTCCTATTAAATCTTTTTTCCTGTCACCTTAAACCTTTGTCCACTGGTGCTCGATTCACCTACTCTGACCAAGAGATTGTGCATCTACCTGATCTATTCCTCTCATGATTTTAATACACCCCTATATGATCACCCCTCATCCTCCCGTGCTCCATGGAATAGTCCCAGCCTACTCAATCTCTGCCAATAGTTCAAACGCTCCTGGCAATATCCTCGTAAATTTTCTCTGTACCCTTTCCAGATTGACAACATCTTCCCAATAACATAGTGCCCACAACTGAACACAATACTCTAAATGCGGTCTCACCAATGTCTTATACAATTACAACATGACCTCCCAACTTCTATACAATAATCTGACTGATGAAGGCCAATGTGCCAAAAGCCTTTTGGACCACCCGATCTACCTGTGATTCCACCTTCACGGAACCATGTACTTGCACTCCCAGATCCTTCTGCTCTACAACACTCCCCAGACCCCTACTATTCACTACGTGGATCCTGCCCATGCTAGGCTTCACAAAATGCAACACCTCACATTCCTCTGTATTAAAATCCATCGACTGTTCTTCAGCCTACCTGGCCAATCAATCAAGATCCTGCGGCAACTTTTCACAACCATCGTCACTATCTGCAAAACAACCCACTTTTGTATTATGTTTTGAGAATGATAATGTTTAATTTTAAGGATAATGTTTTGAGAACTGGCATAGACACATGGGCTGAATGGTCTTGTTCTGTGTCTGGGTTGTTCTTGTTCCTACGCAGGGGCTGTATGTGGCCAGTTGGCACTTATTGTATCCAATTCCCCTACCAGATCGCCTATAAACCTGCACTTGGGATTCCACCACATGAAGTTCAAGTTTGCAGAGTGTGCATAGATTAGATTGAGTAACATCGCATCTTCAGAAAAGCTAGCCACCTCACTGCAAAGCATCACCAGATCATCAACATGTTTAACACTTGAATAAAACATTAGCTAAAAACACAATTAATAGTACAATGGTAAGACATCTGACAGTTTGAGTCTGTTTCACAATTCATCAAGTTCATTATCTTTTGACTCTCTTAACATACAGAAATGCAGTGATCTCCATTTTTAATTCGCTCAGTTACTCAACCTCCTCAGATCTTCTGGAGAAGAGAATTCCAAATCTTCACCACGTTCTGTGTGTAGAGATTTTTCTTGTTCCTCTTTTATTCTGAATCTGTGAACCTTAGCTCTAAATTCATCTGCGAGAGGAAACATCCTCTCTGCATCCAACCTACCAAGCCCAGTAAAAAGTTGTGCTCAATGAGATCTTCTCTTATTCTACAAAACTCTAGAGCATACACACCTTATCTACTCGATCACTCTTCCTATGACAAGCCCATCATTCCTCAAACCACCAACATGAAGCTTTGCTGCACCCCCTCTGTTGCAAGTACATCGTTTTTTTGGATGTACATGCAAGGGAATGTGATCTCACTGAGGCCCTACAGAATTGCAGTGACACATCTTTATTTCTATTCTCAAATCCTCTCATCGTAAAAGCCAATGCAATCATTTGCCTTCCTATTCACTTACCGTACTTGTTGGTTTTCGTGCTTTGTGTACAAGGAATCTTAGATCTGTGGACGCAGTCGGGAAACCCGGATGGTAGTTTGCCTCCCTGGTGCCAGGGTCTCGCACATGTCGGAACGTGTCCAAAAGATTCTGAAAAGGGAGGGAGAGGAGCCTGATGTTGTGGTACGCATAGGTACCAATGACATAGGCAGAAAAAGAGATGAGGTCCTGAAAGGAGAATTTAGGGAGTTGGGGGGAAAGTTAAGGAGAAGGACCAAAAGGGTAACGATTTCAGGATTACTGCCTGTGCCGCGTGACAGTGAGAGTAGGAATGGAATGAGGTGGAGGATAAATGCATGGCTGAGGGACTGGTGCAGTGGGCAGGGATTCAAGTTTCTTGATCACTGGGACCTCTTTTGGGGAAGGCATGATCTGTACAAAAAGGACGGTTTGCACTTGAACCCGAGGGGGACCAATATCCTGGCAGGGAGATTTGCAAAGGCTACTGGGAAGACTTTAAACTAGAAAGGCTGGGGGGAGGGACTCAGGTAGAGGGGGCTAGGGGACAGGGTGTGGGGCAAGAGGCAGAGAAGGGAAGCACTCGGACCCAAAATGTAGGCGAGAAAGAGGAAAAAGGTAATAGACAGAGAATAAGGGATGGTGGGTTTCTAAAATGTGTATATTTTAATGCTGGGAGCATTGTAAGAAAGGTGGATGAACTTAGAGCCTGGATTGACACCTGGAAATATGATGTTGTGGCAATCAGTGAAACATGGTTGCAGGACGGCTGTGATTGGAAACTAAATATTCCAGGATTTCATTGCTTCAGGTGTGATAGAAAAGGAGGGACCAGAGGTGGAGGTGTTGCATTGCTTGTCAGAGAGGATATTACAGCAGTGCTTTGGCAGGATAGATTAGAGGGCTCGTCTAGGGAGGCTATTTGGGTGGAACTGTGAAGTGGGAACGGTGTAGCAACACTTTTAGGGGTGTATTATAGACTGCCAAATGGGGAGCGAGAATTGGAAGAGCAAATATGTAGGAAATAGCAGATATTAGTAGTAAGCACAAGGTAGTGATTGTGGGAGATTTCAATTTTCCAAAAATAGACTGGGAAACACATTCTGTAAATGGGCTGGATGGTTTGGAGTTTGTAAAATGTGTGCAGGGTAGTTTTTTGCAGCAGTACATAGAGGTATCGACCAGAGAAGGGGCAGTGCTGGACCTCTTGTTAGGAAATGAGACAGGTCAGGTGATGGAGGTATGCGTTGATGAGCACTTCGGGACCAGTGATCACAATACCATTAGTTTCAATATAATTATGGAGAGAGTCAGAACTGGACCTAGCGTGGAGATTTTTGATTGGAGAAAGGCTAACTTTGAGGGAATGCGTAAGGATTTAAAAGGAGTGAATTGGGACACTCTGTTTTATGGGAAGGATGTAGAAGAGAAATGGAGGACATTTAAAGGGGAAATTGTAAGAGTACAGAATCTTTATGTCCCTGTTAGGGTGAAAGGAAATAGTAAAAATTGGAAAGAGCCATGGTTTTCAAGGGAAATTGGACACTTGTTTCGAAAAAAGAGAGATATCTACATTAATTATAGGAGATATGGAGTAAATGAGGTGCTAGAGGAGTATAAAGAATGTAAAAAGAATCTTAAGAAAGAAATTAGGAAGGCTAAAAGAAGATATGAGGTTGCTTTGGCAAGAAAGGTGAAAGTAAATCCAAAAGGTTTCTACAGCTATATTAATAGCAAAAGGATAACGAGGGATAAAATTGGACCATTAGAGATACAGAATGTATAGCTATCTGCAGAGCCAAAAGAGATGGGGGAGATATTGAACAATTTCTTTTCTTCAGTATTCACCAAGGAGAAGGATATTGAACTATGTGAAGTAAGGAAAAAAAGTAGAGTAGCTATGGAAACTATGAGATTCAAAGAGGAGGAAGTACTGACACTTTTGAAAAATATAAAAGTGGATAAATCTCCAGGTCCTGATAGGATATTCCCTAGGACATTGAGGGAAGTTAGTGTAGAAATAGCAGGAGCTATGACAGAAATATTTCAAATGTCATTAGAAACGGGAATAGTGCCGGAGGATTGGCGTACTGCGCATGTTGTTCCATTGTTTAAAAAGGGTTCAAAGAATAAACCTAGCAATTATAGACCTGTTAGTTTGACGTCAGTGGTGGGTAAATTAATGGAAAGGATATTTAGAGATAATATATATAAGCACCTGGATAAACACGGTCTGATCAGGAACAGCCAACATGGTTTTGTGCCTGGAAGGTCATGTTTGACAAACCTTCTTGAATTTTTTGAAGCGGTTACTAGGGAAATTGATGAGGGTAAAGCAGTGGATGTTGTCTATATGGATTTCAGTAAGGCCTTTGACAAGGTTCCCCATGGAAGGTTGGTTAAGAAGGTTCAATCTTTGGA
This sequence comes from Okamejei kenojei, assembly GCA_035221665.1. NCBI lineage: Eukaryota > Metazoa > Chordata > Chondrichthyes > Rajiformes > Rajidae > Okamejei > Okamejei kenojei. Next base: position 74,757,365 of record CM069134.1, read on the forward strand.
TGTTAATGGTGGAGTAGCAAGATGGATTCAACAGTGGCTGAATGGGAGATGTCAGAGAGTAATGGTGGATGGCTGTTTGTCAGGTTGGAAGCCGGTGACCAGTGGGGTGCCTCAAGGATCTGTGTTGGGTCCACTGTTGTTTGTCATGTACATCAATGATCTGGATGATGGGGTGGAAAATTGGATAAGTAAGTATGCAGATGATACTAAGATAGGTGGTGTTGTGGATAATGAAGTAGATTTTCAAAGTCTACAGAGAGATTTGGGCCATATGGAAAAGTGGGTTGAAAGATGGCAGATGGAGTTTAATGCTGATAAGTGTGAAGTGCTACATCTTGGCAGGACAAATCAAAATAGGACGTACATGGTAAATGGTAGGGAATTGAGGAATGTTGTGGAACAGAGAGATCTAGGAATAACTGTGCATAGTTCCCTGAAGGTGGAATCACATGTAGATGGGGTGGTAAAGAAAGCCTTTGGTGTGCTGGCTTTTATAAATCAGAGCATTGAATATAGGAGCAGGGAAGTAATGTTAAAATTGTACAAGGCATTGGTGAGACCAATTCTGGAGTATGGTGTACAATTTTGGTCGCCTAATTATAGGAAGGATGTCAACAAAATAGAGACAGAGGAGATTTACTAGAATGTTGCCTGGGATCCAGCAACTATGTTACAGAGAAAGGTTGAACAAGTTAGGTCTTTATTCTTTGGAGCGCAGAAGGTTAAGGGGGGACGATTGAGGTCTTTAAAATGATGAAAGGGATAGACAGAGTTGACGTGGATAAGCGTTTCCCATTAAGGGTAGGGAAGATTCAAACAAGAGAGCATGACATGCGAATTAAGGGACGGAAGTTTAGGGGTAACGTGAGGGGGAACTTTTTTACTCAGAGGGTGGTGGCTGTGTGGAATGAGCTTCCAGCAGAAGTGGTGGAGGCAGGATCGATTTTAACATTTAAAAGTAAAGTGGATAGGTATATGGACGGGAAGGGAATGGAGGGGTATGGTCTGAGTGCAGGTAGATGGGACTAGGGGAAAACAAATGGTCGGCACAGATTGGAAGGGCCAAGAGGGCCTGTTTCCGTGCTGTAATTGTTATATAGTTATATTATATGGTTATAGATCCCTTTGAACATTTATTAGATCGTATGCAAAACAAAGAACTTCACTGTACCTAGGTACATGTGACAATAAAGTATCATTGAATCATTAAACATCAACATTATCCAATCTCAACATTTTCAAAACACATGTCTTTTGGTCCACTTCGCAGCAAAAGGAAATCATTACTTATTTTTGTACATGAATGCCATTTAGAGCTGCCATTTAATCTCCAGATAGAGTATTACTTATATTTTAAATATCTCATGTTTTGCCTTTCCAGGGTGACCCAGGGCCTCGGGGCTTTCCTGGTTTGTTAGGCCCTCCAGGACCAATGGTAAGTGTTTTTATTGTTTGCAAAGAAGAAATTTAAATAATTCCTCAAATGAAAACATAGGTTCTCTCATCCAGTCTGAGTGTGTGTATGTCTGTGTAGTTGTCTGTGCATGTGTACGTGTGTGCACATGCATGTGTGCATTTAACTGTATGTTGTCCTTGTTTTTGTGTGTGTTTATGTTTATTTCTGTATGTATATCTCCATGCGCATGTGTTTGGATATCTTTGTATGTGTGTGCATGTGATTACACAATAGAGTCTGTTAATTGCTGTCAATTGCCTAGGCTTTAAATCACAAACATGCCATTATTATCTTGTTGTTATACGGCACAAGGAAACACTCCAATAGTGAAGAGGGAATACTCAATATATACACAGGTTAAATTTATTATGCTGTTCTTGAAAAGTATCATGAAGATGAAAGTGCACAGGCAGGGTGGCATGGCAGACATGGCTCATGCCTCACTATCAATGCTTTGGGATTGATTTTTACTGTTGTAGTAGGAAGGCAGTTAATCATGGTGGAGCTGATGGACATGTGAGGAAGCATACCTTATTGGGAAATAAGTGGAGGAACAGGATTAATGGCATCACTTCAAGAACCAACTTGAGACGATGGCCCTAATGAGTTTCATCAATGTTGTAGAATAATATAAGAAACATACTTTTGTAGTGATGGAGTTGGTAATGATACATGCAATAATGCACAAAACTAAAATTTGAGTAAGTGTGAAAACAATGGACCTATTTTGAATAATCTTGAATGGTCATTTTGGCAACAAAAGGTGTTGGAAGGACAACTGTTTGCAAAGATTCCTTTGCATACCCCTACCGGGCTCTGTTTGATATTAAATAGGAAGCTGCACAATTACTGAAAGTTCTACTTAATGGCTCATCAATGTAGTTCTTTAAGAGATCATGCATACTTTTTCTTAGATCAAAATTTCTTATTCTAAAGTGAACCAAAAAAAATCAGAATCAAAATGCACGGTACCACAAAAATACAACAATGGGCCTGTGCCACTTAGGCGACTTTTTAGGCGAGTACAGGAGACTGTGCAGCCACCACATGTTCGCGGGTAGTTGCCAGGAAGTTACCTTCTTGGTCGTGAGTAGTTCCCACATTCTTGGAACTAGTCGTGGCTAATGTTGAGAAATTAGTGACGACCAGAATGAAGCCGCCATGGAGAGTAGCGAAAATTCTCGTGGTAGTGGGTTGCCAGGAGGTCGAAGATTGTCATAGGTTGTCGTAGCTCATTGCTGGTGCTGACCAGTGAATTTCATTGTCTCATTGGGAAAAAAAAACGTAAACAGTAGTTTTCAGCACCAAGGATAAGCGACCGGTAAAATTAATGTCCGCCAAGCTTCACAGGCATGTATCTCTGGCTTCTTAAAATTTGTCTCCACTCCTTCTCCCCCCTTTTCCCCCCTCTCTCCCCTCTCTCCCCCTCTCCCCCCTGCTCTCCCCCCCCCCCCCCCTCTCACCCCCTCTTTTAAAGGACTTATGTGACACTTCCTGTACACTATGCTTTCACTGTCTTAATTACAGCGCCAACCTTCCTGTTCATCGTGGTGTGTGTATGTATCACATTGGCTTTGCAATATGTGAATTTCACTCAGACAGCGCTCCCCCCGCTTGCCCTGTCCCCCACCTACATAACTGGCTGGTGAAGGAAGTGATGTGTGTATGTGTGAGTGTGTGTGTGTGTTCCACTCTGACTGTCGCCGGTTTTTCAGCAACCTGTTACGACTTGACAGTCGTCGGCAGTCGCCTAAAAAATCACCTAAGTGGGACAGGCCCATTAAGCACACATTTTATGCACTATCTCATTGGGTCAAGAGGATTGGTATTTGTATTCCTGGGGAAGAAAGAAATTGGTAGAGAAATATCCTGGGGCAACTCTCATGAACTTTCACCAATAACAGGTCAATGAGATTAATAAAACATTGCATGTTTTCTTTCCTACTCTCAGGGTCCTCCTGGACTGAATGGCATTACTGGAAAACCAGGTCTACAAGGTCAAAGGGTATGTGAACAATTAAATCCCTCAGTGTTGAATCGGCACTCTTTTAACTGGAGGCAGAATATGGGAGGCAGAATATGTATTTCCTGCTAAATAATGAAACTATCATTTTCAGCAGGAAAGCTAGAGAGCACAGTGAAATGGAAGGTTCCCATTCAACAAAGTGTAATACAATTAAGCCACACAGACTTTGCTGATCCAGAGGTCAATGCCTCTTTGGTGCAAAACTAGTTTATTTGGACCAGGATCTTAATGGATTTTTATCATAAAGAGTTTTACTCCTGGTGAATGATTACACACATGAGATGAACAGAGACAAAGTTGAACATCAGAATTAGAGATGGCCATGTATGCTTGTTTCCTTGTTTATGGTCAAACACCTCAGCAATAATTCACTACCTCGTCCCAAGCCATGAAATGGTGGGGAGGATAAAACTAGAGAGAAGAATTATCCCAGAAGTACATGTGATTGGAGAAGCAGGGGGGTTGTTGATAGTCATGTGAGAGAGAATAAAATACAGGGAAATAAGTGAGAGCAAAGGATTGATCATAATGTGAATAAGATTCAGTGGTTAAATTTGGTCTCCTCATCCCTGACTTACGTGCTTTATTGCTTCAGTATCCCACTCCAGTGCAGCACCTCTTCCTACTTGCCTTGCTGCATATGCTCATCGCGCACTTTCAATTGAAGTCAACAATTTCAAAAGGGAATGGCAAAAAAATGCCAAAGTAAAGTTTTACAATTGTGCAGAACAAAACCTGCCTCTAATTTAAAGATGAATATCATAGTATACTTAGAAATGCTTGGAACATGGACTGCAGAATGGGTCATTTGAAAGCATGGCCCATGTTAGTATGCAAGATCCAATTTTGGTTTTCCCTCAACAGTGGAAATACAGTGAATCAGACAGCAATGTCTGCAAAAACACCTGTAATTTGCTATCTGATTATTTGGAAATCCCAGTAGTTGACTATCATGCTTAGAAGGAAATGTTCCCTGCACTCTCTTCAAACTCTGATGTTTTCAGCATTCCTTTTAAGCTTCCTGGTTTAATAGGAAATTTTATTATTCCATAAAGCATGAAGATAAAAAAATGAGAGCGTATATTTATAGGAAGAGCAACCAATTGTCTAGAAAATCTTTCAGTCCAACATCACTAAAATCCCAAGTGCACCAGATTAATAGAGTTTTATTGTGCTGAGCTATGGGAAAGCTGCTTGAACTTCATGGCTGCTTGAGTCCATGGTAGCAAAATAATATTTTGTGTTAATGTGTTTTATCAATTTGTTGCCTATGTTAGTTGCAATAAATATATTTAAAAAATCAGAGTCCTTTTTATCAGGAACAATATGTCAATGATAATGTGATGTCACAGTCGAGATGATTACATTGTGTGTTCCAATGATCTCTCCGGTTGCTACCGAATAGTTAGTCTGTCCATGTTGCTAAGCAATGGTTTGGATTGGAAGGCACTTAGGAGATTAGAATATTGTGTAATATTTGTATTTTTAAATGAAGAATGATAGGATTTCCTTAAGTGTAAACATGAGCATTGATCATTTAAATCAAATGCCCTTTTCCAGTTAAAAATAATTTCAGTTTCAGGAACATAGGAATTTATTCTCTCTTCTTTCTTTCACTAATAGTTGTGCCTCATCCCTTGTGTGTAGTATTCTGTCTGCTCTGTTTCATCATTGTTTTTATTGCCTTTCTTTTAGGGAAGAAAGGGTGACCGAGGACTGCCTGGTCTACAAGGAATTACTGGAGCCACAGTGAGTGGTAAACTCCTCAGAGTCCTATATTATTTCCCCAGTATGGTACAAATTTGTTAGTTCTGAAGTGTGTTCATATTTCTTGAGTCTAGTATTACTATTATGAACCAGATTCCTGCATTTTAAATCTGCTTGATATATTTTAGAAACATAGAAAATAGGTGCAGGAGTAGGCCATTTGGCTCTTCGAGCCAGCACTGCCATTCAATATGATAATGGTTTATAAATCATTGATTTATAACAAGATTCTAAAGTATAGGAAAGTTTAACAGAAAACTGAGGAGCCACTTACCTTTCTGGGTTAACTTTGTCCTACTGATAAATCTTGTATGGTTGAATTAAAAATTGTCTTTTCAAAGTCATATAAAAAGTTTTGAGCACACAATATGACTTGAAATTTCACTACACCGAGGGAATGCTAAATTGTCAGTGCTAGATTCCTTCAGATGGAACATTAAATTGACATCAAATCAAGGAGGATATTTAAAAATAATGTGTTTCTGTTTGAAGAAGATCTGGAGTTCTTTACCATTATGAATATTTAATGTTAGACATTATACAATAGACAATAACTGCAGGCCCTTCAAGCCAGCACCGCCATTCAATGTGATCATGGCTGAACATCCCCAATCAGTACCCCGTTCCTGCCTTCTCCCCATATGGCCTGACTCCACTATCTTTAAGAGCCCTATCCAGCTATCTCTTGAAAGTTTCCAGAGAACCAGCCTCCACCACCCTCCGAGGCAGAGAATTCCACAGACTCACAACTCACTGTGTGAAAAAGTTTCCTCATCTCCGTTCTAATTAGCTTACCCCTTATTCTTAAACTGTTCTGGACTCCCCCAACATTGGGAGCATGTTTCTTGCCTCTAGCATGTCCAAACCCTTTGTTGTTGAGTACAATGGAACTAAATATTCAGCATTAAGAATAATGAGTAGCTCTTCGAGATACAATGCGTTGTTTGATAGAAAAGTAACAGTCAAATGCTCAGGGAGACAAATATTAAATCTGGTTTCCTCCTTGTCTGCAAAGTGTGGTGTGACTGTAAAAGGGTCAGGTTTGAGTGGAAAAGTGGAGATGAGATGGAAATTCAATCAACATTTCACTGAATGTGGTTCCTGTTGCTCATCTCAACTCTAACTTCTTATGTTATGCTGTAATTCTACAACAATCCATGCAATTCACAAATTAACCATTATGGAGCCTACTCTGGGCATTCACAAACTGCTGCTTTACCTTAGATGCAAGAAACAAGTGTTTTTCATTTGATAGTATGTTGAAAATTTGGCCTGAACACCTAAGTTTAGAGATACAGCGTGAAAACATTGATCACTCCTTGACATTAGTTCATATGTTATCCCACTTTTGCATCCACTCCTTACACACATAGGGCAATTTACAGAGGCCAATTATTTACAAATCTCCACATTTTAGGAATGTGGGAGCTCCCAGATGAAACCCACAAGGTCATAGGGGTAATGGACAAACTCCGCACAGAGAGCACCTGTAGTGAGAATCAAACTTGGATCTCTAGCACTGTAAGGCAGCAGCTCTACCACTGTACCATGTGCTGCCCCTTAGTTAGACTCCAATTAGAATTAAATTAACAATCTCACTCTGGGATGTTCATGTTCATATGGGATCGGATCACAATTTGGTCATTCAGCCCATCAAGTCTATTCTGCTATTTAATCGTGGCTGATCTATCTCTCCCTCCTAACATCATTCTCTTGCCTTCTCCCCATGACCCCTGACACCCATACTAATCAATAATCTATATATCTCTGCCTTAAAAATAGCCATTGGATATCAATGGAAGGAAATGGTCCGGAAGGAAAACAAAAATCACACCTTTGCCATGGGGGTAATCTTTGAGATTGGTGCAACACATTATGGAGCAAATAGAGGAAATGTAATACTGCATTACAAGTGTTTGATGTCAACAATTAAAGAATGAAATCTAAAATATTCCACTTCTACTAAATATTCTACTAACACTAATAGTTACAACCATAAGGTGCAAACACAGTTATATGTAAAAGTATTTCATTGTAATTATTATACTACATTTATACAACTATTATGTTGCTGCATTAGTTGCAACGTCACATGAATGTTTATTGCCATTTCACATAATTCATTTTACTTGTGAATGGTCCACTGTTCACTCTCCCTTTTATCTATTAACAAAAATGTAAGTATCATGATTACCATGCAAGAAATACATTTAATTTAATCAAATAGATCAATTTGCCAGAGTTACAAATAGTAGCCCAGATCACCTCCAAAGGAAATGCTGCCATCTATTGGTCAAGAATTGCGAAGTAAACTGTCCCGCAGAATTCATTGCTGCTGATTTTGAGTGATGGCTGGCACTTGGTACAACAGTCCACTTGTTATACACTTCACTTATAATCACTTGTAATTATGAAAAATTACACTATAAGATAGTAGGTACACATTAACATTTAGCAAGTAGATTCTCCCCATATTTCTTGTGCTAAGCATGCCCTGTGTGCAGTGTCCATATCAAACTAGGTTACCAGAAAAATATATAGTTCTACCAACTACGCAACTGTGCTTCCCATTTGATTAATCTTACTGTACATTAGCCACCTTTCTGGGTATTAAACTCAAAATTATTTATCCATATCTTCCATTAGTCATGAACACGTGTCTCATTAAAATCTGAAGATGGTGATCAAGTTCCATCTCCATAGACTTCCATATGATCCTGTATTATTTAGTTGCTTTCAAGGGAATATATTTGAGTATCTGAGCAAGGATTGAAAGTCCTCAACCCAAGGATTCAGATCAATATAAAACAAGGAACTGCAGATGCTGTTTTACACAAAAGGACACAAAGTCAGCAAGTCAGGCAGCAGTCCTGGACAACATGCATTGGTGACATTTTGGGTCAGGACCCTTCTTGTTCTTTGTTCATTTCTTGCATAAAATTCCAAATTTCCAGCAAATCACATCTGCAAATGGATTTCACTCTTGCAGTGCCACTTTGGAAAAAATATTCATTCCATTTTAACTCTCACAAATGTATCTTCAACTCCTACCCATAACATATTAAAATGTCAACTGGCATAATGATAATGGGAAGATGCCAATTACACCCTGTACCTTGTGCAAGTGACTGTGCCCATATAAACTTAAAATATTATTTGTACCATAGTTGAGGTTATAAATATATCACAGCAATATTCTTTCTGCCATCCTGGGTGGTCAACTGGCCATGGGCTTGGCTATTAGCATTTCTAGTTTGAGGGCTCAACCATTCACCAAATTAATATTGTGAACCATTGAGTGAATGGAGAAAGAAGCATGTGCTCTGTATCTTTTATCTAGGGTATTAAAGGAGAGGGTGGCATTCCTGGAGCACCAGGTCATCCTGGAGATCAGGTAAGAAGGATTGTACATGTTATCTATCCAATTTAGTGAGATGCCATTATATCAAAGAGAAAGTCAACATTAATTATTCTTTGAATGTCAAATATAATACTATGTGATGGTATTTCCTGTTTTTTTAAATATTACTCATTTTTGCCAAATTGAAAAAACAGGGTATGGTTTATTTAAATGACGTAATGTTCACCAACCAGTTATGAAACTTGGACTTGCATGTATCCATATTTATTACAATTTTATGTGTGTTATGCCCCTGTCCCACTTAGGAAACCTGAACGGAAACCTCTGGAGACTTTGCGCCCCACCCAAAGTTTCCGTGCCCCGGAGGTTTTTTGTCAGTCTCCCTAATGGTCAAAAGTGGTTTCTGCTTCTTCGATGTTCCGGCAATTATTTCAAAACATTCAAAACCGGCCGTGACTAAAAATAGGTTGCCATTTTAAAAATCTGCAATTTTTTCGTCGAAGCCGGTTGCGATGCTAATTGAAAGTGGTTACCGGAGGTTGCAGGTAGTGGAAGATAAGACCTCCCTGGTGGAATAAAACTGGGTGGAAAAAAGGCCTTACCTTCCACTTCCATTTTTTTGTCGCAGCCGGTTTTGAATTTTTTGAAATAATTGCTGGAACATAGAAGTGAAAACCACTTTCGAACATTAGGGAGACTGACAAAAACCTCCACGAACTGCACAGAAACCTTGGGTGTGGCGCAAAGTCTCCAGAGGTTTTCGTTCAAGTTTCCTAAGTGGGACAGGGGCATTAAATTAATGGATTGATGAGCAGGCAATATGGCAGAGAAGGGGAAATACAATGAAATATCCTTTTAACCCATCCGTTCAAAGAATAAGAAATGGAAAATGCATTTATAAATTGGAATTAGTTAGTTAATAGTCAAAATCTTTAATTGAATAAGCTAGAAAAAGATTAACTTGAGAGAATTTTAAAAAGACTTGTCAGAAAAGAAAATCAAAGCAATGTTTTTAAACTTAAAAAAGAATACCAGTCTCCAATGCATAAAATCTGAAGCACTGGGACTACTCATTTGTACAGTTTTCTCTCAGCCATCCGGCATCCATGGGGAATGGGGTGCTATTTGTGTGTGTATGTGGTTGCATGATAATTATATGGAACATAGAACAGTAGAGCACAGATATGGGCCCTTCAACTATGATGCTCCAATAAAAAAAAAACTCTACACTACACATCAGTATTCTATGCAAAACAATAAATAAACTGATGGACTACACATCATTTCCTTACTCTTTTAAGTAACATTGCGATTCTATACATTGAGACTAAATGGAATTAATATAAAATATAATGTCCATAAATCACTGTACTCACAAAAAGCATTAACTTGCTAAATATGTGTAGCTGTTAATCAGCCTATGACTGTGCTGCCCTTGTATATAAATGCGAAAAAAAAACAATATATATAAATATTCACACTTATTTTAGCCTTTGAAATAAAATTCACTGAACATATTTTCTTAAATCCAAAACAATCTTACGCAGGCAAAGCATAGACTTTTGCTCATGACCTTGCCTGGGCCAGGCTATGACTTCAACTAAAATAACTTTATGTCAAAAGGCAATGCAATTTATTTGCTGTGTTCCAAATACTCTTTTGGCATTTCATCGGGTTTAACATTACTTTTGTGGGTCAAAGTCAAAAGTTGGCAAGAACAAAGGTATGCTAGCATTCTTGAATAGGTCCCTTACGTCCGCTTGCCTTCCTTCTTTATTCACACTTCTTGTCAGAGAAGTGAAATTACCCTGAGGTACATGCATCCTCTGATTTGCTCGAGGAAAACCAGTCATACTAAGCATTATCAAGCTTTACACGTTAAACTCTATTTCGTTTTATAATATTTTTATTAGAAGGAATCCATCATAACAAATGTATAACAACTTTTCAAATACACAACCAACTTATTTCAGTAAGTATACGAATGTTACGAAGAATTCTTATAAACTTCTACTTTTTTAGAAAGTAAAAAAAGAAAAGAATAGATTTTAATAGTAAGATTAAACGCGAACTTACCAGTTTGAAGTTTGATCTTTATTTTATGAGGAGTTGAGTTGAGGGACTACGTGAATAGAAGCCCGTACAGCCGTTGGTGCGTCAATCTTCAAAGCAGCAGAATGAATTCACAGCTAACAATGACTGAAGTATAATGGTAAGATGATAAAACTAGAACTACCAGATGAGATCTATGAGGGTGGGAGCGGAGGGCACGTAGTCCCTCAACTCGACTCCTCATAAAATGAAGATCAAACTTCAAACTGGTAAGTTCTCGTTTAATCTTACTATTTTACTTCGGAGTCACGTGAGTGACTACGTGAAGACTTCAAAGCACTGTGAATTCACGCCGCAGACCGAAATCCGACGTTCACACTGCCTGGATTGACTCAAAAGTCGTTAACAATCAATCATGCATCAGTAATACATTTGTTAAATGAAATAACAGTTTATTTACAAACAAATCATAACAAACCCCTCTAACTCAGGGGAAAAGTGTAACAGTATTGAAACCAGAATCAGCAAACACCCCGAGCCTTGAAATCGGCTTGTGATAAAACCTCTGAAAAGTTAGCTCACTGGACCATCCTGCGGCCGCGAGGATATGGTCTATTGGCAAGTCCATCGCCCTTGCCGCGGAAGTTGATGCCGCCCTGGTGGAATGAGATTTGAATTTATCAGAATGAATTCCTGCACTTGCCAGGACCTGCTTTAGCCACCTTGAAATCGTTTGCACCGACACCTTACTGTGTGGTTATTTGTGACTAATAAACAAAGCCAACTCTGTTCCTCTCAGAGGTTTAGTAATCTCAATGTAACGAGATAAATGTGAGACTACACACAAGCGATCATCTGCGGGGTATGCTGAAAACACAATCTTTCATCCTGTCATGCCTCTTCTATTATGTTTAAGCAAATCATAGACATAAAATATAATGGCATCAGCCGACACATGCATTCTATCTAGCCGTAGCTTTTGCAACATTTGTACACGTTGAGCTGAAACCAACGCCATAAGCATGACCACCTTCATAGTTAATTTGGCTATAGATAGGCTACATGCTTGTGTAGGCCAATCTGGCACTACCAATACCCCTGAAGCGGAGTCCTCCTTGATCTTTTGCAAACATCTGCTGATGAGACAGAATGGAGGAAATACATACACAAACATTCCTCCCCAATGCAGCGAAAACGCATCCACTGCTACTGCCTCAAGATCTGGTTCCCATGAAACATATCTAGGTAACTGATGATTTAATCGAGATGCAAACAAGTCAATATCTGGCAATCCATACTGAACAATCATTTAGTTAAATACATCCTGATTTAACATCCATTCAATGTTGTCATTAAACTGACGTGACCTAGTGTCAGCTACCGTGTTGAACCTTCCTGGCAAATAAAGTGCTGAAAGCCAGATATTTTGGTCAATACACCAGCTCCAAATCTGGTTAGCCAGTCTATCACAAGACTGTGACTTAACTCCACCCATGTGGTTTACATATGCCACTGCTGTGGTGTTGTCAATCAGAACCTGCACATGCAGATCCCTCCTTGTAGAACAATAAGCTTTGAGCCCATACCAGGTGCCCAACAACTCTAAATAATTAATCCCTCTTAATTGAAGAAGTAATGTCTCATCCACATTCCATCTTCCTCCACAGCTAGAAGACATATCTGTTGCACCCCAACCCAGTGCACTTATATCAGTCTGTAATATCAGTGACGGTGGTTCCACCAAAACCTTCCTAAACTTTTTGAAACATGTACTATCCACCATTGTATGTCAGCAATCGCCCCAGCTGACAACTGCATAGGCCTATCAAAATGGCCCCTTTGTATTCTCAGTGCCTGTTCCTTTGATCGTTGTAATTGTTGATAATGCAGAGGACCATACTGCACAGCTGGAAATGCTGCAACAAACTTCCCAATTAAACTGGCTACTTGTCTAATCGAAGGCCGTTGTTCTCCAACGAGATTAACACAGTCCTCAATTAACTGATTCAATTTATCCCTGGGCAAAGTTACCAACATGTGATTGGAATTAATGGTAAATCCCAGATAATTAATAATTTAGACTGGTGATAATTTAGATTTATCTGGGTGAATAACAAATCCCATTTGTTCAAAAGTGATTTTAACAACTGAAACTGATGATTGAGTTTCAGCATGAGTCTTTCCAACAATCAGAATATCATCTAAATAGGCCATTACCACATGCCCTTGAGCTCTAAGTAATGCTAACACAGGTTTTACCAATTTAGTAAATAATCTAGGAGCTGAAGTTAATCCATTCGGCAATGCCCTGAATTGCCACAGCTCAGTCATCCAAATAAATTTCAAATATCTTCTATCATCACCATGAATAGACACTGAGTAATACGCATTCTTTAAATCAATGGTTGCCATATAATACCCTTTGGACACTAGATGTTTGCCCGTGGTAAAGGTCTCCATTTTGAAATGCCTATAACAAACAAATTTGTTCAAACTCGATAAATCCAGAATAATTCTACATCCCCCAGTCTTTTTAGATCTGGGAAATATACTTGTCAGAAATTGTTGACTTTGATAGACAGAGGCTCAATTACCCCTTTCTTATGTAACGACTGAATCTCTGCTTGATTAAGCACATTTTCCTCATCTGAAAAAATAAGTTTACGACTAGGAAAATGTTGATTAGGTAGACTGTCCTTAGAGTAAAATTCAATTTTTCACCCCTTCAATACTACTAAGTATGAACAAATCTGATATCAACTGCTGCCATTGTTTGAGAAACAATTTTAACCTTCCCCAATTTGAACAGGAACATCAGTTAATTCATCGTCTGTCAATGTTATATTCCTTACCTGCATCTTTCCTTGCGGACCTTGTTGTCCTCGACTTCTTGTACAGAACCCTTTTTGCCTTGCTTGCCAGCTGGCTTAATGAGGGCCATGGTTTTAACAACCTCATGACAGTCTTTGACCCTTTTTGCAAGGTTACCACCAAACAACAGATTTCGTGGTGGTACACTGGTCAGTTTGCACAAACTCGCCAAATTCGGATTAGCACTGGCCTAATAGCGGCCCTCCCGATATTATTAATTTCAAAATGCATTACAAAGGAATCCCAGTTCATCCTGGTGTGCTTCAACCATATCGCTTGTATCAATAACTTTCACCACAGCTGTAATACCTGCTGACAACAGTTTAAGCACTTTTTAAAAACTTCATCTCCTGGGCCCTAGCAGGCATACCCATCTATGACCAAATTTGGTGATTAACCACCGGTACCTTCAGGAGATCGCAATTAACAGGAGCTTTATAGTTTTTTGCTACTTCATCCATAGCTAGCTCCTGTAACTGGTGGGAGAGCATATACTGAATTGCTTCGGCCAATTCTAAATCAATCGCCTTTCCAGCCTCTCTACGCTCAGCAAACCTCCCAGCAATGTTCGGAATTACCTCCAACCAAACTCCTTTACTGCTCTCCCCCAGCATAGAATCAGTGTCAGCAAACTGCACTGATAGAACATCCTCCTCACAGGCAGGATAGTTCTGCAGCCCTGAAACAGGTGCTGCTAGCACAAGCTCTCCATCAGCCTGGCTTGGGCACCACTCCTCCTCACGGAGCTGGTCCCTGTCGAGCATTCTTTTGTAATAGAATCTCGACGTGGCAGAGCCGTGAGCAAACGGACTCTCCTATGGAGGGTATAACCTCCAGGCCCGACTCATCTACGGGCCACAGAGACTTGCCAGTGGCCTTCCGCCCTACTGGCAAGCCTCCACTGCCCCCCGGCAGTGGGTCCGCAACCACTGGCTGTGTAGGCAGCACCGGACCAGGTGTACCAGACGGGCCTCCATCCTCAACACTCTCCTGGCCACTTTTCCTTTCTACCCCCGGAGCGCCTCGCCGACACCTTCTTCACTTTCTGCAACATATCTACCAGAACTCCAAACCGTCGCAGAAAATGACCTGTGGTAAATTTTTTTTTAAAACCTTACCTCCGTTTAAACTTACCGCTCGGAGGAGCACTGCTGCTCCAACCGGCCGACTGCACCAGCGTCTGACGTCATGACGCACCAACGGCTGTACGGGCTTCTATTCACGTAGTCACTCACGTGACTCCGAAGTAAAATCAATAAGAATAGTGATTAAATAATAATTTTGATTATATAGAGAGAGAAAGAGAAGAGAGAACAAAGATATATGTATATATTCTTGTTATATATATTTAATTAAAACAAAGTATTATATATATATATAAAAAAAAGAGATTATAGTATACATATTAATAGTGAATAACACAATTTCAAATAGCGATATCAATAGAGACATGTATACAAATCAAATAAAAAAAACAGAGAGTTATTTTCATCTAATCCTGCCGGGTATCCATTGAGTTGTGATGTCAAGAACAGCTATCCCTTCAAATATTCTGTATATGGAGACCATATATGTTCAAAGAGTTCGTATTTGTCCACGTTAAACTCTATTTCGAGCATCTTATGGTACTTTTCACCAATATTGTCACTGTTTAAGTTGAGAAGGAACTCTAGAAGCCGCATACTTTGTAATATAATGTTGTCATTTGTTGAGGCAATGATGTTGAACTCTTTCAGTAGAACAATATGATGTTTATCTGTTTTCAGTCTTTTACACATTTCTATCTTATGTTTCAATGTTCAAGCAATATGCTTACCACTTTGTCTCTTAACCAAGAATCTTCCACACTGTATCCTAGAGTGATACAGTGTGGAAACAAGCCCTTCGGCCCAACTTGCCCACACCGGCTAACATGTCCTAGCTACACTAGTCCCACTTGCCTGTGTTTGGTCCATATCCCTCCAAACCTGCCCGATCCATGCACTTGTATAACGGTTTCTTAAATGTTGGGATAGTCCCAGCTCAACTACCTCTCCTGGCAGCTTGTTCCACACACCCACCACCCTTTAAAAAAAAAACCCTCAGATTCCTATTAAATCTTTGTTCCTTCATCTTAAACCTATGTCCTCTGGTCCCTGATGCTACTCTGGACTAGTGACTCTGTGCATTTACCAGATCTATTCCTCTCATGATTTTATACACCTCTATAGGATCACCCCTCATCTTCCTGTGCTGTAAGGAATAGAGTCCCAGCCTACTCAACCTCCCCCTATAGCTGAGACCTTCTAGCCCTGGCAACATGCTCGTAAATCTTCTCTGTATGCTTTCCAGCCTAACATCTTTCCTATAACATGGTGTCCAGAACTGAACACAATACTTTAAATGCGGCCTCACCAACATCTTATGCAACTGCAACGTGACCTCCCAACTTCTACACTCAATACTCTGACCGATGAAGGGCAATGTGCCAAAAGCCTTTTGGACCACTCTATCTACCTGCGACTCCCCTTCAAGGAACCATGCACCTACTCACCTAGATCCTTCTGCTCTACAACTCTCCGCAGAGCCCTACCACCCTAACATAGTGGATAGATGGGAGGAAAACAGTACCGTTTATGAAACACAATTGGAACCTCTTGTACACAAACATGAGGGATTAATGATGGGATGCTACACTGTGGGCTGATAAGAAACAGCGTGTGAACAAAATTGCATCAGTACTCAGCACGCCAAATTCCAATTTAATTTTTGAAACAACTTTATATTTTTTTCATATTATTAGAAATGTTGGGCAGTTTCATGAGAACAATGGATGGATAAATACTCGATAAACCAGTATTTATTGTGATGAAATAATGTAAATGCCACCTATAAGCGTAATGCTTTATTTACACCGATAAATTTGGGTTGTATAAATATCCTGCACACAATTTAATTCATTTCAATAACAACACAAGGTTCTGTTTTTGCAACATTAACTGGGGAGCAGTATAATTCATCCAACAACTTCAGCATTTTTTAGCTAAAGATCTTCTCTTTCGCACAAATTTGCGAAATAGCAACTAATTCCTGTGCCCCTCCATTATATTTTCTAGCAAGTTATGGCTTATTCTAAATTTGAGAATGTTAGGAGGTAGATCTGTGTCAAGAACTCTCACATACCTGTTGCGGAAATGTGATTATGAATATGGTGCAATGTTGGGATATTCCTGTTTATTTATCACAAATTTAAGGCCAAACAATTAACAATCTTAATCTGTTAGGGGCTGCCAGGTGAAATTGGATTTCCAGGAAAACCAGGATCAATGGGAAAACCGGTAAGCAATCCTAAAACACAAAGAGATTTTGACACACCTTGCTGTGCTGTCAGTAACACAGTTATTTACTTGCATGAATTGTATTCTATGACATTTTTAGCCAAGTTATTAAGTAATTTATTTTGAAGATGGACACAAAAAACTTGAGTAACTCAACGGGCTACACAGCATCTCTGGAGAAAAGGAATAGGTGACGTTTCGGGTTAAGACTCTTATTTTAATGGGTTAACCAGTAAAATACTAGGGACTTTTTATCATGCTTTGTTAGCAGCATCATGGCAGAGGACATATTCACAGAACGAGCAAAGGACTGCACGTACACACACATGCACTCACATGCACACATACATGAGCACTCTAGTAATCATTAAGCATTCGAGAATATAGTACTTAAGTGCTGCGTATGTGAATCTATGCATCATAAGTATATGTTTAATGTGCCTAGTGAAAAGATGTCAGGTTGAAATTTCTGTGCATGTTGTTGCTTATGCTAATTTGCAAAGCTTGAATTGATGGAATTATAGAGTTTACAGCACAGCAGTAGGTCCATTATATCTATATCATGCAGAAAAGGATCTATTTGGTTCCTCCTTTTCCTTAGCTCTTGCTACAAAGAATAGTAAGATTAAATGAGAACTTACCTGTTCGAAGTTTGATCTTTATTTTATGAGGAGTTACGATGAGGGATTACGTGAAGAAGCCCCGCCAGGCGCATGCGCGTCATACTTCAAAGCAGCGGCGTGAAAAACACAGAAACCAATAGCTGAAGTAAGATAGTAAGGCTTACAGAAGACTAGAACTACCAGATGATCGTTTAGATTATGAGGGTCGGGAACGGAGGGCACGTAATCCCTCATCGTAACTCCTCATAAAATAAAGATCAAATTTTGAACAGGTAAGTTCTAATTTAATCTTACTATTTTACTTCGGAGTCACGTGAGTGACTATGTGAATATTTTGAAGCTCTGTGTTTTTCATGCCGTAGATTCATTCCATATGACACACTGCTTCAGTTGACACAGTAGTGAGTAATTAATATTATTGAACATTGCTTGAATTATTCAATAACTACGTTAATAATAATAATAATAACAATGAAAGTAATAACCCCTCTATCCCAGGGGAAAATTACAACAATGATATGAAACAATGATATGAAACAAAGCAAACAAATTGAACAGAACACAACATAGCATGTGCAAACCCTGGCACTGCGACAACAGGTTTATCATAAACCTAGAAAGTTACTTCTTTAGACCATCCTGTGGCCTCTAGAATTTGGTCGAGCGGCATGTCCTGCGTCTTCACCACGGACATTGATGCCGCCCTTGTGGAGTTGAGATTTAATACATGAGTGTGAACTCCAGCTAAATACAGAACCTGTTTTAACCGTCTAGAATAGTTTGTACTCTCACTTTTTTTAATTTTTTTTTTAATTTTGTGGGTAATGAGCATTGGTGTCTCACAATCTCAGAGACTCTTAGTTACTTTAATATATTGAGTCAGATGCTTACCACACACAATGTTTGGTCGACAGGGTATGCTTTAAAGATTACCTTTGTTCCAGCCTTCCCTGGCTTGCTTTGCTTGCTTAGATCATAGACATAAAATGTAATTTTATCTACACAACTGCATACAATCTAAGAGCAACATTTGTAATGTTTGTACTCATTGTGCTGATACTAATGACATGAGCATAACCACTTTAAATATTAAGTTCTGAAAAGACAGTGACGTAATTGGAGCCCACTCCCAAAGCAATATGAGAATTATACCGACATCCCAGATTTCTGTATATCTGGGTTTGGTAAGATTTTATTAAAATTCCTCTCATTAATCGGGATATTAACGGATTAACCCGATAGATTGTCATTCTGAAATTGTCCTAAATAGGAGGACAAAGTACTCCGAGCACTATTAATGGCACTATATCTCAGGTGCAACATAGCAAGGAACTCCAATACATCCAATATGTTTGCAGTATGGTAAAATATATCTGACTGTATACAAAAGATTTCTCATTTCCTTATATGAGACATATATTGTTTCTTAGTGCTATCTCTCCAAGCTGCAGTTATTACATCCATTGTCCTATCCGACAGTCCATCAGAACCTGCAGATTAACAATTAATACGATCATGTAATGGATGACTTCTCCTGTACTGGATGTACCAACAATTACTGCAGCTAGGGATTGTCATGAATGGCTGAGTCATCATTCTGAGCACCAATGGGAACAATGGCTGTGTAGACCAGTTTGGAACCACCAAATGCCTGCGGCGAAGTCTTGCTCTATTTTGGTGACATTGCTTAATCAGGCAAAACGGGGAAACATAGAAGATTATACTTCCCCAATGTAGTGAGAATGCATCCACCGCTACTGCTCCTGGGTCTGGCTCCTATGACATATTTAGGCAACTGGAGATTTAATCTGGACGCAAACAGATCAATATTTGGTACCCATACCGGCTGACAATCTTTTTGAACTTCTGGATTTACCATCCATTCTGTATTGTTATTAAACTTCTGTGATCTGTTGTCTGCCACAATATTGTCTCTCCCACAGCTGTGGTATTACCATATAACCATATAACAATTACAGCACGGAAACAGGCCCTCTCGGCCCTTCCAGTCCGTGCCGACCATTTGTTTTCCCCTAGTCCCATCTACCTGCACTCAGACCATACCCCTCCATTCCCTTCACGTCCATATACCTATCCACTTTACTCTTAAATGTTAAAATCGATCCTGCCTCCACCACTTCTGCTGGAAGCTCATTCCACACAGCCACCACCCTCTGAGTAAAGAAGTTCCCCCTCACGTTACCCCGAAACCTCTGTCCCTTAATTCTCATGTCATGCCCTCTTGTTTGAATCTTCCCTACCCTCAATGGGAAAAACGTATCCACGTCAACTCTGTCTATCCCTTTCATCATTTTAAAGACCTCAATCAAGTCCCCCCTTAACCTTCTGCGCTCCAAAGAATAAAGACCTAACTTGTTCAACCTTTCTCTGTAACATAGTTACTGGAACCCTGGCAACATTCTAGTAAATCTCCTCTGTACTCTCTCTATTTTGTTGACATCCTTCCTATAACTAGGCGACCAAAATTGTACACCATACTCCAGAATTGGTCTTACCAATGCCTTGTACAATTTTAACATTACTTCCCTACTCCTATATTATTATCTACTTGTCATTGAACATGTAAGTCATTCATTGTAGAACAATAATCTATCAATGCATAAAATGCCCCCAATAACTCCAAATAATTTATACCATGTGTTAGGAGAATTAATCATCTTGGACAGTCCATCACCAACTCAACTGGTGGAGCTGTCCTTAACTCCCATCCGAGAGCACTCCCATCAGTTTGTAATACCACTGAAGGTTGCTGATCAAAATATATATATATATATATATATATAGGGGTATGGAGGGGTATGGTCTGAGTGCAGGTAGATGGGACTAGGGGAAAACAAATGGTCGGCACGGACTGGAAGGGCCGAGAGGGCCTGTTTCCGTGCTGTAATTGTTATATGGTTATATTGTTATATGGTTATATATATATATATTGTAAAATATTTTTATTAGAAGTAAATACATATTAAGATGGAATAACATAAAATCAAAAAGAAGAAACATATTATTCGTCACATACATTCTTAATATTTTTAAAGTTTACAGTCATTCTTATTTATACTTCTATACTTTTTATTATTTTATAACAGAAAGAAGATAGTAAAGAGAAATAATAAAGAGAAATAAAATAGAAGTAGAAAAGCAATAATATGAGTGGAGTATTAAGCAGGCTATTCTTCATTGGAGATATATCCGTGGTCTATTATATATAGCTCTTCATCTATTCCTTCATTCAGGCTTCAGTCAGGCCCTCGAACCGGACCACCTTGACCCTTTAAATATTCAATAAATGGAGACCATATTCCTCTGAATTGATCTAGCTTGTCCAAAAGGACAAGTCTTAATCTTTCCAGATGAAGTGTCTCCGACATTTCTGTAATCCACATTTTGATTGTGGGGGATGTAGGACCTTTCCAAAATCTTAGTATTAGTTTTTTACCAATTATTAAACTATAACCGATAAAAAGTATTTGCTGTGTTGTTAGTAGTTGATCCATTTCTAATATTTCTAATATGATTAATTTTGAGTCAGGAGTCAGATTTGCATTAACTACATTCAAGATTATCTTAAAAATTTGTATCCAAAAGTTAGTAATTTTTATACATTTTGTGAATGAATGCGTTAGATTAGCTTCTAAATGCTGACATTTATCACATATAGCAGAAACATTTGAAAAAATTCTGTTTAATTTGGATTTTGAAAAGTGTAATCTATGTAAAACTTTAAATTGTATCAAAGGGTGTCTAGCATTTAATGAGCAGTGGTGTATATGTTGTAAAATTTCATTCCATACTTCTACACTAATTGTTTGACCTAATTTGTTTTCCCATGCTTGCCTATATATTTCCAACATTGGTAAATCATTTTCCAGTAAAATATTATAAATATATGATATTAATTTTTCTGTATTCGGATATTTATTTAGACATGCATCTAAAATTTCTGTCTTTCTATTTCTAAAATCCTGTGTGTTTGATTTAACATAATCTCTAATTTGTAGATATCTAAAGTACTCTTTTGAGTGTAATCCATCATTTTGTTGTAATTCCTGAAATGAAAGAAATAAACTTTCCCTGTAGAGATCACCCATCATTTATTCCATAGTTCTTCCATTTTAAAAAAACCTTTATCCATCATTGAAGGTTTAAAAATAATGTTGTTTACAATGGGAAGAGCCAGTGGTATACTTTCTAATTTTAATGTTTTCTTTAATTGTTTCCAAATACGTATGCCACTTTCCTCTATAAATTTTCTGATGTATTTTAGTATTGGCAAATAAAATCGAGCTAATTTCGAAAGGTGAACAATCTTCCTTTTCCATTTTTAACCAGTTTGGTTGTTTATCTACTTCTTCCAACCAAAAATTCATACTTTTAATATTAGCTGCCCTGTAATAAAACATACAATTAGGCAATGCAAAACCTCCGTTTATTTTTGATATGCATAGATGTTTTTTTATTTATTCTATGGCTCTTATAATCCCAAATAAAATTGGTAACTATAGAGTCCACTTTCTTAAAAAAAATGTTAGGAAGATATATCAGGGTCAGTTGAAACAGGTATAATAATTGCGGAAGAAAAATCATTTTTATCGCATTAATTCTACCTAGCATTGAAATAGGTAATGTTTTCCAATATAGGATATTCTTAAGTTGTTTATTCAATAGGGGTGGGAAATTAGATCTTATTAAAGAATCATATCTTTTTGTTACATGAATTCCAAGATATTTGATTCTTTCATTTGCTATCTTAAAAGGATATTGTTATAATATATGTCAGTTATTTCCCATTATTGGCATGTTCACTTTTATTCCAATTAATTCTATTTCCTGAAAACAATCCAAATTTAGTTATTAAATCTAATGTTAGAAATACTAATTTCTGGCTTTGTAATATAAGGTAATACATCATCTGCATATAAAGAGATTTTATTTTCAGTTTCTTTGGTTTCATACCCGTATATTTCAGGATGTGATCTCATGTATTGTGCTAATGGTTCAATTGCCAGTGCGAACAGTAGTGGAGATAGAGGACAACCTTGCCTACAGCCTCGGAATACATTAAATTTAGTTGATAATATTTGATTTGTTAATATTCTAGCTGTTGGCTTGGTATATAGTAGCTTAACACATGTTATAAACTTCTCTCCCAACTGAAAAGTTTCCATAACCGAAAATAAATAAGACCATTCAATCTGATCAAAAGCTTTCTCTGCATCTAATTAAATAATTGCTAAATCTTTATTAATATTTCTTTTCGAGTATATAATATTGAATAATTGTCTCAGGTTGTTTGAGGAGTATCATTTTGGTATAAATCCTGTTTGATCTGAATGAATTACTTTATTAATTACTGTATTTAGTCTTTGTGCTAGTATTTTGGTTAATATTTTTTGATCAGTATTTAAAAGAGCCATGGCTCTATACGACCCTGGATCATCCAGATCTTTATCTGATTTAGGTATGAGCGTTATAATAGATTCATTTAATGTTTCTGGTAACTTCTGTTGTGCATAAATGTATTCATAAAATGTCTTCAAACGTGGTGCTATCATATCATAGAATGTTTTATAAAATTCTGATCCAATACCATCCGGTCCTGGAGTTTTACCATTATTTAATGACCTAATAGATTCTTCGATTTCTTTAGTAGTTATTTCAGCGTTGAGTGATTCTCTATTTTCTGAATCCAGTCCTTTTAGATTACAATTTTTTTTAAATGTTTCTATTCCTGTCCGATTTTCTGTCATTTTGGCTAACTATAAATTTTTATAATATTGCAAAAATCTCTCATTTATATCTTTAGTTTGTACTAGTAATTCCCCTTTGTCTGATTTAATCCTATGGATTAAGTTTTCTCCCTCCAATTTTCATAATTGACGAGCAAATAATTTTTGTGGTTTATCTCCGAATTCAAATTGTATTTGTTTAGTATATTGGTAGAGTTTTACAACTTGGTCTGACTGTATTTTATTTAATTTATATTTCAATGCAAAGATTTTATTATGTATTATCGTGGTTGGGTTAGCAGCGTTTTCTGGTCTAATTGTTTGATCTCCTTTCCCAATGCCTGTTGTTCCCTCCTATTCTCTTTATTATAAAATGCTTGAGAGGATATCATAATTCCCCGAACATATGCTTTAAAAGTTTCCCATAATAGGGATGAAGGTATTTTTGGCTTATCATTTATTTCAAAGAAAATCTTAAACTGTTTTGTGATGTATTCTTGAGTTATTTTGTCTTTTAAAATTTGTGGGTTAAATCTCCATTGTCCCTGTTTTTCCATTTTACCAGTTATTTTCATCTTAAAAGTTAAAGGTTCATGATCTGAGATTATAATATTATGATATTTTGAATTATAAGTGAGTGGGATAAGTTTTAAATCTACCAAAAAATAGTCTATTCTTGAATAAGTTTTATGCACAGGTGAGTAAAATGAGTATTCTCGTCCAGCTGGGTTTTGCATTCTCTAAACATCTTTAATATTACTAGTATCTGTATATGCATTTATTAGATCACTGGAATGAAATTTAAGTTTCCGTTGTTTTGATGATCTGTCAAATACGGATCTAGTGTACAATTTAAATCTCCTCCAATTATTAAGTTGAGTTGTGATAATTCTGGGATAATATTATTTTTTTTTTTAAAACAGTGGGCTGTCAAAGTTTGATCCATATACATTGACAAAAATCATTTTTTGTGTGTATAATTCTCCTATTTACAATAATATATCTACCATCACTATCAGTTATAGTTGTAGTGTGTTTAAATGAAGTGCCTTTACAAATTAATATTGCTACACCTCTAGATTTGTGTGTGAAAGAAGAATGATACACTTTGTCAATCCATTTAGCCTTTAATCTATGTTCTGCCTCTTTTTTCAGATGTGTCTCTTGGATGAATGCCACATCTACTTTAAGTGCTTTTAAATGTGCTAATACTTTACCTCTCTTAATTGGTTCGTTAATACCTTTAACATTCCAGCTACAAAATGTTATTCCTCCATTCCCCATATTCGTTTGTAAGTCTTTCATCTTTTATCTAAAGGGATATATAATAGGGCCAATGGTTCAGCTCGACATACCTGACTTTACACCCGAACTCCGAATAGATAAATTTCAAGACCCTTGGGTATCTCTCACGTATATACCTTCTTTCTATTAATTTATAACTCCATTCAAATATAAAATAATAATAACAAGAAATAGTATTAAAAAAAGGATAGATTAAGAGATTATTAATGTGCACAAAGAGAGAAATATTGGTGTAGTTAGTGTTAGCCATACTACCATGGTTAGCAATCTACAGACTTCTGTAGTCGATGTTATAAACTTATCCATCTCCATGGTTCATTAAAATTGTTATTCCATAAAAATATTTAACCGGGAGTATTAAACTCTGATGCGTACAAGATCCATCGGTCAAGTATATGATAATATCTATGCTTAATACATATTAAAAGATATGATAATAAGAAAATATAAAAAATAAAGTAATAATAAAAAATAAAAAAGGGAAGAAAAATATAGAATAAATAAATAAATAAATAAAAAGTACCAGGGGGGTACTATTTACTTAATTCTAAGTAAATCAGCTATAATTAGTTGTTAATCATTACTTGGTAGTTATTAGCTTGAATTAATAATAATACTGCAGTATTAATTTTAGTATGTGTTAGTTATTAATATTAGTAGTGTTACTATTCTAATTATTAGTATCCATAGGAGAGTCTCCACTCCGTATCTCCCCGAATCTCCAATCCGCATCCTTCTCCATCTTCTTTAGATGAAACAAGTCCATAGTCCACTCCAATCTTGAAAGTACAATTTATTTGTTGGTATAGTTCATCTTTGAAGATTTCATTCAGTCTACCTCTCGCTCCTTAATCCCTTGAGCAAAGTTCATTGCATCCGCTGGGTTTTTGAAATAAAGTTCTTCCTGGTTGTAGGTAATTCTCAGGGTGGCTGGGTACCTAAGACTGTACTTCAGATTCTTCACTTCCCTCAAAATTCTTTTGGTCTCATTGAACGCATTTCGTTTCTTGGAGACCTCTGCTGGATAGTCTCGATAAATGCTGATCGAATCTTCTTCATATGTAAGATTTCTACTTTTTATAATTTTGTTCATCATCTCCTCCAGGACATGATCATACTGGACTTTTACTATCATTTGTCTTGGAGGAGCGTCTTGCCTTGTATAACGTCTCATTACTCTGTGTGCTCGGGCTAGTAAAGGCTTTTGTTCCAGAGATAAAACCTTTTGCAATAAGTTTGCAGTAAACTCTCGGGTATCTTGATTCATTTCTCTCCCTTCTCGAATACCCACGATCCTTAGGTTCTGTCTTCTCTGGCGTCCTTCCAACTCGGTACATTTATCAGTTATTTTGCCAGTAAATCAGATTAACGTTGAGTTTCTTTGAGGAGTGTTTTCGTAGTCTGAGTACTTGTTTCGGCTAGTTCTTCTAACCTCTTCAAGGTTCTTTATGGCCGTCGACTGCTCCTTGATTTCTTCCACCATGGGTTCCATTTCTGTTTCCACCTTATTTTCAATTTTTATCATTCATCTCTTCCACTATATTTGCAGAATATTTGTTAATGTTAATATTTCTGCAATTTCCTTTCGCAGTTTGTCAGATAATTCCGTGGCCGAGCTATAGATTTCAGACTTTAACTCCTTCATCTCCTTGATTTTTTCTATTTCTTCCTTAAAATTCATTTTTGCCAATTCAGTCTTTAATTCCAATTTTATTTCTTTCTTTAACTCTGCCATTTCTTGTACAAAAAAAACTTTGAGTTCTTCAATTTCCGATTTTTTCTTCGATTTTTTCGACACATCTTCTAGGGATAGTGTCCTACCTGAGGCCGAGTCTCCAGTCGGGCCTTGTTCTTGTTCTGCCATTTTCCTTGTATACCGGAGTTTTGTTTTATTCTAGTAGCTTGTGCAACATTGAGAATCCACCATTGCAATTCAGCTAAAACTTTAGTTGGTAACTGCATGGACCTATCAATGACCTGCACACTTTTTATTTTATTTTTATTTATTTATGTGTGTGTGTGTGTGTGTGTGTGTGTGTGTGTGTGTGTGTGTGTGTGTGTGTGTGTGTGTGTGTGTGTGTGTGTGTGTGAATTTCTTTATTTATTTACTTTTTCTTTTAATTGCTTCTCCTCGGGCTCTCAGCAGACTTTGATAATGCAGAAGACCAAACTCAACAGCAGGAATGCTGCTACCATTTACCAATACCCGTAGCTACTTCTTGGATGGAGGGATAAGGTCTCTCAGCGAGACATGTACAGACATTTGTAATATTCCCAATCTTATCTTTTAACAAGTTACTGACATATCATTACTGAATTAATGACAAACCACAAATAATCAATTGTTTGGGATGGCTGTAACTGAAATGTTGTTGGATGGGCAGAACCCTAGCCTTTCAATAGGCTTATGGTTGCTGAAACCAGTTCTTCAGCTGCCTCCTGAGTGGCATTTACAATTAACATATCCTCTAGATAAGCCATTACAATGTGATTCTGAGCCCTCAGTAACACCAGTGCTGGTTTCAATAATTATGTGAACAGCCTGAGAGCTGAAGTTAACCCATTAAGTAATTCTTTAAATTGCCTCAGCTGACCCATCGAATTAACTTAAAGTACCTGCGATAATGGTGCATTGGTACTGAATAATAAGGTATCTTTTTTTTTTTACGTCTATAGTAACCATATAGCAGCCTTGTGATAACAACTGTGTTACAGTGTTGAACGTGTACTTTATTAAATGCCTATACTGAACATATGAATTAAGTTTGTGAGGTCCAGAATGTTTCTGCAACGCCCATCTTCTTCTGTTTGCGATATATTTTATACCTGATGAGTTTCTGGTGCAGCAAATACCAAACCGATCAATATTATGCAGCATCATTCATTATTTAAAAAAAATTGTAATCTTACACCCAACCAGAGGTTGTACCCCAGAATTCTATGTGCGATGGAATAAAGTTACTGTACCTCCGTAATTGAACCAGAATTGTTTTGGAAAATTGTCACCAATAATTAATCTGGTTATTGTTTGTCCTACATAGTCCTGCATTTTTTGGGTATAATGTTGGCCAAGTGGCAATTTTCATCATACAATTAGGTTTGAATAGGCACTGCAGAGTAACGCAAGCCTGTCTTATAAGTTTTGGACTTTTTATCGACCCTTGTATGTTTTCCCCAAATGCAGTGATGCCAACTGAATATCAGCTAGAGGACATGCTGGAAACATATTTCTTGCCCTCGCATCGTAACACTCATGGGTGCCCAAATTACCGAGTTTACTGTTGGCACCCTGAGCGAGGCACAATAGACAGGTATAAATATTTTTACTGTTTCAGTCACAACAGTTTCTTGGAGCAGGTGAGAAACCAAATAATGTTGGCAGCCAGGTCTCATCCATAGCCTCACCAGTCCATACCGATATAGCAAACTTGATGCTACATCGGGAACACCCGGAGTGTGGCTCTTGTGCTCTGGTGTATACACATAAGTAGGGACACCAGTTTCAGGGTCAGTTTCCTCCTGCCCTGATACTCCCGAGTCTTGCTCTAGGAGACCTCATCCAGACCTAAACAAGGCACTGGAGAGTCAGATTCCCATTAAAAAAAAAAAAAAATCTTAACAGGCACCATACTAAGTGTATGGAACTCCTCGGGATCTGCCTGGGAATCTCTGGGTCTTTGGACCCTTGACTGATTAAAGTTTAGAGCATTTTAGTCTTGCTCTAGGGAGACCTCATCCAGACCTAAGAAGGTACTGGAGAGCCAGATTCCCATTTTTTTTTTTTTACATGCACCATTCATAGTTTATGGAACTCCTTTGGAGGCTGCCTGGGAATCTTTGGGTCTTGGACCCTTGACTGAGTAAAGTGTGGAGCATTTTCTCCATTTTCAGTCTCCCCCACATTCTTGTCCTTTTTTGGAGGAGAGTAACTTTATTTACATTTCCTTGTGTATTTGTGCATAATCATATATGTTCATGTTTAGAATTATAGATTCTGACAGGCACATTCTACTTGCAGAATGTTTATATTACTCTCACTTTTACACAGTTCTCCCAATATAAGGGTTGATGTGGCTGTATTGGGTATAATACTTTGTACCCATCTCTCTGCTTCTGCTGGCCCCAGAATCAACCTTTGTATATACCTGCTTGTTCTCTCAGAGCAGGGGTGAAAGTTTAATAATGTACATATCATACACATCAACTAAGGAACTGCATCTGGTAATACATACTCAGGGCAGACCTTGTATGCTTACCTTTCGTTGTGGCCTTCGCCCGAACGACTCTAGAGCAGCTGGAGGGTATTACCTACGGAATAACGGCCACTGGTATCAGAACCGTCACCGCACTTATCTATTTTGCCGATCGCTGCGATGGGACCGCAATACTGCGTGGCCCATGCTTGCTCCTCTCGCTGAACAGGCTCCTGCTGACTCACAAGCCAGCCTTACGGAGCTTAAATCTCGCTGGAAGTTTTAAAAACTTACCTGCGAGGTTTCTTACTTACCCACTGGTGGAGCTGCGCTCTCCAGCTCCATACAATGCGAAATGCGTCAATGTAATGACGCGCATGCACCTGGCGGGGCTTCTTCACGTAGTCACTCACGTGACTCCGAAGTAAAATTGTAGTTTACTACCTCTTTCAATGTTCATTTCAACCCTGTTTGTTAAGGTGGGGTGTAAGAAATAACTGCAGATGCTGGTTTAAACTGTAGATAGACACAAAAAGCTAGAGTAACTCAGCGGGACAGGCAGCACGGGACAGGAGAGAAAGAATGGGTGACGTTCGGGTCAAGACCTTTCTTCAGACTGGTTAGGGATAAGGGAAACGAGAGATATAGACTGATGTGGAGATAAAGAACAATCAATGAAAGATATGCAAAAAAGTAACGATGATAAAGGAAACAGGCCATTGTAAGCTGTTTGTAGGGTGAAAATGAAAAGCTATTGTGACTTGGGTGAGGGAGGGATAGAGAGAGAGGGAATGCTGGTGCTTCCTGAAGTGAGATAAATCAATACCATTGGGCTGTAGGCTGCAAAATATGAGATGCTGTTCCTCCAATTTGTGTTTAGCCTCACTCTGACAATGGAGGAGACCGAGGACAGAAAGGTCTGTGTAGGAATCGGAATGAGAATTAAAGTGTCCAGCAATAGGCAGATCTGATAGGTTCACGCGGTCTGAGCGAATGTGTGCTGCGAATCGATCGTCCAGTCTGCGTTTGGTCTCGCCAATGTATAAGAGTCCACATCTTGAACAACGGATACAGTAGATGAGGTTGGAGGAGGTGCAAGTGAACCTCTGCCTAACCTGAAAGGACTGTTGGGGTCCCTAGACAGAGTTGAGAGAGGGGGTATAGCACTTGCGGTTACAAGAATGGACAAACCAGAATAATGGTGTATTTGTAAGTTTACATTGATACAATGTAATGATACAATGTAAATTTATTTGTGGAATATTCTGTGTAAATTTATTTGTGGAATATCCACGGTAGACAGTATGCCCTAGAAAACGTAACATTTGTTAAAGGACACTTTCAAAAATACATCATAAATCTTTAACAATACCACAGTCAAAAAAACAAGAGAAGTTCTTCAAAAATAAATCCCTGCAGGGGATCGGAGGAGGAGTGGAAAATGTCCTTTTGATTCCATTGTACTTCTGGTATTGGAAAGTATATTTTTATCACTATATTTCCTAGCTGCTCAGAATGTGGCCTGGCTAATCCATCACATCATCATTTTTTTTTTGCCTTCCAAACAAAACTTTTAGAATTCACTTTCAATAAGACTTTAAAATTATTTATTGTCCTTAGATTAACAGGAATAATTCTGCTAACTGAAGATAACGTGTGCACTTTCTTCGAACTCATCATCATGCTTTTGGGCGGTTATTTGTCTGAGGTTGCTTTTCATCCATTTTGCTTGAATAATCCACAACTAGTCATGTTTTAATGCATTTCTAATGTATTTAATTGATGTATTTTCAGGGACCACCTGGAATAGATGGAAAAAATGGGTTTTCTGGACCTCCAGGGATTAAGGCAAGTAATTCTTGATTTATTTATTTCTGGAAACTAAGCACATTAAAATTGTCCAGTTGGATTCATGCAGTCAATTCCAATGAGGCTGATTTGTCTTTTCAATAACCCAGGGGCAAGATGGAGAGCCAGGACGAGATGGTTTACCAGGAAAGTCCGGTGAACAGGTAGGGGAAGGACGTTTGTTTCATTCCTCAGGTTATTTAATATTAGCTGTGTGTAAAGTAGGTATATATTAGTGTGGTAGAAAAGTTGCTTACTTATATTTTACCTGTTTTACAGGGAGAATCTGGGAATCCAGGTATCTCAGGGCCCAGTGGACAAAAGGTAAGGGAAATCTTTCAAAACACATACTTTTCAGAATGAATCAGTTCACACACTCCTTTCTCATGTAGTTCCCTGAATAATCCCCAAAGCTTTCATTTTGCTAACAATTATGTTGTCGCCCCATCACCCCCAGCAGATCTATGATGTCTCCTTGACCACTCTCCAGTTTCAATTCTAATCAGTTTCCAATGGCAGCTTTCAATCAGAGATTTGTCATCTTTGTTTTTAGAAGGTCCAACCTTTTTTTTGACTGACCAAGCGTCGGAGAGATCTGTTGTTTTCTGCCCAATCTCCACTGCCCTCCAAAGTAAATACATCTGTTTATTCAAGTTCCCCTTTGTCCTGCATCACACGGGGACAATTCCCCATGATTGGCATTCTCCAAGGCCAGTACCCAAAAGACTGCTTCTGATCAATGGCTGTGGATAAATGTTTGACCAAATGGTGTGTGGACAACTTCACCAGGAACTTCCCAAGGCCTGGGGAAATAATACCACGTTCCACTGAATATAATAACATTTACACAATCTATGAAGGAATTGTATACAATTTTGACTGAGGAAATCTCTCCAAAGTTGCTGCTGCTTCCTCCTCTCAATCACCTCTCCAATATTCTAACATCACCCTCTGATCCCTATCATTCCAATACACCCAAATACTTACTGTATGTTCAACTAGCTATTGGTAGCTTCTGCAACAACTTGGGGAAATTTCATTGAGAGAATCCTGGACACTATATACCAATTCACTTCTTGCTGCTTTAAAGCCTAGCATGTTGATGCATCTCCCATGTAGTTGATGGTTTAACAAGTTGCACATTAGTAAAAGAACAATTATCTGACCCGTGCTGGTCAAACCATGAACCACATGAAATGAATGATTGAAACCCTGCATTTAATGGTGCCTGTGTCTGGTCAGCCTTTTTTTCTAATGTAAACGCATGGAGAAAGTTTAGGCATATGTTAAGTAAGATCAAAGGGAGTACAGAAGACTACGTTTCACCTTCAGTTAGATATGAAAATATGAGAGATAAAGAGGTTTGTAATTTTGAAACCAGATACCTAAACCAATGATGGTGCGAGACCTTCCCCCAATAATTTTGCTGGATTAGTTTTGTATAATTTAACTTCCAATCTGCAATGATGTCCATTGATTGAACTGATGCCATTAGTGATGCTTCTAATGCACAGTATTTAATTACCTTTCAGGGAGAAATAGGCCTCCCAGGATTACATGGCCTACCAGGCTCAAAGGGATTAAAAGGAAACAAGGTCGGTAAATGTTTTATATCTTTAAGATCCAATGGCCTGTAGCATTAAGTTTTAAACATCTAGTTTGGATTTTGTTTTGTTTTGTTTAGTTTAGATCATCGTCATGTGAACCGAGGTACAGTGAAAAGCTTTTGTTGTGCACCCAACTAGTCAGCGGAAAGACTACACATGATTACAATCAAGCCACAGTGTACAGATACAGTTTACATGATCAAGGGAATAACATTTAATGCAAGATAAAATTCTGTAAAGTCCAATTAAAGATAGTCCAACAGCCTCCAATGTGGAGTTGGTGGCTCAGGACCACTCTGTAGTTGTTAATAGGATGGTTCAGTTGCCTGATAACAGCTGGGAAGAAACTGTCCCTGAATCTGGAGATGTGTGTTTTCACCAGAGCCATGTTATCTGCATAAACACGTGTATTATTCCAGATGCTAAGAATCTGAAATAAAAGCAGAAATGCTGAGGATGAGGGTACACAAAAGGCTGGAGAAACTCAGCAGGTGCAGTAGCATCTAAGGAGTGAAGAAGATAGGCAACGTTTTGGGCCGAAACCCTTCTTCAGACTGATAGGAGGTGGGGGGGTGGGGAGAAGAAATGAAAGAGGAGGAGGAGGAGCCCAAGGGCTGAGGGAGAGGTGGGAAGGGGAGGAGACAGCAAGGGTTAACAGAATTGAGAAAATTCAATGTTCAAGCCCAGAGGATGCAGACCCCAAGCGGAATATGAGGTGCTGTTCCTCCAATTTGCGCTGTTGCTCACTCTGGCCGTGGAGGAGGCCCAGGACAGAGAGGTCGGATGCGGAATGGGAGGGAGAGTTGAAGTGCTGAGCCACCGGGAGGTCGGGTTGGTTATTGCGGACTGAGCGGAGGTGTTCGGCGAAACGATCGCCAAGCCTCCGCTTGGTCTCACCGATATAGATCAGCTGGCATCTAGAGCAGCGGATGCAGTAGATGAGGTTGGAGGAGGTGCAGATGATCCTCTGTCAGACCTGGAAGGACTGCTTGGGTCCCTGAAAGGAGTGGAGGGGGGAGGTAAAGGCTTTGCTGAGGATGAGAATAGGTTGGGCAGCATCCGTGGTAAAAGAGGCAAAATTAGCATTTCACGTCCCTGACCTCACATCAGAAATCCAAAATGAAAAATTATTGTTGGGGCAGGGAATCTGAAATAAGTGCCTCTGGTCAAGCTGGATCTGTGATAAGAGAAAGTAAGTTAAGACCAGGTTGATGATAGCAGATCAATATTAAGGTAATTTCTCTCACCACCGATGTTGCCCCACACAGCGAGTATTCCCTGCAGGTGTTTATTCCCTGCATATTTGTTTATTTTGATCAGATTTGTACAGGTTGCTGTGAAAAATCTGTTCTGCCTGTGGCTTGTGTTTTCCATGATCGAGACAGAGAGACCAATATATTGATGATGCTGGGAAAGTCTATTGTTTCTACATGTTGCACCATTTAAGTGCTACGTTCTGTTTACACAGGGTGAACTAGGAGACCAAGGACCAACCGGGCCAAAAGCAGAAAAAGGTGAAAAGGTGAGAAATATTTAATTAAAAATTAGAATATAAATTGAATTAAGAATTGGCCCATATTTACAGATGTTCCTTTGTCTCATGTCCTAGGGTTCTGTTGGAGCTCCTGGTTCTCCAGGCTTACCAGGGACGGTGAGTAACATGAAATGATGAACTCGATGACCCATTTTAAGGAATCAGTGTCCTGATAATATTCACTCATACATTGCATCAGGTCCTGTGTAAAGCCGGCATACTTTACATGTTACTTCACGAACCATGGGGTAGTCATAGTGATTATAGTGACAGATTCAGAATTCATGATGCTATATGTGAGCCAAACATGGTTCACAACAATACGACACAACTTGTCAGATTGTAGCAGACAATTTTCCCATTAAAAAAGACAGTATGAAGGTGTCACGGCAGGTCATTAGCACTCCAATCTTATCAGTGTTTAACACATATCCATATGCCAACATGCCAGTCGCTCGCATTGCACCTCCAGAATAAATCAGTGCAGTAAACTGAAGCAGTTTAATGCAGATATCCTACAGGTTAGACTAGATTTATTTTCTCCTCTTTATTTCCTAGGCAACTGATGGTTTTCCTGTACCTGGGATACAGGTAGGTTCGAAATAAAAACCAGTTTTCTTTAATAATACTACATAAAATTCTTCATCGGGTTTTGAAATTAGATAGTAACTAACAAAGGAATTTTTAATTGGTAGAAGAATTTACATTTGACTTTTCCAATGTACGAATCCACACAGACTTTTAAAAATTCTGATCATAACTGGTTTGCACCAGGATAGATCTCAAGCAGAGATCTGCTCACGGACCCGCTGAATTAAAACACGGACTCTGCATATTCAAGAGTCTGATGTATTCAAGAGATTGTTAGATATAGCTCTTAGGGCTAACAGAATCAAGGGATATGGGAGGAAAGCAGGAACGGGGTACTGATTTTGGATGATCAGCCATGATCATATTGAATGGTGGTGCTGGCTCGAAGAGCCGAATGGCCTATTCCTGCACCTATTTTCTATGTTTCTACCATGGCCAATCTGAATATTAGCCAAGCCCAAGGGCATTAAATGTTTTTGCCATTGTCCTGACGTTGATACATATTGTCCAGTTCCTTGTGGCACGGATCAGGCCATCAAGCTTTTCATGAGAGGTTTGAATTATTATGACTATTATATTGGTAACTATAGGTGCCAGAGATGTCTTATACCTTCAAAACTCAAAGCAGATTACAAATGCTGTTTAAAGCTGTAAGTAGTAGATTCACCGTGGATAAATAGCTTAAAAATCTCACAGTTTAAGTTCACACTTCACAAAATATTATAAGACAGCCAAGATCTGTGGAGCCAGAGCTTCCAGTGAGGGTTGATGAGAAATAATTTCAGTCACAGTCACATAGTCACAGGTAGGTTAATTTATTCATGTGTGTATATATTTGTATAATGGTATATGAACACACTGATCTGTTTTTGTAGTCAATGCCTACTATGTTCTGTTGTGCTGAAGCAAAGCAAGAATTTCATTGTCCTATCAGGGACACATGACAATAAACTCACTTGAACTTGAACTATACTGATAACAGCTGTGCATTTATATTCCAATTCAAAACCTGATTCCTTTAACTAAAATGGATCTGAATTTCTGAAACTACTTTGTGTATACATTCACAGCGAGAAATCTGAGATGAATTTTTTCCTCATTACCTTTGTGAGAAGCTGGAAGATTAGGTAGCAGATACGTGGGAACATCACAGCACTTTCACCTTCTCTTAAGAAAATATATTATTGCACCATAGTCATCATTGAAAAGAGCTAACACTTCCTAACAGAATTTTTGGGAGGAACATGGAATGCAAAGAATTCACCGGTATAATCCTCAGCAAACTATGGCCTTGCAGGCTATATCCGCATTCTATTTGCTAAGTAAATCTGCGGCACGGTGGTGCAGCGGTAAATTTGCTGATCCTCCGTTTACTCTCACACTACAAAGACATACAGGTAGGCAGGTAAATTGGCTTGGTGTATTTGTCAATTGTCGCTAGTGTGTGTAGGATAGTGTTAACGTGCTGCCTGATTGCTGGTCGGCACGGACTCGGTGGACCAAAGGGCCTGTTTCTGCACTGTGTCTCTAAACTAAATTAAGCTAAGCTAAACTAATGAAATTAGAAAATTTGCAGAAATCCATACCCTGGAGACAAAGCAAACAAGCATTTTTTTTCATATTTATATTTACAAAGATTCTCTTCTTTGGAAACATAATCTATATCACTCTGATCCTGGAGAGCAGTGACTGATTGCCGTTTCTATTATTTTTTTTAATTTTCTACAGGGCCTTAATGGAGAGAAAGGAGAGAAAGGAGATCCTGGAGAACCAGGAGAGCCCGTAAGTATTAGCCATCTGATTATTTAAAGCATTGTCTTAAATTGTCATTGATGTAACATTGCATAAGGAGTTTAAGAAAGTTAACCAAGAAAGTTAACCATGACACACTGGTCAACCTGAGGAGCACCTTCAGCAACAGACTGTTTCCACCAAGTTGCAGCACAGAACGCCACAGGAGATCCTTTAAATAACTTTATTTTGAACAAGATCTCCTCTTTTAACCACCTTATCAAAGTCAGTTATTAATGAGCCATAAATTTGCCAGTGATGTCAAAATCTCCCAGCCAATAAATGAATTTGAAAATGACCACCTGGCAGCAGCATTTATCAGTTTGCACAGCACTCCTTGGGGAAAAACTTTGTTTACTGGGCTCCAAAGTAAATCATTTTTAAATAATGTGTTTCTCATTATGCAGTCAATGTTTTTTGTACTATGTATTGTAGAGGTAGTGAAATCTTGATGCCCAGGTATGGCATTGTTTACTTTTATTCACCACACAGGGGCAGTATAGCACCATTTAAGTTATTTCCCTGAGGTTAAAGTGTTAGGACACAGAAATTAAGATGTACAATCTTGGAACTATCTGATGGATATTTGACAATCATGGAACTAAAAGTCAATTGAGGTAACAAAAATGCAGGGGTGAACATACATTAGCCATGATCTTATTAAATGGCAGAGTGGGCTTGAGAGGCAGGGGTAACCAAGTCCTCCCTAATTTGTTAAAGAAGGAACTGCAGATGCTGGAGAATCGAGGGTACACAAAAGGCTGGAGAAACTCAGCGGGTGCAGCAGCATCTAAGGAGCGAAGGAGATGGGCGACGTTTCGGGTCGAGACCCTTCTTCAGACTGGTCAGGGATCAGGGAAATGAGAGATATAGACGGTGATGTGGAGAGATAAAGAACAATGAATGAAAGATATACAAAAAAGTATCGATGATAAAGGGAACAAGCCATTGTAAGCTGTTTGTCGTGTGAAAATGAAAAGCTGGTGCGACTAGGGTGGGGTTGGGAGATAGAGAGAGAGGGAATGCCAGGGCCCGAGGGCTGAGGGAGAGGTGGGAATGGGAGGAGACAGCAAGGGTTAACAGAATTGAGAAAGTTCAATGTTCAAGCCCAAAGGATGCAGATTCCCCAAGCGGAATATGAGGTGCTGTTCCTCCAACTTGCGGTGTTGCTCACTCTGGCCGTGGAGGAGGCCCTAGGACCAAGAGGTCGGATACGGAATGGGAGGGGGAGTTGAAGTGCTGAGCCACCGGGAGGTTGGGTTGGTTAATGCGGACCGGGCGGAGGTGTTCGCGAAACGATCGCCAAGCCTCCGCTTGGTCTCACCGATATAGATCATCTGGCATCTGGAGCAGAGGATGCAGTAAATGAGGTTGGAGGAGGTGCAGGTGAACCTCTGTCGGACCTGGAAGGACTGCTTGGGTCCCTGAAAGCAGTGGAGGCAGGAGGTGCCAGGGGCTTTGGCGACGGTTGCTGGGTGGGGCGGGGGGCGCAGCTGGCCAATCTCCCCGGCGCGGTGGGGGTGCGGGCGGGGTGCTGCGGCTGCTTGGCTTGATGTGCAACATCCCTGGTTCCTTGGGAGTAGGAGCGGGGCAGGGCTGGAGCAGATGTCTCCCCCGCCTCGGACATCGCAGGAGTAGGCCATTCAGCCCTTCGAGCCTGCACCGCCATTTCAATATGATCATGGCTGATCATCCAAAGTACCTGATACCCTCTGATCCCCTTAGCCACAAGGGCCACATCAATCACTCTTAAATATAGCCAATGAACTGGCCTCAACTACCCTCTGTGGCAGAGAGTTCCAGAGACTCACCACTCTCTGTGTGAAGAAAGTCTTTCTCATCTCGGTCTTAAAGGATTTCCCCCTTATCCTTAAGCTGTGACCCCTTGTCCTGGACTTCCCAACATCGGGAACAATCTTCCTGCATCTAGCCTGTCTTAAGAATTTTGTAAGGATCCCCTCTCATAATCTCCTAAAATTCCAGAGAGTATAAACCGAGTCTATCCAGGACAGTCCTGACCCCAGGAATCAGTCTGGTGGCTATGGCAATAATGTCCTTCCTCAGATTTGGAGACCAAAACTGCACACAATACCTCCAGGTGTGGTCTCACCAAGACCCTGTACAACTGAAGTAGGTACTCAAATCCTTTTGCGCTAACATACCAGGTGACTGGTGTACCATGACACCCAGCTTTCCTGTTTTTGCCACCAAAGTGGATACTGCATCTGTGCCCACTCACCCAGCCTATGTCACCCTGCAGTCTCTTAGCACCTCCTCACAGCGAACACTCCCAGCTTTGTCATCCGCAAACTGCCTTCAATTCCCTCATCCAGATCATTAATATTATATTGTAAATAGCTGGGGTCCAGCACTGAGCCCTGCGGTACCCCATAGTTACTGCCTGCCATTGTGAAAAGGACCGTTTACTCTACTCTTTGCTTCCTGAACCCCTAATACCAACCTTGTCGAAAGCCTTCTGGAAGACTGGTTCTCCCTTATCCACGCTACTAGTTACATCCTCGAAAAATTCCACAAGGTCAGACATGATTTACTTTTGTCCATGCTGGTCCAATGATTTCACCACTTTCCAAAGCTATCCCATCTTTAATAACTGACTCTAGCACCCACCCCACTGGTCTGTATTTCCCCGTTTTCTCTCTCCCTCCCTTCTTAAAAAGAGGGGCGCCAATCCTCAGGAACTACTCCAGAATCAGTTTCTTCGACTGCCCCCGGGGACATGGGCCCGATCCAGGCTGCGGATGAGGTGCGCATCTGTGCATGCTCTCCCCTGTCTCCCGCTGGCATCTGCCTCCTCTCTCTCGCTGTTACACCCGCTACCTGGCACCCCGTTCCTCAAATTAAATATATTTTCACTCATAAATCATGAATAAAGATAAGAATTAACATACAGTTTATGCAACTAACGCTTTGTTCACTGTATCTTTATAACGAGTGACCTGACAAATCCCTTGATTCATTGCGTTTTTTGGAATACCAAACTCTCTTATTGGCCGCTGCAAGTTTTCCCCATTGCATAAGGAGTGGATGCGAAAGTGGAATAACGTAGAACTAGTGTGAATGGGTGATCAGCAGTTGATGTGGACTCAGTAGGCCGAGAGGCCTGTTTCTATGCTGTATCTCTAAACTAAACTAAAGTAATCTCATGACATGAGATTTCGTAGGGGGCGCCGTCGAGTATGGCTGCCCTGCCAACGGATGTTAGTCTTTTTTTAATGTTTAGTTAGTTAAAAGTAGTGAAACTATTTTCCTCAGTACCTACCTGGTCGGAGATGTGGCTTTACTCCGAGCCGTGTTTTCGCCCCTTCCTCGCGGCCCACCGGCAGTCAGGAGCGGCGTTTCCTGCCGGGTCCAGCCGGGACTTCAGCTTCGGCGGCGGCACAGCGCTGGGGCGCCATCATGGAGTGGGCGATGCCTTGCCCGGGTCGCCGTGCGGTGGGCTGGGACCGCCGACTCCAACATCGCGGAGCTGCGGTCTGCAGTCTGTGGAGCTTCCAGCCGCAGGTGGCGCTGAGCTTTAAACACCGCGGAGCCTGGGATCTCACGACCAGATCGCCAGAGTCGGAGCTCCGACCGGCACAGCCCGTGGACTTCGGGAGCTGCGAACTCTGGGGAGGAAGCGCCCATTCCAGACACTCCGGGCCGTTGAGAGTGTTTACCCGACGCCAGAGCTTCATCATCCGGCGAGAGGGCCTGAAGCATCGGGCTGCCATAACGGCGAATGCGGAGGCCTCACTAGGCCCGACTATGGGTGAACTGGGGATGGGACTGGACTTTACTGCCTTCCCCCACAGTGGGAACCATTGTGGGGGGATGTTTTTATGTTTACTGTTAAATTCCTTATATTGTGTATTATCTTTATTTGTGTGCTGCAATGGCAAGTCAATTTTCACTACACCAATTGGTGTATGTGATAATAAATGTCCTTTGTCCTTTGTCCTTGTCCTTTGCTTTTGAGTTATTTACTGTGACTTGACGAACATTTAACTCTTAATTAGAATTCTAAAGTAGGTAATCTGGTCATTATTCCTTTATTGCTTATGGAGAGCATGTACAAGCTACTATAGCGCCCGCATAAAGAGTGTGCAGATCCCATCCTATGTAACTTGATGGATGATACGTCTGAAAAAGCTCATAAGATCCACTCATATTCTCAGCGGGACAAACATCCTAAGCACTCAAACTATGCTGGTGAGATTATTGGAGTTGACAGGCCACATCAGTGAGATATCAGATAAGTGATTGCCAAAGGTAATCCACAGCAGGCTAAATAAATCAAAGGGCCCTCAGAAGCCAGAGGAAACATCCTCAAGGGTTCCATCACTTCATTCTTGAAGCATTTTAGCATTGACCCAGAGCATCAGGAACATTTTAAATCTACTTGATTGAGTTTTCAGGATGCAGGGGTCATTGTCAAGCAAACATTTACTGCCCATTTCTAACTGCCTTGAGAAAGTGGCAATGTGCTATCTTCTTGAGTCATTGCAGTCCTTCTGATGTAAGTACTCCACAACACCATTAAGGAGTGAGGTCCAGGAATTAGGCTGAGTAATGATGAAGGAAGAGCAATACATTTTCATGCCAGAATAGTATGAACCTGCAAACCTTATCCTTCTCAGGGGTGGTCACTGGTTTGATGCAGTTAACATTGCTGAAGCTACTTTATAGATAGTACACACTGCCGCTATGATGCACTGATAGAGGAGGGAACTAATGATTGGGATGGTTGATGTTGTCAAGCAATTGTGATGCATTTAGAGTCATAGAATGATACAGTACAGAAGCAGGCCCTTCAGCCCAACTTGTCCATGACGACCAAGATACCCCATTAATGCTAGTCTGACCCAACTGCATTTGGCCAGCAAATCATTGAGACCTATTTGGTTTTCAATAGCAATCGAGCCATAATCTACCTGAATGCAAAATTTTTTACAAATAAAACATTGAAAAGTGTGGCATGCAAACGTATTCAGCCCCCTTTACTCTGATACCTCTAAATAAAATCCAGTGCAACCAATTGCCTTCAGAAGTCACCTAATTAGTAAATAGAGTCCACTGTGTAATCTAATCTCAGTATAAATACAGCTGTTCTGTGAAGGCCTCATAGGTTTGTTAGAGAACATTAGTGAACAAACAATGTTCCTTGGGCATCATGAAGCCCAAGGAACACACCAGACAGGTCAGGGATAAAGTTGTGGAGAAGTTTAAAGCAGGGTTAGGTTATAAAAAAATATCCCAAGCTTTGAACATCTCACGGAGCAGTGTTCAATCCATCATCTGAAAATGGAAAGAGTATGGCACAACTGCAAACCTACCAAGACATGGCCATCCACCTAAACTGACAGGCCGGGCAAGGAGAGCATTGATCATAGAAGCAGCCAAGAGGCCCATGGTAACTCTGGGGAAGCTGCAGAGATCCACAGCTCAGGTGGGAGAATCTGTCCACAGGACAACTATTTGTCATGCACTCCACAAATCGGGCCTTTATGGAAGAGTGGCAAGAAGAAAGCCATTGTTGAAACAAAGCCATAAGAAGTCTTGTTTGCAGTTTGCCACAAGCTATGTGGGGGACACAGCAAACGTGTGAAGGAAAGTGCTCTGGTCTGATGAGACCAAAATTGAAGTTTTTGACGTAAATGCAAAACACTATGTGTGGCAGAAAATTAACACTGCACATCACCCTGAACACACCATCCCCACTGTGTAACATGGTGGTGGCAGCATCATGCCGTGCGGATGCTTTTCTTCAGCAGGGATAGGGAAGC
Source organism: Okamejei kenojei (assembly GCA_035221665.1). Classification (NCBI taxonomy): domain Eukaryota; kingdom Metazoa; phylum Chordata; class Chondrichthyes; order Rajiformes; family Rajidae; genus Okamejei; species Okamejei kenojei. The sequence continues at coordinate 74,799,237 of CM069134.1, forward strand.
TGGTCAGAGTTCTTGGGAAGATGGATGGAGCCAAATACTGGGCAATCTTGGACGAAAACCTGTTAGAGTCTGCAAAACACTTGAGACTGGGGCAGAGGTTCACCTTCCAGCAGGACAACAACCCTAACATACAGCCAGAGCTTACAATGGAATGGTTTAGATCAAAGCATATTCATGTGTTAGAATGGCCCAGTCAAAGTCCAGACCTAAATCCAATTGAGAATCTCTGGCAAGACTTGAAAATTGCTGGTCACAGACGCTCTCCATCCAATCTGACTGAGTTTGAGCTATTTTGCAAAGAACAATGGGCAAAAATGTCAGTCTCTAGATGTGCAAAGCTGGTAGAGACATACCCCAAAAGACTTGCAGCTGTAATTGCAGCGAAAGGTGGTCCTACAAAGTATTGACTCAGGGGGGCTGAATAATTTTGCATGCCACACTTTTCAGTTTTTTATTTGTAATAAAATTTGGAAACCATGTATAATTTTCCTTCCACTTCACAATTATGCACCACTTTGTGTTGGTATATCACATAAAATCCCAATAAAATACATTTACGTTTGTGGTTGTAACGTGACAAAATTTGGAAAAGTTCAAGGGGTATGAATACTTTTGCAAGCCACTGTATAGGGGCAAATAATAGAGGGATGCAGATTAACTGCAAGCAGATGGGATTATTTTGGATTGTCATTTTAGTCACCATAGACACAGTGGACCTGTTCCTGTGCTGTATTGTACTGTTTTGTTCTTGAGGCAAAATTTTGTCTGATTCCACTAGTGCTGTCAAAAATGTATCTATTACCACCCAAACGTATTTTACACGTGTTTCTTTTTATTTCACTTAATTTGAGAATTTAAAGAAAGCAACAACTGCCAAAATGCACAGTGCATCACTCTATATATTTTAGATCTTGGAGCATTTTAAGCATCAACGATACTTACTGTATACACCGCCTGGTGAAATAGGTCTGGTTTTATGGTCATGATTATGTGAAATGTTGCTGTTTTAGGGTTCCCATGGAATACAAGGTGAAAGAGGACACCACGGAGTTACAGGTTCAAAGGTAACATTACATTTCTTCAGAATATGTACTGCAGATTCTCTTTCATGAAACTCAAAATGAAAGATGTACATGCTAGAAAAATTGGGAAAATGTCCTGTTCGTCGCTCACAACTTGTCCTTCGAAAGTGTAACACAACATCTTGTGGCTGCTGTGAACCCTCACCTGAGCTCCAGCCTGGGTTACTATCTCTACTCTTCCCTCTCCTACCTGACTCAGGTACCACTCTAATCTTCCTTAAGGGCCTCTAATCAGCGACCTTCCTTAAGGGGCACTGCGAGCTGGAATGACCGTCTGCACACACACACATCGCAAAGGCGGGGGCCAGGGAAAGCGGGGGAGCGCTGTCTGAAATTCACACCCGCGATGAACAGGAAGGTAAAAGACGACTGGTACAGTTCGATAAGCCCTTTAGAGAGCGTGGAGAGGGGGGGTGGGGGGGAGAGATGGGGAGAGAAGGGGGGGGAGAAGGAGTGGAGACACTTTTAAGAAGCCAGACAACGTTTAATAAAATTTAGTGGGCATTTAACATTAATGGTCGATTTACTTACCTTTTATTTCACAACGAGCTTTACCTTCGACTACCTTCGATTAACTTTGATTGACCGACTACCTACAAACAGCATTTTGACCTACTAGAACTTACCTCGACTAAACCCACGAGTAAAAAAATATAGATTTTTTTCCATGGCGACCTTTTCTTACTCGCGGGCATTTTTCAGCATGTTGAAAAATATGCCGCAACCTTGCTGGGGCCTCGAGTACACGGGGACTACTCTCGAGCATGCAGGAGAGTTACAAAGACCTCCTAGGACCTTGTGTCAACCATGCTGCGAGTATGAGTCGAGGGCAAACTCGTCTGAACTCGCGAATCAGGTAGCCGCAATGGGACAGCCCCTTGGCTCCACATGACTTTCCAGCTTTGTCCCACTTGTTCCCCTCACCTCTTTCTTAAAGCTATTTCCTCAAAGGAGTACCCCAACTTGAAACATTGTCTGCCCATTTTTTTCCACAGATACTGCCTGACTGGCTGAGTTCTTCAGCATATTGGGGTTTTTTTTACATTTTTTTACATTTCTTCTCCCCAACAATTCAAAATAAATGAGATACACTAGTCAACTCTTTGTCATCTTATTGGTCTTAAATGTATCATGCAATAATATCACAATGATTAATAACTAGAAATATCAATCCAATTTTAATTTGCTTTTTGAAAATTAGACAAACATATTTTCAAGATCGATTTGGGTAAATTAGCCAATTCATTAAATTTACAAAAGAAAATCAAAGCTTTAAACTGTTGATTGTTGCCCATATATTTAAAAGATTCAGCTAAATTTAAAAATCTGGTCAAAAGTTTATAATATGGCACTTTTGAATCTTCAGTGAAAGATCGTGGAAACTCTTGTAGTACTGCAAATAATCTGCATTTAAGATTAAGCTTTGCTCAGCTCCGGTGAGGCCAACTTTAGAGAAACTGTGCCAAATGAAAATTCTGGGCCAGAATGTTTTATGTTCTACAAAGACGCAGGAGACTGCAGATACTGAAATCTGGACCAACAAACAATCTACTGGAGGAACTCTGCAGTGCCTATGGGGGAGAAAGCATCGTCAAACCCTGCACAAGATGTTGCTTGATCCACTGAGTTCCTCCAGCAGATCACATTGTTTATTACTGTACTTGAGCATATGTTATTCAGAAATGAATTCAGTTTTCACAGCATCTTTAACTGACATTGGTTATCTTTAACTATCAGGGTCAACATGGTAATCCTGGACCACCTGGGATGGTTGGGGCTAAAGGAGAAATGGTAAGTTATTTATTTAAATCTCATTAATTTGGCTGATAAACAATAGACAATAGACAATAGGTGCAGGAGTAGGCCATTCAGCCCTTTGAGCCAGCACCACCATTCAATGTGATCATGGGTGATCATCCCCAATCAGTACCCCGTTCCTGCCTTCTCCCCATATCCCCTGACTCCGCTATCTTTAAGAGCCCTGTCTAGCTCTCTCTTGATACATACCAATTGTTTTGTGTATGTCAAAACTAACAAAGCTATTAATTTAAAAAAAAACTCTTATCTGAGAGGAATTGATGTAACCACCCCTTTCAATAAATCTGGAGATTTTTTGTTTTTCTTATATCCTGTTCTCTCCACTACGTTTAACCAACGTCCAGATCATAAGCATTTGTTACATTAAATACCTTTCCTCATCATCCTTTGTTTTTTTTTGTTTTGTATTAAATTGTCAATGCTGGTTTCAGAACGTCTTGCTGTGGAATACTTTGTCCTTAATTGTTGTGCTTATATCTCTGCTAAATCTGACCGTAATTTTGTTTACAGAAGGCGAACAACCATAGATCTTTCAGTCTCTCCACATAGCTGGTCTCTGCACGCTTCAGTAATCATCTTCCACACCCTTTTCCACTGACAGGAGGTGCATGCAAATGGCCACTGTCATTAGCTGGATAATTGTGCCCAAATAGTCATTTAAAACAATGACCATAATGTCTTGTTTCGATTAACCTGCAGCCTGGAAAATGTAATGCACAATAATTTCAACATAGGTTTGGCAGGACCTGGGAAAATGTAGTAGATGTCAGTTTGTTTCATATTACAGTCCATGACAACTCGTGTCTTTTTTTTTTCAATAGTGCTTAACATAAACTGGCATTTCTATCATGCTTCTAATTTAGAGAAAAGCACATGAGATGAATGAAGGAAAATGCTCAAATTCTGATATTTTATGAGAAAAGAGATAAAGTAGGTAAAATAATAACATGATTTGGTCTCCATTTTGATGCACTATCCTTAGGCAGACCTTTCACCAACAATTAATTTAGTTGAGTCAAGAACTATATTTCGAGCCCACCATATTTGCCTTTCCATTCCAAGTGAGAATCTTCTTTTCAATTTCCATTGGAATACTAGTACCAATTGGATATTAAATCCTGTAAACTTTTCAAATTGCATGTGCATCATTCTTACACACTTCAGTGAATGTGGATGGGCTGCTTTCTGCAAGTAACATTAGAAAATTTGCAGATGGCCACAAAGCTGAGTGGCAGTGTGAACTGCAAGGAGGATGCTAAGAGAATGCAGGGTGACTTGGACAGGTTGGGTGAGTGGGCAAATGCATGGCAGATGCAGTTTAATGTGGATAAATGTGAGGTTATCCACTTTGGTAGCAAAAAACAGGAAGGAAGATTATTATCTAAATGGTGTCAAGTTGGGAAAAGGGGAAGTACAATGAGATTTGGGGGGTCCTTGATCATCAGTCAATGAAAGTAAGCTTGCAGGTACAGCAGGCAGTGAAGAAAGCAAATGACATGCTGACATTCCTAACAAGATGAATTGAGTATAGGAGCAAAGAGGTCCTTCTGCAGTTGTACAGGGCCCTAGTGAGACCACACCTGGAGTATTGTGCGCAGTTTTGGTCTCCAAATTTGAGGAAGGACATTCTTGCTGTCATATGCTGAGAGAATGGAGCGGCTGAGCTTGTATACTCTGGAATTTAGATGGATGAGAGGGCATCTTATTGAAACATATACAATTATTAAGGGCTCGGTCATGCTGGGGGCAGGAAACATGTTCCCGATGTTGTAGGCGTCCGGAACTAGGGGCCATAGTTTAAGAATAAGGGGTAAGTCATTTACAATGGAGATGAGGAAACACTTTTTCACACAGAGAGTTGCAAATCTGTGGGATTCTCTGCCTCAGAGGGCGGTGGAGGCCGGTTCTCTGGATACTTTCAAGAGGGAGCTAGATAGGGCTCTTAAAGATAGCGGAGTCAGGGGATATGGGGAGAAGGCAGGAACAGATGATCAGCCATGATCACATTAAATGACGGTGCTGGCTCGAAAGGCCGAATGCTGTACTCCTGCATCTATTGTCTATTGTCAATTGTCACAGAGTACTATCAGTACTAACTACCTTTAGGATATTAGTTTAGTTTATAGTCATGTGTACTGAGAATATACGTGATTGCAACTGAGCCACCCACGGTTTACAGGTACGTGATAAAGGGAATAATGTTTAGTCCAATAGTCCAGCAAAGTGCCATTAAATATAGTCCAAGGGTCTCCAATGAAGGTAGATAATAGCTCAGGACTGCTCCCTAGTTGTTGGTAGCAGTTGTTACTAGCTACCAGTATGTAATCTCACCAAGCATAAAACTGATTGCCATCCTCAGTACTACTTAAACCAAATCCCATCAAGTGATGCCAATCCCCAACCTAATTGAATGTTGGAATAGCTGTGCCTTCTGTTCATTCCAATTCCAAACAACCACCACATCATAGACCAAATTAAAATTAGCTTGAGCTGACAATTATAATTAACCAGGTTCACAACACTTCCTCACTGGTAGAATTGGTTCAATGGATGGATTTATCGGAATTCTGCCACCGGTTATTTCATGCCGAGTGTGATTAATTCATAATATTATCTAGGTTCAAAGGTTCTTTATTAGTCTCATACACCAATTGGTGTAGTGAAATGCAGATTGCCATTGCAGCACAAAGAATACAACATAACCATAATAAAAAAACATCCCCCCACAATGGTTCCCACTGTGAGGTAAGGCGCAAAGTCCAGTCTCCATCCCCATGTCCACCCATAGTCGGGCCTATTGAGTCCTCCGCAGTTGCCTTTACGGAGGCCCGATGTTCCAGGCCCTTCTCGCCGGATGATGGTGCTCGGGCGAATCCTCACAGCGGCATGGGAAACCTGGAACGGCCACTTCCTTACCAGAGACCGCGGTTTCCGAAGCCAACAGGCCATGCTGGATGGAGCTCCACCGCTGGTGATCTCGTCGAGAGATCCCAGGCTCCCGATATAAAGTTCAGCGCCGCCGCCCGCGACTGGCCACTCCACAGACCCGCAGCTCCGCGATGTTTTGTTTTTTTTATCGGCGGTCCCAGCATACCGGAGTTCCAGCGCGGTGACCTGGGCAAGGCATCGCTCACTCCGCGATGGCGCTCCAGCGCTGTGCCGCCACCGAAGTCGAGGTTCTGGCCGGTCCCCTCAGGAAATGCCGCTCCAGGCCCACTGGTAAGCTGCGAGGATGGGTCGAAGATGCTGCCCGGAGGAAAGCCACCTCTCTGACCAGGTAGGGACCCTGAAAAGCAGTTTGCCCCTTCCCCCTACCCACCCCCCACATAAAAAAAACTAGAGCTCCATAAACAAAACACTCAACTCACTAAAAAAATGGACAGCTGCAGGCTGGGCAGCCATACCCATACAGGACGGTGCCGCCTCTAAACTAATTGATACAGTTCTGGAAATATGTTTTTTTCACCTATCTCATCACAGGGTATTATTGGAAGACCAGGACCACCAGGCATACATGGGGTGCCAGGAAACGTGGTAAGTGACGAAAGAAGCATTACCAAAGAGGGATTATTTTATAGCAGATTGCATAAGATTGTGGGTTGTTTAGTAGCGGAGTGGGTCGACAGAAACTGGCGCGAGTGGGAAGTTGGGTGAGACTAAGGAAGCTGTTTATCCAAATTATCTGAACAAACATCATAATATTGAAGAAGAATAGATATGATGTACCAAAGAGGAAGAGAGACAGAACTTGGAATATTATATTAAGATTCAGCACATATAATTGCTGAGGACCTAGATTCATTTTTTTCAATATTCCTGTTTATGTTGCTTCAAGTGGAAACTGAGCTGACTGGATGTGTCAGCCTTGGTCAAAAGCATTGACTACATTTGCTGCCCTAGATCAATGTGGACACTAAACATTTCATCAAATTATGAGATAGGCCTATGCTGACTGGATAAAAGTATATAGCTAAAGAAGGAAAAATAGTATACGTTTGATTAAATATAAAATAGCAGATCCGCAGTTTTAATTTTGAATTGTGTTCTTGGATTAAGATGAGATGCAAAGTGTTTAAGACAATTGCACTGTCCTGTTACCTTAATCTGAGAGTGGCAGTTTTCTAGGGTGCAATCAATACTTCCTTTAATGAACCTACATAGAAATGTGCAGATTGAGTTACATGGCTCGAGGCTCATCATTTGTCACAATTATCACATTAGGCTTGAACATGATGCCCAATCAAATGACATGTGATTAAGTGGCAACCAGTTAAGCAAAGTTTGTTAATATAACGTTTGCAAAGCTCTTATAAAGGTTTTGTCCATCATAATGGAATAGATTTTCTCGGACAAGGTAGAGAGGAGAAACTATGAACTCATCTCATTTCGGGTACATTCATCTGCTGAGAATCCCTGAGGCAGGCAAATAGCTATTTTCATGAATTACCATTTTAGAGGCTGATTCAGAAATGTTGCAATGCCTCGTTGCAAATGTTGCAACTCTACTCAAAAACTCCTCAATATCACAGCCTCTCCATAATCAGAATCACCTGAATGTTGAATGCATTCACTAAAGCTAAGGCCTGCAATTCCCAAAACTCTCAGTTAACTTCCAGCCTTGTCCATGTGGCCACGGGGTTCCTGGCACCACCAAGTTGGGACCCTGTCTACAGCAACTGAATGGTAGAGGATACTCAGGCAATTGACTGCATTGTTATGATTCTCTCTCTTTCTCCCTTGCCCTTTCTCTTTATACAGTGCAACACTGTATTATCCATGTATGCATTGAATAATTCAGAGGTTAGTTAACAGTTCTCAGAGGTGTGGGGTTGCAGTGGGAGGTACAAAGCATAGAATTTCCCAGGCTGCAACTGAGGGGCAAATTCACACTCCCTTCCAAAAAAACATCTGCGAACAATGGGTACACAGTGTGTAGAGCGGTATTCAGGGGTTGTGATATTTCACAGGTGATGGATGTGCTTTTTTTCAAATAAATAAAATAAAAAATATTAATTATGTCTTTGTTACATAGGGGATCCCTGGAGTGGCTGGTCCTCCAGGCAAGGATGGTCTCAGAGGTGAGAAGGTAAGAATCCTATTAATAATGGGATGTAGTGAATGACGGGACAAGTTGTCTTGGGAATCATGGACACAAGTCAGACATGGTAGAGATGTAAGCATCATTTGAAATGTTGATGGGCAGTATGGTGATACACTGATTCAACAGCCAAATGTTGCATTATCATTTACCAATTAGAGTGAGTGGAGAGAAAGTGAAAGGAGATCTGAGTGGTAAGTTACACAAAGGGTGGTGTAAATATGTGAAAGGAGTAGCCTGAGTAAATATAATTATAACATTAAAAATATATATGGACAAGCACTTAAATAGGAAAATCATAGAAGAATATGGGACTAATGTGGACAAATTAGATTATCGTAAAGACACATTACAGGTGTCATGGATGAGGTTGGCTGAAAGGGCCCTATACTGTGCGGTACATTCCCATAACTCTGCAATGTGTTAGGCCTGAAAGCAGTGTGTACAAGGAAAGGTCTTTCCCTTGCAGACCGTGACAGTTTGGAGCGCTCAGAGAAAGTCAGATGTTCAGGACTGGATCCAGGATTAAAGCCATGCCCTCTAGTCTTTGACATTCCTATCCTATGATGGGTCATTGCCTCCACTTTGGTGAACATATTCACTAGTGTACGATCAACAAGGCTTTTCGAAAGGCAATAACTACCAAATGAAGAAACAAGTTTTGAAACTGCTATAATGGATGATCTTGTAAGATTCTAGTAATATCACAGGCTCAATTGCCCAAACTATCTCCTTTAACCACAGACATGGGATGTGATTAAGATATTAATAGAAGTGTATAAAATCACAAGGGGAATAGGGTGAATGCACAGGGTTAGAGGAATAAAAAAAAGAGGACAAGTTTAAGATGAGAGGGACAAGATTTAATATGAACCTGAGGGGCAACATTATCACTCAGAGGATATGTATGAATATAATGAGCTGCCAGTGGACGTACCTGACTCAACAACTATAACAGCATTTAAAGGACACTTGGACAGATACATGAATAGGAAGGACTTGGACTGCAATGAGCAACCGCCAGCAAACAGGACTTAGCTTAAATTAGTTATTTTGGTCGGCATGGACGAGTTGCCCCAAAGGGCCTGTTTCTGTCATGTATGACTCTATATGACTGACTATCTTGGGCTGCCAACCATTACATACGTCAAGATGGACTGAGGACTCAGGCCTGGCTTTAAGTAGGCGTTAGTCACCAATGCAGGCACCAATAAGAACCTAGCTCTAATTTTGAGTATTCAATCATTCATTCATTCATTCATTCATTCACATCTCCTGGTTGCCAAATTACATTGAGCTTCAGGCAAATTATGAATCGTAAGTTCATAAGTTATAGAAGCAGAATTAAGTTATTCGGCCCATCAAGTCTATTACACTATTCAATCATGGCCGATTTATCATTCCCTTTCAACCCCTTTCTCCTCCCCATAGCCCCTGACGCCCGTACAAGTCAAGAATCTGTCAATCTCTGCCTTAAAAATATCCATTGACTTGGCCTCCATTGACTTGGTCTTGAAATATCCATTGACTTGGCCTCCACAGCCTTCTGTGGTAATGAATTCCACAGATCCAGCACCCTCAGATGTATGTGCTGACATCACTGGTCACTCCTTTTAACTCACCCGCTGAGTTTCTCCAGCATTTTGTGTACCCTCGACTTTCCAGCATCTGCAATTCCTTCTTTAACACTTTGTCTACTCCACTACAAAATCTCCTCAAGGTATGCCTACTTTGAAGAAGTTCTCCCCCTCCCTCCGGAGACAGTTTCACAACCTCCTCTCTAAATGCCCCCCCCTCCGTGATTCCCCCTTCCCTCCAACTACGACCACATCCTTACCCAGACTCGATATCACAGCCACATCTGCTTCCTCAGGGCTTGCCCTGCGCCTCCATCACACCTCATGGTTTCCAGCTCCAGTTCCCTGCCTCCCAGTTCGGACCCCAGCCGGACTATCGGTACCGACTGGCTGTCTGCCGCCACATCCAACAATTCTCCAACCGGGCACTGAGATCTACCCTGGTTGCGATGCACCAGCACCAGCAGGACCTCACAGTGACTCTCCCAAATCTTCGGGCCTCACTCACCCAGATCTGCAACGGATCCCTATTATACTACATCCTCCGGAAGATCCACCGCTTCAATCAACAATTCCTGTCCCACCTTAACTACACCAAGGGCCTGAAATTAGCCCGCCTCCAGGCCGCTCCTGCCACAGACACTCCCCGACTCGACCGCCCGCTGGCCCGAGTCCCCCGACGCCATCTTGGCCACGAGGAGCGCCTCCAGTACTCACCAAGACACCGCCTTCATCGACCTCCACGTCGACGCTGCCGCCGACCTCCACCTGCCTACCGATGACGCCAAGCCTCGCTATCTGCCCAGTAACTCTGCTTATCTCCCCCTCCCCGATTCCCCCACCTATCACCACCACAACGTGACCGCCGAACCTCGCTGCCCCCCGGGACCACCTAACCTCATCGCCGCACCGGGCCCATCCAGCATCGCCGTCGCACTGGGCTCGCCGAAGATCACAGCCGCACCTGGCTCACCTTACATCGCATCGCAGGACCGGGCCCGTCCAGCATCTCCGCCGGACCGGGCCCACCCAACATCGCCACCGTTCCGGGCCTACCCAACATCGCCGCCGTTCCGGGCCTACCCAACATCGCCGCCGTTCCGGGCCTACCCCCATCGCCACCGGACTGGGCCTGCAGAGCATCGCCGCCGGTCCGGGCCTACCCCATATCGCCGCCAGACCGAGCCTACCCAACATCGCCGCCATTCCTGGCCTATCCAACATCGCTGTTGTTCCGGGCCTACCCCACATCGCCACCGTTCCGGGCCTACCACACATCACCGCCGGACCGGGCCTACAGAGCATCGCCGCCGGACCGGGCCTACAGAGTAGTGCTGCCGGTCCGGGCCTACCCCACATTGCCGCCGGACCGGGCCTACAGAGCATCGCTACTGGACCGGGCCTACCCAACATCGCCGCCGGTCCGGGCCTACCCCACATCGCTGCCGGACCGGGCCTACAGAGCATCGCCGCTGGACCGGGGACTCCTCGAACATAGCCGCTGCACCGCACCCCACTTATCTCGCCCGCTCACCGGCCGGGCCGAACTGTGCCGCCCCACCGACCACCCACCCACCGGGCCATCCCACGCATTGCCCGCCGACCCCAACTTTACTGCCCGCGGACTCCTACCTTTGGGTCCGCTGACCCTCAACACTCCACCGCCCTTCAGCAGCCTGCAGCCGTCGCCTCACCTGCAAACTGGACTCTGCAGCGGGCCTGAAGCCTCCACGCTGCAGATTCCCACTACTCGGGTTTTGACGGCACTGGGTCCTAGTGCCCATCTCCCCAACCCTGGTAACCTCAGTGGCTTTTCCACTGAGTCTTCCCCATCCCCCTCCAACTATGTGACCCCTGCTCTTCCCTACCCACAGCACAGCCCTCATAACACCCCCACCCCCTGACCACCCTCCACCCCCCCCCACCACACTACACTTCATCCTCAGTCCACTCACCTGCCTTCCTCCTGCCCCAACCCCCATCCCTGCCATGTGTTTTCCAACCCTCCGGACCTCCCCCTCTCCGACACTGAATGGTCAGTCCTCAGCAGAGGTCTTACCTTTGTCCCCCTACGTCCCCACCTCAATGAGTTCTGCGCCCATCACGACTTGCAGCTCTTCTACCGTCACCTCCGCCTCACAGCGTTCTTCCATTGGAAGAAGTCCTCGCCCCCCCCACTGATGACCCCTTTTCCTGTCTCCAATGAACCCCCTCCTCGTGGACCCCCCCTCATGGTCGTCCGGCCTTAGAACTCTTCATTCAAAACTGCCGTCGCGACATCATCTGCCTCGACTTCTCCACTCCCCTGTCTCACTCCAATCTCTCGCCCCCCGAACATACTACCATCAACTCACTCCGCAACAACCCAGACTGTGTTATCAAACCCGCCGACAAGGGAGGTGGCATGGTAGTCTGTCGCGTCGATCTCTACAAAGCTGAGGCCACGCACCGACTCTCGGACACCTCCTCCTACTTACCCCTGGACCATGACCCCACTGACAAGCACCGGGCCACCATCTCGAGCATCATCACCAACTTCATCGACCCGCTCCCTGCCCCTCCAAGCCTCCAACCTCATCGTTCCCCAGCCCCGTACGGCCCGATTTTACCTTCTCCCCAAAATCCACAAACCTGACTGCCCTGGCAGACCCATTGTCTCTGCCTGTTCATGCCCCACCAAACTAATTTCCACATACCTTGACTCCATCCTATCACCCTTTGTTAAATCCCTCCCCACCTATGTTCAAGACACCTCAGACACTCTCCGTCATCTCCGCGCATTCCATTCTCCAGGCCCCCATCCTCTCATCTTCACCATAGACGTCCAATCACTCTACAACTCCATCCCCCACCAGGATGGTCTCAAAGCCCTCTGGTTCTTCCTCGACTGGAGAACCAACCCATACCCGTCCACTGACACTCTCCTCCACCTAGCGGAGTTGGTCCTTACCCTCAATAACTTCTCTTTTGACTCCTCCCATTTCCTCCAAATACAAGGCGTAGCTATGGGCGCACGCATGGGCCCCTGCTACGCCTGCCTCTTTGTCGGGTACGTTGAACAATCCTTGTTCACGGTACCAGGGCCCCATCCCCGACCTCTACCTCTGTTACATCGACGACTGCTTTGGTGGCACCTCCTGCACCCACACACAACTGACTGACTTCATCCGTTTCACCACCAACTTCCATCCGGCACTCAAATACACCTGGACCATTTCCGACACTTCCCTATCATTCCTTGACCTCACCATCTCCATCGCAGGGGATACACTCCTGACCGACATCCATTATAAACCCACTGACTCCCACGGCTACCTGCTCTACTCTTCCTCCTACCCTGCTTCCTATCAGGACTCCATCCCCTATTCTCAATTCCTCCATCTACGCTGCATCTGCTCCCAGGATGAGGTGTTCCACACCAGAGCATCACAAATGTCCTCATTCTTCAGAGAACAGGGATTCCCCTCCCCCACTATAGATGAGGCTCGCACCAGGGTCTCCTCCGTACCCCGCAACACTGCCCTCTCTTCCCATCCCCCCACTCGCAACAAGGGCAGAGTCCCCTTGGTCCTCACCTTTCACCCCACCAGCCGGCACATACAACACATAGTCCTCCGCCAGTTTTGCCACCTCCAACATGACCCCATCACTCGCCACATCTTCCCATCTCCCCCCCTGTCTGCCTTCTGCAAAGACCGCTCCCTCCGCAACTCCCATCGGCATTCCTTGTCAGTGCTATAGGGAGTAAACAGATTTCCTTTCCAATCAAGGAAGTCCTGTACAAAATGGGACTGTCGGTAGTAACCCCACCTGACATGTTGACAAAAGAAGTTAAGAGTCTAATGGCACACGTTAGCAACCCCTCTGTGCAGTGGCATAATCTGCAAACAAAGTGATTAAGCCAGTGTCCCTATTGCACCAAGTGTGGCTCTGATATTATTTTCACACTTGGTGTTGGTATCAGAATGTACTCTCCCATATTCTCCATATCTATTTTGTCTTGTGCCAAGCAAAGGTTATCAACAACCAGCCAAGCAAACTTGAGAGATGGCTCAAACCTTTAAATGCTACTTGCAACGGTGGTAGTTCCTCTGAGTTTAGCTATATCGTATGATATGAAGAGGAAACTAACCCTCAACTATTACGGTAATCAGAGATTAAATATTTAGTGTTCTTCCTGCTGTCTAATAATACAGGGAGTACCTGGTAATGATGGAGAGAAAGGGGTGCCTGGAAATCCTGGTGATCTTGGACCAGCTGGAATCCCTGGAACACCAGGTGAAAGTATAACTGGAAAAAAGGTACTTGAGTTGAACAACATTTGGGAGTGTAAATTCACAGTGAATTAGAAATTTGCTTGTTCTGGTAAACCATGCTTTGGGAAGTTGTGTCAAAGAGTTGAGTGATTTTATTCCACACCATAACCTTGATTGGTATTTACAGGGGCCGCCTGGTACATCTGGTTTGCCAGGACTTCAAGGATCAAAGGTAAGAAAATATTTGAATCAGAACCAATTAATTAACTCTTTAGTATCTAAGAATATCAAGGCAAACACATATTTTTTTCCAGCATCATTGCTGATGCTTTTATTCATTGTCAAAACAACAGAAGATAATGAAGTCTTCACATGCAAGGCAAAGTCAGTCTGCTATTTGTAGTACATAGCAGGATGTTTCATGCAGTAGTTGGCTCTTAATATTCGTTGGTCCAAATGTGGCTTATTTTCCATTTGCAACGTTTGAAGGGAGTTTTAACGTCCTCGCCTTCCTCTACGCCCACGACGCCTTCTCCTTCTCCTCCTTCTACCACCACGTCTTCTTCCTCTTCCAGAACCTCTCCTAGACTGGCTTCTTGCCATAGTGGTACTTTGGCTTCACTCTGAACACTGCTATCACTCCAGAAATGTTGGCATTTTATACAGAGCATGCGTGGCAATGTCGCCATGACACCGACTGTGATGTAACCAAGTTCTTAACATCATGTCCTTATATGGTACCAATAACAATATCGTTGGCACTATGTGCCTGCCTACATTTCATAACCTTTTATGGCATTGAAGTGTATACATAACCTATGTGGTGCATTTTGACTCTCTTTATACCTTATTAAGTGTTGCAGTGTTGCCGGTCATCTGGTGGGCTGGAGCCAAACGGCTCTATAAAACCAATTGCATATTTTGTATTTCTTTCATAACATAGTATCAACCAGAACGTGGGATGTGAGTGTCCTGAACCTGTATAGGGAGTCAGAGGAGGTGCTTGGAAGAACCCAAAGGAGGCTTGAAAATGAGAGCCTGCAATGGTGCGGAGGGAAAATGCTCAAACAAAATGAGAAGCCAGGAGTGTATGCGTATACCTGCAGCTTGGGAATGAGAGTTAAAAGTGGATGGAGTGGAACATAGTATTATCTGAAGCCAGAGGCAAAAAACAGAATGCAAGGAGGCCATATATATATATATATATACATATATATATATATATATAGAATTCATGTAATATGAAAGACTAGAATCAAAAAAGATTTTAAAAAGAATAAAATAAATTCTATTGAAAATGTTCCACTTTATTCTATTGTGATCCCACTCAGGGTGTTCTTTTAAACAGCTCACATATTCTTACCATAGGTGTCTGCCTGATGATGCTGACCTTCCCTCCTAGCAAAGGGCTTCATTTCAATGATTAGCTGGAGTGCCCCATGACTGCAATTCAACAACAGTTGTCAGGCTGACACTTTGCATGGGAACCTGAGTCATAATGTGATGTAGTCTGATTCCTCCATGTTAGTCGCATGTTATTTTCCAACCCCATTTAATGATTTTATCAGTTTATTGTCATGTGCATCGAGGTGCAGTGAAAAGCTTTTGTAGCGTGCTAAATGGTCAGCAGAAAGACAATACCCGATTACAATCAATGCATTTACAGTGTACATAAGGGAATCATTTTCGTGCAAGGTTAAGTCAGCAAAGTCTGATCAAGAATATTCCGAGGGTCATCAAAGAGGTAGATGTAGTTCACAGCACTGCCTCCCCAGGCCAATTTCTAGAAGGTTGACAATATTCATATCCCTTTCTGTTACCACAGGATGAGAATATACAGGATGACAGTACATTTGCGGGTGACATTAAAGGGGGTGGTATCAGAGAGTGAAAATGGTTATCAAAAATTACAGCAGATTAGATCAGGTGGGAAAGTGGGCTTGAGGAATGGCGAATAGAGTTTAATTCAGATTAGGTGCGAGATTTTGAAATTTCGAAAGTTTCAACAGGCCTGCACAGTGAATGGCAGGGCCCTGGGGAGTGTTGTGGGGTTGAAGCTTCTAGGAGTTCACAAATTAAATGAGATTTATTTTTGATAGTGTATACTTAACAATTAAGATTAGAAATTCTATTCATGAGATATGAGCATTGTGAGCAAGGATAGCATATAGCATCTGTAGCTCTCTGCAATATCTTGCAGTCTTGGGCAGAGCGGTTGCCATACCAAGCTCTGATGCATCTGGATAATAATGCTTTCTAAGGTGCCTTTTAAGGTAAAAATTAGAGACATGCTGAATTTTCTTAGTCATCTGAGGAAGTACTGGAGTTGGCATGCATTCTTGACCATGGTGTTGATGCGGTTGAACCAGGTCAAATTGGTGGTGGGCTAGAAGCTCTTGACCATTGTTTACAGATATATGGTGGAAGCCTTCAGCCCATTGAGTCCATGCTAACCATCGCTCACCCAAACATCATTCTTTGATCGATACACAAAAATGTCCTTTACTGACAATTGCAATTGCACTGAAAAAGGAGATGTTGATTAGTTCCTTTAGTAATTGCCTTTACAAATAATTAACTTACAATGAACATTAAATTCTCCAAATTTAGATAAATAAACTACAAATAACCCATCACCCCCAGCACGTCTGCCTTGCCCCTCTTCTCTGTGACCCACCTGGATTCACCTATTTCTTCCCTTCTCCTTCCACCTATATTCCTTCCCGGCTTCACAATTCATACCTCTATCTCGCACATTGTCTTTTCATCTTTGGCCTTTATGCAACCATCTACCAACACCCCCCCCCCCCCCCCCCCCCCCCCCCCCCCCCCCCTCACCTGTAAGCACCTATCTATCGCTTGCTAAGGTTTAGCCCTCCCTCACCACAATCAGTCTGAAAAAGGGTCCTAACTCAGAAACATCACCTATTCCAGTTCTGCTCCTGTGATGCTCCTGACCGATGAGTTATTTCAGCACTTTGTGTCTTTTTTTTACAATTAAGTGGTTGGCTGAACCAGTTATTTGGCTGTCATATATTAGAGGAGCAATGACTAATACATTGTTTGTTTGTTTTGACATGATGAAATGTCACGTTGCATCCATACTTGAATAGCTTCACTGATGAGATTCATATTGAAAAGTTTTGATCTATTGTCAAAAATGTTTCCTTTTTTTCTTGGATGTGTATTTCTCACTCACACATCTCCTGTTTATCTTTAAATCATCACCTATTTATTGCCGAACGTTTGCACAAGAATAACCTGATCCATGTCTTTTCACGTTACATTTGTCATCAAGCTCATATATATAGGCCCGACATTCCAGTAACATAATATTACAGTGTCAGCAATGCCATCTTTCAGATGAACTGTCAAGTAGATGTCTGATTTCATTTTTTAAAGACGTCTTAAAAGATCTATGCAACTTTGTTCTAATGTAATTTGCCGTTATTTCCAGTCAACATTTATCCTTCATTTAATACGTATCCCTAACCTTATTTTTATGATCCCTCAGACATTGGATGCCCCCACAAGTAGTCATCAATAGACACTAGACAATAGGTGCAGGAGTAGGCCATTTGGCCCTTCGACCCAGCACCGTCATTCAATGTGATCATGGCTGATCACAATCAGTGTACCGTTCCTGCCTTCTCCCCATATCCCTTGACTCCGCTATCTTCAAGAGCTCTATCTAACTCCCTCTTGAAAACATGCAGAGAAAACGGCCTCCACTGCCCTCTGAAGCAGAGAATTCCACAGACTCACAACTGTGTGAAAAAATATTTCCTCATCTCCATTCTAAATGGCTTACCCCTTATTCTTAAACTGTGGCCCCTGGTTCTGGACTCCCCCAACATCGGGAACATGTTTCCTGCCTCTACTGTGTCCACACCCTTAATAATCTTATATGTTTCAATAAGATCCCCTCTCATCCTAAATTCCATAGTACACAAGCCCAGCTGCTCCATTATATCAACATATGACTGCCCCTTCATCACTGGGATCAAATAGAAACAGAAGAAAATGAAATCTTTGAGAGTTTTAAATGCTGATAATAGCCATTAACCTTTGATGCAAAAGGCTGACAGCAGATATTTAAGATCATGATGCCTTGAACAATCATTTAACCCATCATCATTTGTTGACAACGTTTACATAAGATTGAGTTGCAAGCTGAAAGAACATATAAGAATAATCGACAGTAACAAATTAAAGTAGCAGGTTATTCATTCCCAAGGCATCACATATAATTATTGTCTGTCTTGCAGGGTGACCCAGGGGATCCTGGAATACCAGGGTTAGCAGGAGAAAGGGGACCTCCAGGTGAAGGAATCCCTGGACCATCAGTAAGTTAATGAATAAATTGTTAAAAGTGTCTTTGAATCAAAAGTAAGTCAACTGTATAAACATGTCTGCCTTGGGATTAAAGATAAAATATGCTAAATTTTATGAGCTATTTATTGTGCATGCATTGGTTCCTCCACTTCAACACATTTGAAGAAACAAAGCAGTTTTGTCTGTGTCCTGTCGCAAATCCATTACATATTAAACCAGATGGCATCAAAACTTTTTAAAATTGTCTCCATATTGAGAATTTACAGAGGTACAACATAGAAATAGGCCCTTTGGCCATCGACACCATGCCACCCAATGGTCACCTGTACTCTACGTTATCTCAGTTTCACATCCTACACATGAGGGGTGATTTACAGAAGCCAATTAACCTACAGACCTGCATGTCTTTGGAATGTGGGAGGAAACTGGAGAACCTGGAGAGAGGTCACAGGGAGAACATCCAAACTCCGTACAGACTCATAGTCAGGATCGAACCCGGGTCTCTTCTGCTGTAAAGCAGTAACTCTACCTCTGCCACCCTAGAATTGATTTAACCTCTGAGTGAAGACACAAAGCCCCAAGTAGAGGGTAAAATCTTTCCTTTTTTTTGTGTGTGGCTGCTTACATAATAAAACTATTTATTGAATAACAAGATTTTTTTTCCCCAAACCATCTGAGCAGCGATTTGCTAAGATTGTCTGACGTGAAGACCTTCATAGCTCATAATTATGACAGGCAAATGAACTCCCTCCTAGAGACAACTGTTCAACTGCCATAACTAGGAACTACTGCCTTTATTGAAGGCAGTACAGTGAAGGCAGCTGCAGTGTCTAAATACAACAATGCATTTGAATCAGACCTTGTGCTTCTAGTCAGCTTTGGATCTGCTCTACAAGCAGTTATTGATTTACCTTTAGAATTTTCTTCAATTTGCTGCCAGTTGCAATTTATGTTGTCACCATCAAAGCAATCAGTACTGACTGAAAATATTGCTCAGTAGTTGGATAATGCTTGAAAACACAATGTAGTTGCAAAGGATAATGCCAAATTTTGGATTTATTTCTGTATCTGGGCACCTTCTGAATATTGCAACAGAATATGAAGTAAATGACGGAGGAAGCCCTCTTTCCTCACTTTATTGCCTTTTCATGAATTTGGGTTGTGTTCAATCTCCGAATCAGAGACACTGACAAATAGATTAATAGAGTAATAAAGAAAACAAGATTCATCTCATCTTCCCACAAGATAGGATGGCAGGAGGGTTTTGATAGTTCAAAGCAATAAATCTATATTAGTGGCTACACAAGAACAAAAGTGTGGACAAAATGCAGTTGGAACAAAAGTTGTGTGCAGTTAAAATATCTTCTGAACAAATTCACATTAGAATCAAAATACTCATATGTTCTTCAAATATCAAGATAGTTCCTTTGTCAGTAAACTCTCAACACTGCATATTTCTAGATTACAAAGTCATTTATGGACAGTACATATTTAATATCTTCCAAAATAAATGGGTGGCACGGTGGCACAGCTGTGGAGTACCGCTGCCTTACTGCGCCAGAGACCCAGGATTGATCCTGATTATGGGTGCTATCTGTACAGATACGTTCTCCCCATGACCGTGTGGGTTTCCCCCGGGTGCTCTGTTTTCCTCCAACACTCCAAAGAAGTACAGGTTTGTAGATTAATTGGCTTTGGTAAAAAATATAAAATGTCTCTAGTATGCAGGCTAATGCTAGTGTACGGAGAACACTTCGGCACGGAATCAATAGCCAAAGTGCCTGGTTCCGTGCTATATCTCTAAACTAAACTAAAATAAAAAATATGTTACTAGACCAAGTGCAGACCTATTAGGTTTGCTCCCCCAATGGAAGATTCCACCACTCACCCATTCCCCCAACATAATATTCCATCACTCACGCATGGCCCCCAACTGCGCAGTCGCGGCTCATTTCTCCTCATCCCCCAGCACGCCCTCCTCCACCTGTTCACCCTTCCTCTTCAATCCAAAGAGGGGTGGTAAGGAGGGAGGGGTGGTGGAGAGGGAGGGGGAGCAGAGAGAGAGGGGGGTGGGGGTGGAGAAGGAGTGGGAGGAGGAGGGGCTAGACAGGGAGAGGGAGGGGGTAGAGAGGGAGAGAGGAGTAGAGAGGGAGGTGGGGGGGAGGGATGTAGAAGGAGAGGGGCAGAGAAGGGCAGAGAGGGATGGGGTAGATAGAGAGAGGGAGTGGGGTAGAGGGTGAGGGAGGGAAGGAGGAGGTAGAGAGGGTGGGATGGTATAGAGGGTGGGAGTGATGGTAGATAGGGAGTGGGTAGTGAGGGGGAGGTAGGGTAGAGAGGGAGGGGTGAGAGAGGGAGTGTAGATGTGGCAACTACCCTCCCTACCCCCTCCTCTCCCTCAATCCCCACACTCTCCATCCTCACCTCCCCAGGATATTTCCCTTCTCCACCCCACTCCCCACCCCAGGTACCTCCTCCATCCCACTCCGCACCCTCGTCCACCCCTCCCCATCTCCCTCCTCCACATCCCCCCACCCCATTTCCCGCTAATACCCCATCCCCCACCCCTCCTCATTTCCCTCATCCTCCCCCCATTCCCTACCCAGGTCATAGAGCAGCGCCAGGGCATAGAATTCAGCCTGGTTCTCGTACTCGGCCCGGCCTTGGCTATAGACTCCAGCCGTCAGCTCGGCCGCCGCCTGGCCTCCAGTCCAGGCCCCGACTTCATCTCCGGGCTCGTCCCTGACCCCGGATCCAGGCTTGTCCTTGGTTCCAGCGGCGGCTTCTTTCACGGCCCTGGTCACAGGGGGAGGGGGGTGGGGGGGGGGTGTGGAGGGTGGTTGGAGGGTGGTGGAGGGGGGTTGGAGGAGGGAGTGGAGGAGCGGAGTGTGTGGGGGAGCGGGGGGGGTGCGGTATGAGGAGGGGGTGTTGTGGAAGGGGGTGTGGTGGAGAGGGGGACTGTGGGGGAGGGGGAATTTTCTAAATCTTCATAACTTTTGTAATATTTCACCGATCGGAACAAAACCTATTTGACTTGCAGCAGAGGAGAATGTAAGGTGGCAAAAAATCATAGCATGATGGATAATCGTTTTTGAGCAAATTTCATTACAATGCAGACTGGAAGTGGTCAAGATGAGAGTTTTAGTAATAAATAGATATTGTATAATATTGTATAATATATTGCCCAGTTCTAGACCCAAGTACATTATCAGTGTGGACTATTAAATTTTATGTAAATTCTGTTCTGATGATATGACAATCATTTCTTCTATGACCCAGTTATTTCAACAACATTTTTAAAACCAAAGAACCCTTTAATAGCTGCAACTTTCTGGATGCTTTTATAATTTTTGAGGAAAAAGAAACATCTTTCAACTCATACAAAAGCTACACAGTTTAAGGACAAAGTAAATAAAACGTGTAGATGTGTGAAGATGCTTGCTCAAATAAAGCATCCTTCACTTAATTCTGGAGTCACCTTTGCAATGAGGCTTGATTCATACTATTGGGGTTACCTAAATTCCGAGCAGAGAAGCTAATGTAAGTAGCCTTTATCAGGAGACAGAATGTAAAACTATATAATCACTGTAAATAGACTAACTATTCAGTTAAATGTTGATTTTGTAATGTTTTAAACACATATCTGTTTAGACTCGTTCAATGGTTCTTCATTTTCACATATAACTAGGTACAATGACATTGTTTTTTGCAAACAGTTCAGTTGCAATCTGTATACATTAGGCACAATCATATTGTGCTTGCCTCTGACAGTCCTAGTCAAACAGTAACCGTTGAAATACGTTTTCTAGTTTAAATGATTGTGAATTAGTTTACAGAAATATGGTAGAAAATAGAATGTTGACCAATTATGTTCCTTTAACAATCATGTAAGGGTAGATTCCACCTGATCCATCTGTTGATTGATTATTAATCACTGAACAGAGAATAGGGTTCATGAAAAATGACAAATACTGTAAATGTATAAACATATTAGGAAAAAGATAATAATGATGAGATTTTCTTTCTTCCTGTCTAGGGCCCTACTGGACCACAAGGTGAAATAGGTCATCCGGTAAGACACAACATTTTGTTGTGAAAGAATTGAAGATTCAATTGTGTCAAGTATTATTGTATGGACATAAGTGATAGAAGCAGAATTAGGCCATTTGGCCCATTAAGTCTACTCCGCCATTCAATCATGGCTGATCTAATCCCATTCACCTGACCTCTCCCCATAATCACTGACACCTGCACTATTCAAGAATCTATCTATCTCTGCCTTAAAAACATCCATTGATGGCCTCCACAGCCTTCTGTGACAAAGAATTCCACAGATTCATCACTCTCTAAAGAAATTCCTCCTCATCTCATTCCTAAAGAAACAGTCCTTTAATTATGAGGCTATGACTTCTAGACTCTTCCACCAATGGGAACATCGCCTGCACATCAATTCTATTCAAGCCTTTCACTATTCTGTACATTTCAGTTTAGTCCCCATCATTCTTCTAAACTCCAGCGAGTACAGGCCCAGAGCCATCAAACGCTCATCATATGTCAACCCACTCATTCCTGGGATCCTTCTTATAAACATCCTCTGGATCACCTCCAGAGCCAGGACATCTCTCCCCAGATATGGAACCCAAATTTGCTCACTATACTCCAAATGCAGCCTGACCAATGCCTTATAGAGCCTCGGTATCAATTATCAGTCCTTCTGCAGTGGTACAGGGCCCTAGTGAGACCACACCTGGAGTATTGTGTGCAGTTTTGGTCTCCAGATTTGAGGAAGGACTTTCTTGCTATTGAGGGAGTACAGCGTAGTTTCACAAGATTAATTCCCAGGATGGCGGGACTGTAATATGTTGATAGATTGGAGTGGCTGGGCTTGGTGAGGGTATGAGACATGAATTGGCCAAGATAGACAGGCAATTGATTCTTAAAGGGTTGATGGTGGATGTGCAATGGAAGGCATTTAAAGACTGCATGGATGAACTACAACAATTGTTCATCCCAGTTTGGCAAAATAATGAATCAGGGAAGGTAGTGCATCCGTGGATAACAAGGGAAATCAGGGATAGTATCAAAACTAAAGATGAAGCATACAAATTAGCCAGAAAAAGCAGCCTACCAAAGGACTGGGAGAAATTCAGAGTCCAGCAGAGGAAGACAAAGGGCTTAATTAGAAAAGGGAAAATAGATTATGAAAGAAAACTGGCAGGGAACATAAAAACTGACTGCAAAAGGTTTTACAGATATGTGAAGAGAAACAGATTAGTTAAAACAAATGTAGGTCCCTTGCAGTCAGAAACAGGTGAATTGATCATGGGGAACAAGGACATGATAGACCGATCGAATAATTACTTTGATTCTGTCTTCACTAAGGAAGACATAAATAATCTGCCGGAAACAGCAGGGGACCAGGGACCAAATGAGATGGAGGAACTGAGTGAAATCCAGGTTAGCCGGGAAGTGGTGTTAGGTAAATTGCATGGATTAAAGGCCGATAAATCCCCAGGACCAGATAGGCTGCATCCCAGAGTACTTAAGGAAGTAGCCCCATAAATAATGGATGCATTAGTGATAATTTTTCAAAAATCTTTAGAATTCGGAGTAGTTCCTGAGGATTGGAGGGTAGCTAATGTAACCCGACTTTTTAAAAAGGGAGGGAGAGAGAAAACAGGGAATTACAGACCAGTTGGTCTAATATCAGTAGTGGAGAAACTGCTGGAGTCAGTTATTAAAGATGGGATAGCAGCACATTTGGAAAATGGTGAAATCATTGGACAAAGTCAGCATGGATTTACGAAAGGTAAATGATGTCTGACGAATCTTATAGAATTTTTTGAGGATGTAACTAGTAGAGTGGATAAGGGAGAACCAGTGGATGTGTTGTATCTGGACTTTCAGAAGGCTTTCGACAAGGTCCCACATAAAGAGATTAGTATACAAACTTAAAGCACACGGTATTGGGGGTTCAGTATTGATGTGGATAGAGAACTGGCTGGCAGACAGGAAGCAGAGAGTAGGAGTAAACGGGTCCTTTCAGAATGGCAGGCAGTGACTAGTGGGGTACCGCAAGGCTCAGTGCTGGGACCCCAGCTATTTACAATATATATTAATGATTTGGACGAGGGAATTGAAAGCAACATCTCAAAGTTTGCGGATGACATGAAGCTGGGGGGCAGTGTTAGCTGTGAGGAGGATGCTAGGAGGTTGCAAGGTGACTTGGATAGGCTGGGTGAGTGGGCAAATGCATGGCAGATACAGTATAATGTGGATAAATGTGAGGATATCCACTTCGGTGGCAAAAACAGGAAAGTAGACTATTATCTGAATGGTGGCCGATTAAGAAAAGGAGAGATGCAACGAGACCTGGGTGTCATGGTACACCAGTCATCGAAAGTACACATGCAAGTACAGCAGGCAGTGATAAAGCGAATGGTATGTTAGCATTCATAGCAAAAGGATTTGAGTATAGGAGCAGGGAGGTTCCACTGCAATTGCACAGGATCTTGGTGAGACCACACCTGGAGTATTGCGTACAGTTTTGATCTGCAAATCTGAGGAAAGACATTCTTGTCATAGAGGGAGTACAGAGAAGGTTCACCAGACTGATTCCTGGCATGTCAGGACTTTCATATGAAGAAAGACGGGATAGACTCGGCTTGTACTTGCTAGAATTTAGAAGATTGAGGGGGGATCTTGTAAAAACTTACAAAATGTTTAAGAAGTTGGACTGGCTAGATGCAGGAAGATTGTTCCCGATGTTGGTGAAGTCCAGAACAAGGGGTCACAGTTTAAGGATAAGGGGGGAATCTTTTAGGACCGAGATGAGAAAAACATTTTTCACACAGAGAGTGGTGAGTCTCTGGAATTCTCTGCCACAGAAGGTAGTTGAGGACAGTTCATTGGCTATATTTAAGAGGGAGTTATATGTGGCCCTTGTGGCTGGAGGGATCAGGGGGTATGGAGAGAAGGCAGGTACGGGATACTGAGTTGGATGATCAGCCATGATCATATTGAATGGCGGTGCAGGCCCGAAGGGACAAATGGCCTATTCCTGCACCTATTTTCTATGTTTCTATGTTTCTTTACACTGGAATTGAGAAGGATGAGAGGGGATCTTATTGAAACATATAAGATTATTAAGGGTTTGGACATGCTAGAGGCAGGAAACATGTTCCAGAACCAGGGTCACAGTTTAAGAATAAGCGGTAAGCCATTTAGAACGGAGATGAGGAAATACTTTTCACAAAAAGAGAGTTGTGAGTCTGTGGAATTCTCTGCCTCAGTGGAGGCTGGTTCTCTGGATGTTTTCAATAGGGAGTTAGATAATGCTCTTCAAGATAGCGGAGTCAAAGGATATGGGGAGAAGGCAGGTAGGGGGTACTGATTGTGGATGATCAGCCATGATCACATTGAATGGCGGTTCTGGCTCAAAGGGCCAAATGGCCTACTCTTGCACCCATTGTCTATTGTCTATTGTCTATTATCACACTTAATGTTTAAGTTCCAAGATTTGTTTGAGTTGTATACTGATTAATTTAAGAAAGAACTGCAGATGCTGGATAAATCGAAGGAAGACAAAAAAGCTGGAGAAACCCAGCAGGTGAGGCAGCATCTATGGAGCGAAGGAATATGTGACGTTTCGGGTCGAGACCCTTCCTGAGACTGATGAGGGGGTGGGGGCAGCGGGAAAAAGAAAGGAAAAGGCAGAGACAGTGGGCTATGGGAGAGCTGGAAAGGGGAGGGGAAGGAGGGAGAAAGCAAGGAATGCCTGAAATTGGAGAAGTAAATGTTCATACCGCTGAGGTGTAAACTACCCAAGCGAAATATGAGGTGCTGCTCCTCCAATTTGCGGAGGGACTACTCTGGCCACGGAGGAGGTCAGATACGGAATGGGAGGGGGAGTTGAAATGATGAGCCACCCGGGAGATTGGGCTGGTTAATGCGAACTGCGCGGAGATGTTGGGCGAAGTGATTGCCAAGCCTACGTTTGGTCTCACCGATGTAGAGCACTTGACATCTAGAGCAGCGGATGGTGCAGGTGAACCTCTGCCTCACCTGGAAAGACTGCTTGGGTCCTTGGATGGAGTCGAGAGGGTAGGTAAATTGACAAGTGTAGTATTTCCTGTGGTTGCATGGGAAATTATCAGGAGAGGGGGTGGCTTGGGTGGGAAGGGATGAATTGACCAGGGAGTTATGGAGGGAGCGGTCTCTGCGGAAAGCCAAAACAGGAGGAGATGGGAAGATGTGGCCAATGGTGGGATCCCGTTGGAGGTGGCAACAATGTCGGACGATTATCTGTTGTATGTGACGGCTGATAGGGTGGAAGGTGAGGACAAGGGGGACTGTTACAAGTGTTGGGTTGGTGAGTAGGGGATAGAGTCCTTACAGGAAGCAGGGTGGGAAGAAGTGTAGTCCAGTTAGCATGGGAGTCAGTAGGTTTGAAGTGGATGTCTGTCAGTAGTCTTGTCACCTGCGATCGAGATAGTGAGGTCAAGAAACGGTAGGGAGATGTCGGAGGGAGATGTCGGAAATTGTCCAGGTGAATTTGAGTGCTGGATGGAAGTTAGTGGTGAAATGGATGAAGTCAGTGTGTTCTGCATGGGTGCAGGAGGTTGCACCAATGCAGTCGTCAATGTAGCGGAGTTAGCATTCGTGGATAGGGCCACGGTACTCCTCGAACAAGGATTGTTCGGCGTACCCAACAAAAAAGCAGGCATAGCTGGGGCCCATGCACATGCCCATAGCTACACCTTGGATTTGGAGGATATGGGAGGAGTCAAAGGAAAAGTTGTTGATGGTAAGGACCAGCTCGGCTAGGCGGAATAGAGTATCGGAAGACGGGGTTCGGTTGGTTCTGCGGTCGAAGAAGATATGGAAGGCTTTAAGATCCTAATGATGGGTGTGGAGGTGTAGAGTGACTGGACATCCATGGTGAAGATGAGGCAATGGGGGCCTGGAAAATGGAAGTCATGGAGGAGACGAAGAGCATGTGAGTTAGCTTAGACATCGGTAGGGAGGGATTTCACCAAGAGGAATAGGATGGAGTCAAGGTATGTGGAAATAAGCTTGGTGGTACAAGAACAAGCAGAAACAATGGGTCTGCCAGGACAGTCAGGATTGTGGATTTTGGGGAGAAGGTAAAATTGGGACGTGCGGGACTGCGGAACGAAGAGGTTGGAGGTTTGGGAGGGCAGGGAGCCGGAAGTGATGAAGCCAGTGATAATGTATGAGATAATAGCCTGGTGCTCATCTGTGGGGTCATGGCCCAAGGATAATTAGGAGGAGGTGTCTGAGAGTTGGCGCCTGGCCTCAGACCAATTGAGATCAGCGCGCCAGACTACCTTGGCACCTCCCTTGTCGGCCGGTTTGATCATCCAGTCTGGGTTGTTGCAGAGTGAGTGGAGGGCTATACGTTCGGGAGGGAGAGGTTAGAGCAAGGTACGTTCAGGGGGTGGGTTGATTTATTTGAATCCTTGCTCGGTGGCTTGTTTGTACTATTGGGGAAATGTGCTCAGAATAGCTATTCTGAGAGGGATGTACAATCACCTACTAGAGAAATAGTTAATACATTCAGTAGATGGGTCAATAAGTGCACATCAAGGAATTCAAAGCTAAAATGCATCTATTTTATGCAAGAAGGATAACGTGTTCAAGCTTAAATTATCCCAGGGGTCCACAATATTGTTGTCACCACTGAGACATGGTTGAAGAATTGGCAGGACTGGCATCACAGGGTATAGCAATTTCTAATGATAGATGGTTTTAAAAGGTAAGGAAGTATTGCACTGTTAGTCAAAGATTGCATTACTTCAGTATTGAGGAACAAATCCTCAAAGATTCCTCAAATGTGGCAATATGGTAGAGATTTGAAACAAAAAGAGTGCTGTCACTTTGGTGGGAACACATTACTGTGTATTACGTGTATATTACATTTTATTGCATTCAACATGAGATAGAGGACTGTTTTATCATTCAATTACTATATAACTGATTGGTACTCCATTTAGTTTAGAGATAGTGTGGAACCAGGCAGTCTTCGGCCCAACGAGTCCACACCAACCAGGGATTACCCGTACACTAGTTCTATCCTGTCCTTTGTGAACGGAGAATGGAAGTCATGCTGAACATTTATAAAACACTGGATTAGTCATAATTGGGGTCTTGTTTCCAGTGCCAGGTGCTACACATCTGGAAGAACATTAGTCTTAAGAAATGATGCCTAAATTTACCAAAAATATTCCAGGAAAAAATATTTTAGTTTGTAGATAGATTGATAAATCTACATAAATTATTCAACTTGTCACTATTCAAAAAATGTCACTATTATCAGGTGTGGGGGGGGGGGGGGGGGGCATGAGAACTATGAACATTGGATGAAAATGAAAGGCAAAATAATGTGGTGATATATTTACAAGTCAGGATTTACAAGGGGGGGGGGGATGAGAACTATGAACATTGGATGAAAATGAAAGGCAAAATAATAACCATATAACAATTTACAGCACGGAGACAGGCCCTCTCGGCCCTTCCAGTCCGTGCCGACCATTTGTTTTCCCCTAGTCCCATCTACCTGCACTCAGACCATACCCCTCCATTCCCTTCACGTCCATATACCTATCCACTTTTCTTTTAAATGTTAAAATCGATCCTGCCTCCACCACCTCTGCTGGAAGCTCATTCCACACAGCCACCACCCTTTGAGTAAAGAAGTTCCCCCTCACGTTACCCCTAAACTTCTGTCCCTTAATTCTCATGTCATGTCCTCTTGTTTGAATCTTCCTTACCCTCAATGGGAAAAGCTTATCCACGTCAACTCTGTCTATCCCTTTCATCATTTTAAAGACCTCAATCAAGTCCCCCCTTAACCTTCTGCGCTCCAAAGAATAAAGACCTAACTTGTTCAACCTTTCTCTGTAACATAGTTGCTGGAACCATGGCAACATTCTAGTAAATCTCCTTTGTACTCTCTCTATTTTGTTGACATCCTTCCTATAATTTTAGGCGACCAAAATTGTACACCATACTCCAGAATTGGTCTTACCAATGCCTTGTACAATTTTAACATTACTTCCCTAGTCCTATATTCAATGCTCTGATTTATAAAGGCCAGCACACCAAAGGCTTTCTTTACCACCCTATCTACATGCGATGCCACCTTCAGGGAACTATGCGCAGTTATTCCTAGATCCCTCTGTTCCACAGCATTCCTCAATTCCCTACCATTTACCATGTACGTCCTATTTTTGATTTGTCCTGCCAAGATGTAGCACTTCACACTTATCAGCATTAAACTCCATCTGCCATCTTTCAGCCCACTTTTCCAAATGGCCCAAATCTCTCTGTAGACTTTGAGAATCTACTTCATTATCCACAATACCACCTATCTTAGTATCATCTGCAAATTTACTTATCCAATTTTCCACCCCATCATCCAGATCATTGATGTACATGACAAACAACAGTGGACCCAACACAGATCCCTGAGGCACCCCACTGGTCACCGGCTTCCAACCTGACAAACAGCCATCCACCATTACTCTCTGACATCTCCCATTCAGCCACTGTTGAATCCATCTTGCTACTCCGCCATTAACACCCAAAAGATTGACCTTCTTAACCAACCTTCCATGGGGAACCTTGTCAAAGGCCTTACTGAAATCCATATAGACAACATCCACTGCTTTACCCTCATCAATTTCCCTAGTTACCGCTTCAAAAAATTCAAGAAGGTTTGTCAAACATGACCTTCCAGGCACAAATCCATGTTGACTGTTCCCGATCAGACCCTGTTTATCCAGATGCTTATATATATTATCTCTAAGTATCCTTTCCATTAATTTGCCCACCACTGACGTCAAAACTAATAGGTCTATAATTGCTAGGTTTATTCTTTGAACCCTTTTTAAACAATGGAACAACATGCGCAGTACGCCAATCCTCCGGCACTATTCCCGTTTCTAATGACATTTGAAATATTTCTGTCATAGCTCCTGCTATTTTCTACACTAACTTCCCTCAATGTCCTAGGGAATATCCTGTCAGGACCTGGAGACTTATCCACCTTTATATTTTTCAAAAGTGTCAGTACTTCCTCCTCTTTGAATCTCATAGTTTCCATAGCTACTCTACTTTTTTCCCTTACCTCACAGAGTTCAATATCCTTCTCCTTGGTGAATACCGAAGAAAATAAATTGTTCAATATCTCCCCATCTCTTTTGGCTCTGCAGATAGCTGTCCATTCTGGTTCTCTAATGGTCCAATTTTGATCCCTCGTTATCCTTTTGCTATTAATATAGCTGTAGAAACCCTTTGGATTTACTTTCACCTTTCTTGCCAAAGCAACCTCATATCTTCTTTTAGCCTTCCTAATTTCTTTCTTAAGATTATTTTTACATTCTTTATACTCCTCTAGCACCTCATTTACTCCATGCCTCCTATAATTCTTGTAGATATCTCTCTTTTTTTGAAACAAGTGTCTAATTTCCCTTGAAAACCATGGCTCTTTCCAATTTTTACTATTTCCTTTCAACCTAACAGGGACATAAAGATTCTGTACTCTTACAATTTCCCCTTTAAATGTCCTCCATTTCTCTTCTACATCCTTCCCATGAAACAAAGTGTCCCAATTCACTCCTTTAAAATCCTCATGCAATAATGTGGTGATATATTTTTCAAAAAATAAGCTGTATAAATATCTCAAATGAATTGCACTTTCTTAAAGTTGGTATTGATTTGACAATTTAATTACCTCTTTCCATGCTATGACCATACTGTGATGCTGTAATCTTGGTTTCAAAAATTATTCATAAGTATCCAACCACATGCAAGTTTCAAGACTGACCATAGAGTCAAAGAGACACAATAGCTCAGAAAGAGTTGCTTTGACCCACGTAGCCTGTGCCTACCAGTAACCACCAATCCTGCTTACATCTAATTTTGTTTACTTTATCCTTACATTAACCTGCAAGACACATTATCCTGACTTGTAACTCTATGTTTACTCATCATCATTTGATCTAAATGCTCAAGATCACTTATCTTCATTAATATATCTGCATTGCAAGGACTGCAGTGGCTCCTGAAAGCAATTGCCACCACCTTCCCAATGATACGTAATGATGTACAATAAATTCTCATTTGCCCGTAACAACCAGATCCTGTAAAAATTAATGAAAAAGCCTTAATTGCTCTGATATTAAAATTGTCTCCTTGTTCCAGGATCCCCAACCTCAAGCAATTGGAAAAAAAAATAAAAAAATCTGTAGATGCTGTAATTCGGAAGTTGCTAGAAGCACTCAGCGGGGGTAATTGATGTTTCATGTTGAGCATTCGAAATTGTTAAAATCTGTCTCACTTCCTGTATATGCTGTTTGAACTGTTGAGTGTTTCCAGTGTTTTCTATTGTTATCACGGGAAGAAAAGCTACCTGGTTGCTGTACTATCAAAGCACTTTATCATTTTTAGCAATCACTTTGATTACATGTGTAGGAAGGAACTGTATCTCAGCATCAGGTTGTACTTAAAAGATTAGTTCCAGAAAGACAAATAAGGTGCGTGCACAGTAATTTAATGTGAGGCTTGCTTGATGGTATCTTTGAATTGGCTCAGCAATATTTTGTTAATGTTATTATTTGAATTGTGGTTTAGTTGGTTCTTAACAAAAGAATACCTTAATTTCCAGGGTCCACGAGGCTCGCCTGGACTGAGAGGCTATCTTGGTCCCCCAGGAAATGATGTAAGTCTTGCTGAAATTCAGCTAAAAATAATTCAATAAGAGTAACATTAACTCATTCCAAAGACCCAACTCAGAAAGAGATTTTATACCTGATTAACAATCACAAATGAAGACGAGCCATACAGATGGCCATGAACCCCACCCACTGCAGATATTTGGTGGCACTTAGTGAGACCCAAGTACAATTAACCTGTCGATCTTTGTTTCAGTGGTTAATACTGTATTTGCAGTAGCACAGGGAGATCCAAATGGAACTACTAACTGAAAAAAAAAGAAAAAAAAGCCTTTTAAAAAGTGAAGTATCTCTGAATAATTCTGCCTTTTGATAATTGTGTACATCATACACCAGCCCAACCTCTTGCAGATGTGAAAATAAATGTAAATTAGGAGTGATGTTTAGTAGAAAGTCAGATAAAAATTATGCAATTTAGTATTCGCAAGAAAGGCCAAAATTAATTTCATTAAGATATGTATTATCCTCCCAAAAACATGAAATTTATACTATTACCACATACAAATATAATTTTGATTTTAGTATATTATTTGGGGAGGACGGTAGGGGGGAAGTGATTATTAATTAATTTAACAGCTTATTGTCATGATCAACTAAACAGATAATTGATTAATTCCCCCAAATTCCATTTTACAGTTTTGAGAAAGAAAATGTTAACCAGGGTGGGTTAAAACAAGTATGGTATACAGAGAGATTGCTCTGTTTCCACGTTTAATTAAATCTTCCATCATTCTACGCTCAAAGTTGTTGGTCATTATAAAATTGATTTTTTTCTGAAAGTAAACACACCCAAAATCTTCTACATGGCTCTTACATAAGGCATTTTCTTTTTAAAACAATAGTAAATTGGGCATGTTTTTTATCAGAATACTTTCCTCAGACATGTGTTCCTAACCTCTCATTCATTATGCTTAACACTTGCCCAATCATTTGTCAATGTAAGTGCATCTTCTGCTCCATATGGGTTAGGAGAGGGAAAGACATTAATTTACCAAGCTTGCTCCTTATTTTCAGGAACACTGCATGAATGTTTTAGATATTTGAGCACATGTAAGAGGGGCCACACCCTTGATATTCATTGTTGGCTCTGCACGCAGTAGAAATCTGCCTTTATTTGTGTCTTTATAATATAGAACTATTTACATGTTGCACTCAACTTCCTGTCACCCACTTTGATTTCACCACACTAGACCAAAATATTGTACCCGCAATCAGAGTCTACTGAATTTGTATTTAACTTACAGCTGACGACAATTTTAGTGTGCATCAATAAAAGAGGAAATCAAACATATGGGAGGAACCAAAGCTTTCCAAAGTCATTGGAGATGTATCTTGGACTAGGTTTCCAATGGAATTGGGGGGGAGGGAGGAAGTATCTTCAATCTTAATAACTGCCATACAATTAAATAAAAGTAAGAACAAAACTGATTAAAACTGAATATGTTTGGTCAGTTGATGAACACATTTTATAACAGTGGCTGCAAATGCAATGGATTTGAATTTAGGAGAGGAATTAGAAAAAAAAATGGTTGTTGCTAAATAGCACATTTAATGCTACTCACTGGAGATTAATTTCTAAGCAAATAAAGTATAATGTCCAACATTGAAGGATGCAGTTATTTACTTTCCCCTTCAATTCTCTTTTTGCCAGTGAGAACTATTTTTTTTTAAGGCCAGCATTATTAGGGTAATATATGGATGTAACTGAGGCAACTGCCTGAATCACTCTGTTATTTATACTTCCCACCACCACCTTTGAACCATTTATAGTGTGAACTTGTCTCTTCACAAGATTTTACTGCATCCTGCAATATTTTGGAATTGCTTCATGAGAAGAAAAGTTACTGCTATTTGTGAAAATGTTTGTGGTTTGTTTTACAGGGATTACCCGGTCCAAGAGGAGAACCAGGACCTCCAGGAGAACCTGTATGTTAGCTGAGATGTTACCTCTATACACGCTACCCTGATTACTCTCTTGCATGATCTGTCTTTATATCTCTGTCTCACTCTTGCTTTATCACACTTTACCCTTTTGCATTTACTCTGTCTTCCTCAGGTATGGTTGGCCTTAATACATTGAGGCATTTTCTTCCCCTTGGCCATGTTTACATTTCTAATGGTCATTATGTGACATTATATGCCCTTCCTCATTTATTTATTATCGTGACTTCATAGATGGTAACTCTTCATATATGAATCAGATAAAACACTGTGTGATTTGTTCCTCTATTACCCAATCCTCTGTTCAGGCTCTTAAAAGGCCCTCCATAACTGCTCTTCCTTCCCTACTCCCCTCCTCGCCCTCTACTCCCCCACACTTCCTCCTCACTTCCCCAGGATCTCGAGGTTGCCGCTCCCCTCCCTTCTTGTGTGCCCTGGATGAGAACAGCCATCGGAGCCCTCAGAGCCAGGCCCCGGATCCTCGGCTGAGCCTGGAAGCACCGGCAGCTATGGTCGTGCTGGCATGTGGGTGTGGGGGGGGGGGGGGGGGGGGGGGGGGGGGGGGGGGGGAGACCTCAGAGAAAAGACAGGGGAAGAGCGATGGGGGTATCATGGGGGAGGGGGGCAGGAGTCAGCGAGTGGGACCAGAGGGGAAGGGGCTGGAGCTGTGGGGCATTGCGATGGCGATACGTTTGGGACTCACAGCAGGCGCTGGACACTCTCCTCCGCTGGGATCAGACTCTCCGCTTTCCGTTTGGCGAGATCTCCGACTCCACGCCGGGCTGCTTCTGGTCCCTCTGAAAATTGTGTCCGGTTGGAGACATCCTCAGCTCCAGTAAAGACGCAAAGGCGCAGGAAGGGGTGGACCATCCTGGGGAATGATAGGAGAAGAGACCAATCCACCTGGAACTGACCGGCAGGAGAGGAGATCGATCTGCGCACATACGGTTTTTAAGATTTTTAAACCTCGCTAACTTTTACAATATACTACCGTTCAGAACGAAACATGATGCACCCACAGTACAGGAGAATGGTGAGTGAGCTGACAAAAAATTGTAGTGTTATCGCTTACCATTTCTGCGCAAATAGAAAAAACGTGCAAACCGGAAGAGCACGAGATCAGAGTTTTAGTTATGTACAGATTTTATTGAATTAATCAATTTCTAACAAAGTGGCAAAGTGAGGTCACAGCTCCAAACAGTAATATTAATGTTTGATGGCCAGCATACCTTTTCTCTTCTTCATCTCTGCTTTTAACAACTTTAATAGCATCTCACCAACAAACTGAAGATGCTAACTTTACCATATTCAATGCCTGAATGATTTGACTCAAAAAATGATTTAATTGATAAAAATAATGCAACGGTGTGCTCTGACCTACAGGCCTTATTACCTCTTACTTCCAGGAGAGAGGTAGAAAATGTGGCTAAGGTGAGTAGTTCTGTGGTCTTGAAGAGTGATCACATGGGAGGAAAAGTCCAAATCTGAATATTGGGTGTTAGAGTTCAACAATGTGAGATTGTTGGCCCAATGCAAAGTTAAACTCTCATTGGGATTTGGCCATGTCATGAACTGCCTGTTATTGTTAACGGAGACATGAAAACTGACACTAATTCCCTGAAGTATACATTCCATTGTATTAGTGAATCACCTTATCCTATAAAAAAAACCTATTCCAAATAATCTTAACAAAAAATAGGCGGGACAAGTATAAAGCAGGATTTGGTAAAGTTCTTGCTTTCTCTGATATTCTGAAGCTCCCACGCTTCGATTTTTCAATAGCAATATTGAAAAATTGACCTCTATATTCTTTCCCTTACTGGTACGATTCTCCATGATCCTATCATTACTCTCTCACTATTATTCTGAGTTAATGAAATGTTTTGTAATAATGTTGCATGGGATTGATTAAATATTATTCTATGATAGATCCTGTACAATTATATCTTAATCTTATTGATCATAAGATAATGTTGAATATCAATAACTGGCTATATGATTAGATTCTCAAGAATTGTGTAGGATATTCACACTGCACAATGAAAGAATATGAATATTGCCGAAAATTGATTATTTGTGTTATTAGTGTGAATGATCTGCTCTGAAGAAAGATGCTTGTATTCTAATTTTCATTCCAGGAGGTTGAAACCTAAAGTGCATGTTAATGAACTGCTGAAGGAAAGCAGGAAGGGGGTTTAGGCAGCTGTTTAAGGAGGTGTGATGGTAAATTGCCTCCTATCTGCAGTTGATTGCAAAACTGCACAGAACATATTGTGATAATCACTCAAAAATACTGCCCTGACCGCAGAAAAGAAAAAAGATTGAACTTTATTGCCTTCCATCACAGTGAGGAATGTGGGGAGCAGCTGTGGTGCATGTTTATGTTAAATTTTATTTTGTTTGGTTGAGTGCCTTACTGCTTTTTCACTTGGTGTGGCCGTATGGTACCTCGAATTTCACTGTACCTTCTGGTACATGTGACAATAAACCCATCTTGAATCTTGAATCTTGAAATAATTGAGCAACAATATTTTTGACAATATGTTTTCAATTCTCCAAAAAAAAAATTTCACTTGGTCAGTCAGCTCCAGAAATAAAAAGCAGAATAATACGTTAAGGAAATAGCCTGATAATAAAAGTTCACTGAATTTTCAATGTTGTTACATTATTTATAGGTTATTTTTGAGGTTTAGTCTCTGATTTGATGAGCTTCCTGCATTTTTCAGAATTTTGCTGGACTTCTTCTCAGTTTAGTAGGGAAAGGTTGGATAATTGGAAGCAGTTGTGTAATTGTGGTGAAAATGTTAAAAGTAATCAATGGAATGTGAAGTATTTGTTCCTTTCCTTTTCAAAGTATTTCTTGATGTATTTAACCATGATCAAAACACAAAGTGCAGCACGAACACAACTGGTCAGGCAACATCTAGGGAAGAAATGGATAGGCAACATTTTGGGTCAAGATCCTGGTTTGGAGGAGAGCAGCAGTGATCACAGAGAGGGAACAGTGAGAGGGGAATCATTCAAAATATTTAATTAATCCTACTATATCTCTTCCAATTGATTCCGATATATCTTCCTAAAATTTTTTTTCAGAAGGTTGATTCTATAGTCACCAACTTTATCTGGGATTATAAGAGCCATAGAATAAATAAAAAACATTTATGTAAATCAAAAATAAATGGAGGTCTAGCACTGCCAAACTTTATGTTTTATTACTGGGCAGTTAATATTAAAAATATGAATTTTTGGTTAGAAGAGTCAGATAAACAACCAATCTGGTTAAAAATGGAAAAAGAAGATTGTTCGCCTTTTGAAATTAGCTCAATTTTATTCGCCAATATTAAACTAGGTAAGAAAACCTACAGAGAAACCCTGTAATAGAAAGTGGGATACGTATCTGGAAACAAATAAAGAAAACATTAAAATTGGAATGTATACCACAACCCTTACCATTGTAAATAATGTTACATTTAAACCCTCAATGATGGACAAAGGTTTTTTACAATGGAAAAACTATGAAATTAATAAGATGGGCAATCTCTACAGGGAAAACTCCTTCCTTTCATTTCAAGAATTACAACAAATTTATGGATTACATTCAAAATATTACTTTAAATACTTACAAATTAGAGACTATGTAAAAGCAAACACACAGGAAATTAGAAATAGAAAGACAAAAATTTTAGATGAATGTCTAAATAAACACCCGAACACAGAAAAATTGATATCATATATTTATAACATTTTATTAGAAACGATGTCCCAATGACAGAAATATATAGACAATTATGGGAAAACGAATTAGGTCAAATAATCAGACCAGAAGTATGGGATGAAAGTTTACAACATATACACCACTGCTCGTTAAATGCGAGACACTCTCTTATACAATTTAAAATATTACATAGATTACATTATTCAAAATCCAAATTACATAGTATTTTTTCAAATGTATCTGCCATATGTGATAAATGTCAGCACTTAGAAGCTAACAACGCACTCATTTACAAATTGTATAAAAATTACTACATTTTGGACAGAAATATTTAAGATAATTTTGAAAGCTGTTTCCTGACTCAAAATTAATAATATTGGGAATATTAGAAACTGATCAATTAATAACAACGAATCAAAGAATTTTTATTGATTACAGTTTAATAATTGGGAAAAAATTAATATTGAAATCCTGGAAAGGTCCTACATCCCCCACAACCAAAATGTGGATTACAGGAATGTCGGAGTCACTTCATCTGGAAAGATTAAGGCTTGTCCTACTGGACAAGTTGGATCTTTTCAGAGGGATATGGTCTCCATTTATTGAATGTATAAAGGGTCAAAATGGCTCGGTGCGAGAGCCTGATTGAAGCCTGAATGAAGAATAGATGAAGAATCATACATAACAAACCATGGATATATCTCCAACGATGGATAACCTGTTTAACACTCCATTCATCTTTTCAATTTTCTATTTTTACTTTATTTCTCTCTATTTTTTCCTATCTGCATTAAAAACTAAAAAATGCATAGAAGTACAAACAAGACATAATTGTTAATATTAATAATATTAAGAATGTATGTGACAAGTATATTCTTCTTTTAATATGTACTTACTTCTAATAAAAATATTTAACAAAAATATATATATATTTAATTAATCCATCTGAAAATTAGCAAGAGTAAGGGAAATTGTCCAATCCTCCAGAATGAGTAACCCAATTTAAAATTGCAAAGAATACTCTAAAAATATTAACTATTTGAAATATTGCACATTATCAAATCAAGTATATTTTGACATCACAAGATTGTTCCAAACTACTTACCAGTACCAAACAAACTAAGGAAATGTATCTTCTTGAAGTAGGTGCAATAGGCAGAATCTTGGGGAGCTATGTGACAATAGACAATAGGTGCAGGAGTAGGCCATTTGGCCCTTCAAGCCAGAACCGCCATTCAATGTGATCATGGCTGATCATCCCCAATCGGTACCCTGTTCCTGCCTTCTCCCCATATACCCTGACTCCGCTATCTTTAAGAGCCCTATCCTGCTCTCTCTTGAAAGTAT
The DNA here is from genome assembly GCA_035221665.1 of Okamejei kenojei. Taxonomy (NCBI): domain Eukaryota; kingdom Metazoa; phylum Chordata; class Chondrichthyes; order Rajiformes; family Rajidae; genus Okamejei; species Okamejei kenojei. The sequence goes on from CM069134.1 coordinate 74,838,160, forward strand.
CAAGAGATCCAGCCTCCACTGCCCTCTGAGGCAGATAATTCCACAGACTCACAACTCTCTGTGAGAAAAAGGGTTTCCTCATCTCCGTTCTAAATGGCTTACCCCTTATTCTTAAACTGTGGCCCCTGATTCTGGACTCCCCCAACATCGGGAACATGTTTCCTGCCTCTAGCATGTCCAAACCCTAAACAATCTTATATGTTTCAATAAGATCCTCTCTCATCCGTCTAAACTTCGGAGTGTACAATCCCAGCCGCTTCTTTCTCTCAGCATATGATAGTACCGCCATCCCGGGAATTAACCTTGTAAACCTACGCTGCACTCCCTCAATAGCATGAATGTCCTTCCTCAAATTAGAGGTCCAAGACTGCACACAATACTCCAGGTGTGATCTCACTAGGGCTCTGTGCAACTGCAGAAGGACCTCTTTGCTCCTATACCCGACTCCGCTTGTTATGAAGGCCAACATGCCATTCGCTTTCTTCACTGCCTGCTTACTTTCAAAGACTGATGAACAAGGACCACCAGATCCCGTTGCACTTCCCCTATTCCCAACTTGATGCCATTTAGATAGTAATCTGCCTTCCTGTTTTTTATACCAAAGTGGATAATCTCACATTTATCCACATTAAACTTCATCTGCCATGCATCTGCCAATGCCCCCAACCTGTCCAAGTCACCCTGCATTCTCATAGCATCTTCCTCACCGCTCACAGGGCCAAGTTTTGTGTCATCTGAAAATTTGCTAATGTTACTTTGAATCCCTTCATCCAAATCATTGATGTATTTTGTAAATAGCTGTGGTCCCAACACCAAGCCTTGTGGTACCCCACTAGCCACTGCCTGCCCTTCTGAAAGGGACCCATTAATCCCTACACTTTGTTTCCTGTCTGCCATCCGATTTTCTCTGCATGTCAGCACTCTACCTCCAATAACATATGCCCTAATTTTGTCCACTAATCTCCTATGTGGGACCTTATCAAATGCTTTCTGAAAGTCCAGGTACACTGCATCCACTGACTCTCCCTTGTCCATTTTCCTAGTTACATCCTCAAAAAACTGCAGAAGATTAGTCAAGAATGATTTCCCCTTCGTAAATACATGCTGACTCGCACCGATCCTGTTAGTGCTATCCTAATGTGTGGCTATTTCTTCTTTTATAATTGACTCCAGCATCTTCCCCAGCACCGATGTTAGGCTAACTGGTCTATAATTCCCTGTTTTCTCTCTCCCGCCTTTCTTAAAAACTGGGATAACATTAGCTACTCTCCAATCCACAGGAACTGATCCTGAGTTTATAGAACATTGGAAAATTATCACCAATGCATCCACAATTTCTAGAGCCACTTCCTTAAGTACCCTGGGATGCAGACCATTGGGCCATGGGGATTTATCAGCCTTCAGTCCCATCAGTCTACCCAACACCATTTCCTGCCTAATATAGGTTTCCTTCAGTTCCTCCTTCACCCCAGATCCTCTGGCCACTACTATATCAGGAAGATTGTTTGTGTCCTCCTTAGTGAAGACGGATCCAAAGTACCCGTTCAACTCATCTGCCATTTTCCTGTTCCCCATAATAAATTCACCTTTTTCAGTGTGGGGAGAACTTTGATGTCATTAAGTTGAAAAGAGTGCAGAAGAGATTCACCAACATGTTATCCAGATTTACAGGTTTGAAATATAGGGAGAGGATGAATAGGCTGGATATATGCTTTGAAGCTTTAAGGCTGTGGGGTAATCTTACGATGGGCATGGATAAAGTTAGCATTCACTTCTTTTTCTCAGCATTGAGGATTCTAAACCTTAAGGTTAAATGGAGAGATTTACATTGTGATACAAAATGAACTGTTGAATTGCTGTAGAGAGTTAGCCAAGATTTGATGGACTGAATAGGTTATTTCTATGGTACAATGATTCAATGATTCTATAAAACTAGCAACAACAAAACTATCACCGTCATTTTCTCATCATTGTCAGGCATGCTGATGGCTATCACTGACTTACCCAAAAAATTGATTTAGCTAAAAAGCCTAATAAATTTCTACGGGCATAATTAATTATTTTGTAAATGGGAGGAGGAACTTCAGGAGATTCTGTGGTGTTCCTTGCCATATGATTCTAAAATTAATTTATCTGTGGCTTCAACACTGAGAGGATTGGTAGGCACCTGATCATTGGACAAACAAGATTGGGTAACTTCTTCTGCTCTGTGTAATAATTCTAAATACTTTCGGATTTAATTGTAATTTGGCTCCTTCAGGAGTTGTGTACCAGTTGTCCTGAAGGTCCACCTGGATTACCAGGAGTCCCTGGCATCAAGGGAAGCAAGGGCTACGCAGGTCCTCCAGGGAAAGATGGAAAAGATGGACTAACAGTAAGTGAAACATGAAAGGATTTATGTTGAAGTGTCTAACTTTGACCAATATCCCTATGAAAAGTAAATGTTTATTATCTCCAGTATGGATTCATGTATATTGAAGTATATCTGTTGGTACTTCTATTTATTGTACTGACTGTTAATTATGAAACTGCCCTTTAAAGAGTTGTAGATGGGAAACAAACAAATGCAGCTCAGGACAGAAGAAACTTAAGATGGTTAAGCTTATTTTTTGTGTAAATAATGGTAAAGAATTGTGTAAAGCATGATAAAATGAAGAGAAACAATTAATACTAAGACTGACAATATTTTCTGTCCTACAAACCATATTTTTAAATAATTTGATATGCTTCACGGAGATTATTTTTGATATCCATCCTTAATCAACTTTTCATTTCATTAGGGAGATCAAGGACCACCAGGGCCACCAGGGCCCCAAGGTCCAGAAGGAACAATGGTAAGACAATTTCAGCATGTCCTTACCTGAATCAATTGCTATCCTTCCCATTTTGAGAATGCTGGAATTTCCAAGGCAACACTATCCTGCTAAAGCAATACAGATCCTCCCTGCCTTCCAAATACCCAACATAGGTACAGTCCAGGGTATGATTAGTTCTCAGGCATAGTATCATTCGAAAATTGAGGTGGACCTGCAGATTCTTTACCCAGGTATGGGTTCCAGCATACATTTTGCTTATTTAGAACTGCCATGATATAATATGTTAAGTAAAGGTCTGAGAAAACTTCAGAAACCGTGACAGAAAGGAATGGATCAGATAAATACTTCCCGAAACAAATTACCATTGTAGTTAGAAGTGCCAAAACTGTACAAAACAATGAATTAAAGTTACTACCATATTTTTCACTCCATAGTGCCTTGTCATTTAACTGGATAATATGCAAAAAAACGTTTTTTTACCTTGTACCTTAATACACATAACAATAATTATCCACTATCCATACCATATAACAAACCATATAACCATATAACAATTACAGCACGGAAACAGGCCCTCTCGGCCCTTCCAGTCCGTGCCGACCATTTGTTTTCCTCTAGTCCCATCTACCTGCACTCAGACCATACCCTTCCATTCCCTTCACGTCCATATACCTATCCACTTTACCTTTAAGATTTGTGGAATCTACTTGTGGAATACCAAGTACTACAGTCAGGAATATCAAGGCAATGCAGAAGTAGTATTCCACAAGGCCATTTATGCAATTATTTATATAATGTGCATGATAATGAAATAGTTTGTCTTATGATTTTTCTATCTTCCATGTGAGGAATTCAACTGCGCCCAGCTCCAACTTGATATCTGGAGTTCACTCTCAGAGAAGGGCCAGATCTCAATCATTATACCATAGCATTTTGGCATGTGTAACCCATTAACCTACAAGGCTCTTTAAATGTGAAATGTCAGCATTTTATTTTTAAATGTGGTCTGCGTTTGCATTCCTGCATTTGCATTTATACAAGCTAGAAACTGAAAAAGACGATGTTCTGAATGTTATAAAGTTTTAAAGAAGGAACTGCAGATGCTGTAGAATCGAGGGTACACAAAAAGCTGGAGAAACTCAGCGGGTGCAGCAGCATCTAAGGAGCGAAGGAGATAGGCGACGTTTCGGGTCGAGACCCTTCTTCAGACCCTTCTTCTTCTGAATGTTACTTTCACTCCCCATATTCATTAATATGTTAAATGCTCTGCCAGTATCATCTTGTTATATATTAATGGTAGAATACTAAACCAATGGAAGGGAATTTTAATAATACCTTCTCCAGAGAGTATAACATTAGTGTCTGGACTGAGTAATCCAAATCAAAATCGATTTTCCCCAGTCACTTAAAGTTTTGTCCATATAAATCAAGATAGTCAAGGAAATGGTGTTGGGTAGACTAATGGGACCGAAGGCTGATAAATCCCCAGGGCCTGATGATCTGCATCCCAGGGTACTTAAGGAAGTGGCTCTAGAAATCGTGGACGCATTGGTGATCATTTTCCAAAGTTTTATAGATTCAAGATCAGTTCCTGTAGATTGGAGAGTAGCTAATGTTATCCCACTTTTTAAGAAAGGCAGAAGAGAGAAAACAGGGAATTATAGACCAGTTAACCTGACATTTGGTGGTGGAGTCAATCATAAAGGATGAAATAGCGGCACATTTGGATTGCAGTAACAGGATCAGTCTGAGTCAGCATGGATTTACGAAGGAGGAATCATGCTAATCTTCTGGAATTTTTTGAGGATGTAACTAATAAAATGGACAAGGGAGCCAGTGGATGTAGTGTACCTGGACTTTCAGAAAGTATTTGATGAGGTCCCACATAGGAGATTAGTGGGCAAAATTAGGGCACATAGTATTAGGTGTAGAGTGCTGACATGGATACAAAATTGGTTGGCAGGCAGGAAACAAAGAGTAGGATTAAAGGGTCCCTTTCAGAATGGCAGGCAGTGACTAGTGGGGTACCGCAAGGCTCAGTGCTGGGACCGCAGCTATTTCAAATATACATCAATGATTTAAATGAAAGGATTCAAAGTAACATTAGAAAATTTGCAGATGGCATAAAGCTGAGTAGCAGTGTGAACTGTGAGGAGGATGCTATGAGTATGTGTAAATAGCTCATTCTAAGTTCCCCACCAGTCTAGTTTCAGTCAATAAAATACTGAATCAAGTACTTGAGCAACTACATTTTTTTTGGATAACACAACACAAATTCCCCTATACAATACATGACCACTGCAGGTTCGATCCTTGTACCTACTTGGCCAAGCCCTTCTATCCTCGTGCAAGCAGAGACACTCCAAAAGGTCACACAGTCCCTAGCGTTCTTCCAGAAGATCGACACAGGACCTCGTGGGGGCTACCTTTTATAGGTCCCCGAACCTTGAGGGGCCGAACCATATGGACATGGTCTCTGTACAGTCCAATAACACACATCGATTACAACACTACATGATTGACAGTTCCCTAACCCAATAACATAGTAACTAATACATTGTATTCAAAAGGAGCTTCTAGAAGGAAGCCAACAAAGATGAATAATGCAACGCGTGCCTTGGTATTCAGACAACCCTACTTCCATGAACTCTGATAAATAACAAGTTCCAGTTCACCAGAATTCTTCAATGAAGATATAATTTACACTGGACCTGTTTGCTCCCTGAACAGAATTGCTTGCAAGCCCATCACAGAATACAATTATGAAAAAAACATTTTTTTTCTTCTGCAAATAAACATATGCTATTTGCCAGTGCCCATACCTGCCTAAGAACAGCATAGCACTTTGCATTCACAAATTAGAATCATGACAGTCACTGGCATCAAAATATTATGAAGAAATTCTAAACCAATAATCGTATCCTTGATCTATTTCTCGTAATCTCTCACTTTGTGGAATTGTTATTGAATTGCTACCAGCATCTAATGCTTTGTTATTCTTCTGTATTCTTCTGCACCAATTTATTAGGGTAGAAAAGGAGAACACGGTTCATCTGGTTCACCTGGTGAAAAGGGCGAACAGGTAACTGCTGTAGAATTGCCTCAATCTGAAAGCAATTCCAAACTGTAATTCATTTTGGTTTGGTGGAGGTCTGTTGTAAAATTACCACTTTGTACTTTATCTCTGAAAATTACGAACTTCAGGTGAGCAGGCAGAACTATGTTGTAACATTGCAATTTATACTTCAGGATAAATCTATGTTTTTCATTTTTGTATTTTTGTCCAAACTATTATTGGCTTCTTCCATCTACAGCTGAAGTAGGCCATTGACAGAATGGCATATTAACAGAGTCATAGAGTGATACGGTGTGGAAACAGGCCCTTCAGCCCAACTCGCCCACACCAATGTCCCAGCTGGCCACTTGCCAGCACTTGGTCCATATCGTTCCAAACCAGTCCTATCCATGTACCTGTCTAATTGTTTCTTAAATGATTGGATAGTCCCAGCCTCAACTATCTCCTCTGGCAGCTTGTTCCATTCACCCACCACCCTTTGTGTGAAAATGTTATCCCTCGGATTCCTATTAAATCTTTACCCTACACCTTGAAACTATGTCCTCTAGTCCTTGATCCCCCTACTCGGAGCAAAAGACTGTGCATCAACCCGATATATTCTTCTCATGATTTTGTAAACCTCTATAAGATCTCCCCTCATCCTCCTAAGTTCCAAGGAATAGGGACTCAGCCTACTCAACCTCTCCCTGTAGCTCACACCCTCTAGTCCTGGAAACATCCTCGTAAATCTTTTATGAACCCTTTCAAACTTAAAAATATCTTTCCTATAACATGGTGCCCAGAACGGAACACAATGTTCTAAATGCGGTCTCACCAATGTCATATACAACCGCAACATGACCTCCCAACTTTTATACTCAATACTTTCTGATGATGGCCAAATTGTCAAAAGCCTTTTTTACCATCTTATCTACTTGCGACTCGACCTTCAAGGAAACATGCACCAGTACTCCTAGATCTCTCTGCTCCACAACACTACCCAGAGGCCTACATTTACTGTGTAGGTCCTGCCCTTGTTCGACATCCCAAAATGCAACACCTCACACTTCTGGATTAAATTCCATCATCCATTCCTCCGCCCACCTGGCCAATCGATCCAGATCCTGCTGCAATCTTTCACAACCATCTTCACAATCTGCAAAACCACTCACTTTTGTATCATCAGCAAACTTGCCAATCTTGCCCTGTATGTTCTCATCCAAATCATTGATGTAGATGACAAACAGTAACGGGCCCAGCACCAAACTCTAAGGCACACCACTAGTTACAGGCCACCAGTCTGAGAAGCAACCATTCACCATCACCCTCTGCTTCCTTCCTTGGAGCCAATTTGCCATCCATTCAGCTATCTCTCCTTGGATTCCATTCAATTTAACCTTCCAGAGCAGCCTACCATGTGGAATGTTGTCGAATGCCCCACTGAAGTCCATGTACACAACTACAGCTCTGCCCTCATCAATGTTTTTGGCCACTTCTTCAAAAAAATCGATCAGATTTGTGAGACACAACTTCTCATGTACAAAACCGTGCTGACGATCCCTAATCATCCCTTGCCCATCCAAATGTCTATATAACCCTAGTTCCCAGCATTTTCTCTGCAGCCCTTCTTCAAAAGCGGCACAATATTTGCCACCTTCCAGTCTTCCGGCACCTCTCCTGTAATTGAGGACGACTCGCAAATTTCAACCAGGGCTACCGCAATTTCCTCTCTAGTTTCCCACAATGTTCTCAGATATATACATGATCAGGCCCTGGAGATTTGTCTACCCTCAAACATGACAGTACCTTCAATATTTCTTCGACGGTAACCCTGACTGCTCTGAAGACACTTGCAGTGACTCTTCTAATTTCCTACTGTCTTTTTCCTCAGTTAATATGGAGGAGATATATTCATTTAGGACCTTGCCCATCTTCTGTGGGTCCACACAGTGGTGACCACTTTGATTCCTGAATGGTCCCACTTTCTCTCTAGTTAACCTTTTCCTCATATGTATTTATAAAATATTTTGGGATTATCCTTAATGCTACCCACCAGAGCTATCTCCTGGCCCCTTTTTACCCTTCTGATTTATTTTTTAGTTTACTCCTTAGTTCCCGAAACTGCTCCAGCAATGCCAGCTGCCTATACCTGTCCCATGCATCCTTCTTGTTTTTGACTAACATCTCAATTTCCCTCGTCAGCCAAGCTTCCTTATGTTTACCTGCTTTGCCCTTCACTCTAACGGGACATACACATCCTGAGCTTTCTTCATCATACTTTTAAAAACATCCCACCTGGCCGATGTTCCTTTCCCCTCAAATAACCTGCTCCAGTCAACTTGAGCGAGACCTTCTCTCATACCCTCAAAGTTGGCCTTACTCCAGTTGAGCATTTTTTACCCCAGTTGAGCATTTTAGTATTAATGTTTAACGTTCTGATCTTATGCCCAGTAAATCTTGCACTGGACACTGAAGATAAGGTCAGGGCAATGTAAATTGTACTAGATTTAGAGATCTATTGGTTTGAAAGCCAAATCTCAGGGAGGCAACTCTAATGGAGGACTGGAATCATGCTTCTTTTGAAATCTGCAGCATTTTCAACTACTCTTATTTCACCACCATTGACATTGAGTAGTTAAAAGTGAATCTCAACATAAAGGAAACATTAACAACAGGATAGAAATATCAAATCTTAGGGGTGTAGCTTTAAGGTGAAAGGGGTAGAATTTAAAGGAAATGTGCAGGGCAAGTTTTCTTTACAAAGTGGGTGGTGAGTACCTGCAACATAATGGGTGGTGATGAAGGCAGATACAGTAGTGGGATTGTGTGCATAGATATGCAGGGAATGGAGGCATATGGGTTATATGCAGGCAGATAAGGGTTGTCCTTGGCATGATATTCAACACAGACATTGTGGGCTAAAGGGCCTGTTCACGTGCTGTATTGTTCTACGTTCTATTAATTGCACACATTCTGATGTACATTGAATGTATGCCTAGAATTTAATGTGCATAAATAGGCATATTAAACAGCTGCAGCATGGAGGGCAGCTATCAAATTCAATAGCACGAGGACCAAATGTGGATTACGCAATGAATCTCAGATAGTCCAAAGCTGTGAGAAGGATGAGAGTGTGATGATGAGAGTCTCAGGATTGGGGGAATAGGGTTTATGATCAGTAGTTCAGTAGTGGGGTCTTGCAGTTATTTCTCTCAATAACATTTTGAGGGTTTCTAGTCAGATAGCTGAACCTGTTGGGTTCAGATGTTGGCACTAAACTGCTTAATAAATTAATGAAGACACAAGGAACTGCAGATGTTGGAATCTTGAGCAAGACACAAATGCTGGAGGAACTCAGCAGTCAGGCAACATCTGTGGAGGAAAAAGACTAGCAACATATTGGATCAGGACCCTTCCTCAGACTGAAAGCAATGAACCAAGGCTGGACCAGTAGGTGGTGGGAGGTCAAGTGAGGGTGATAACTTGGAAATGGGTGAGAACTTATTATTATGGAAGTTGAGGAACCATGAAAGCTAAGACAATAAATTACTTAAATTACCTACATAGAATTAACCTATGCTGTTTTGGGAATGACACATTCACATGGTATTTAATTTAGGAAATGTAGTAGAATATGCACCAACTGTTACAGTATATACAGTGGCTTGCAAAAGTATTCATACCCCTTGAACTTTTCCACATTTTATCACGTTACAACCACAAACGTAAATATATTTTATTGGGATTTTGTGTGATAGACCAACGCAAAGTGGTGCATAATTGTGAAGTGGAAGGAAAATGATACATGGTTATCAATTTTTTTTTTACAAATAAAAAAACTGAAAAGTGTTGGCGTGCAAAAGTATTCAGCCCCCTTTACTTTGATACCCCTAAATAAAATCCAGTGCAAGCAATTGCCTTCAGAAGTCACCTAATTAGTAAATAGAGTCCACTTGTGTGTAATCTAATCTCAGTATAAATACAGCTGTTCTGTGAAGGCCTCAGAGGTTTGTTAGAGAACATTAGTGAACAAACAGCATCATGAAGCCCAAGGAACACACGAGACAGGTCAGGGATAAAGTTGTGGAGAAGTTTAAAAAGCAGGGTTAGGTTATAAAAAATATCCCAAGCTTTGAACATCTCACGGAGCACTGTTCAATCCATCATCCGAAAATGGAAAGAGTATGGCACAACTGCAAACCTACCAAGACATGGCCGTCCACCTAAACTGACAGGCCGGGCAAGGAGAGCATTGATCAGAGAAGCAGCCAAGAGGCCCATGGTAACTCTGGAGAAGCTGCAGAGATCCACAGCTCAGGTGGGAGAATCTGTTCACAGGACAATTATTAGTCGTGCACTCCACAAATCGGGCCTTTATGGAAGAGTGGCAAGAAGAAAGTCATTGTTGAAACAAATCCATAAGAAGTCCCGTTTGCCGTTTGCCACAAGCCATGTGGGGGACACAGCAAACATGTGGAGGAAGATGCTCTGGTCTGATGAGACCAAAATTGAAGTTTTTGGCCTAAATGCAAAATGCTATATGTGGCGGAAAACTAACACTGCACATCACCCTGAACACACCATCCCCACTGTGAAACATTGTGGTAGCAGCATCATGCTGTGGGGATGCTTTTCTTCAGCAGGGACAGGGAAGCTGGTCAGAGTTGATGGGAAGATGGATGGAGCCAAATACAGGGCAATCTTGGAAGAAAACCTGTTAGAGTCTGCAAAAGGCTTGAGACTGGGGCAGAGGTTCACCTTCCAGCAGGACAACGACCCTAAACATACAGCCAAAGCTACAATGGAATGGTTTATATCAAAGCATATTCATGTGTTAGAATGGCCCAGTCAAAGTCCAGACCTAAATCCAATTGAGAATCTCTGGCAAGACTTGAAAATTGCTGTTCACAGACGCTCTTCATCCAATCTGACTGAGCTTGAGCTATTTTAGTCTCTAGATGTGCAAAGCTGGTAGAGACATACCCCAAAAGACTTGCAGCTGTAATTGCAGTGAAAGGTGGTTCTACAAAGTATTGACTCAGGGGGGCTGAATACGTTTGCACGCCACACTTTTCAGTTTTTTATTTGTAATAAAATTTGGAAACCATGTATCATTTTCCTTCCACTTCACAATTATGCACCACTTTGTGTTGGTCTATCACATAAAATCCCAATGAAATACATTTACATTTGTGGTTGTAACGTGACAAAATGTGAAAAAGTTCAAGGGGTATGAATACTTTTGCAAGCCACTGTAGCTCATGTTTCCCAAAATGGCAAACTTCAAGGTGATGTCTTTAGCTTTCCTACTAAGATGTGTTGCTTGTGTTTCTTAGGGTAATCCGGGGTTACCAGGCTACCCTGGACCCCCTGGTAATCCAGGCCAAAATGTAAGTATGAATCTTTCAATAAATGAAAGGAGATTTTAATTGGGGTGGGGGGGGGGGGGGGGTGGGTGGGTGCGGTGGGGGGGGGGGGGGGGAGAGAGAATAAAACAATGAACCGTTCCTCTCACTGAGCAATTCAATTAAAACAAAAGTAAGTAAGGGTCTGTTTTTTTTTCCCAGTAAGCTATTGCTTGCACCTCAGTATGACACCCAGAACTAAGTTCTAATTTTTTGGCCATTAGAGAATGTGATTCTGAGGATGTAGTGTGAATTGCCAAAAGGATTCCAGGCATCTGGAATCTAAGCTAATTGTGAAGGTTGAGCAAATTTATCAAATTACTCTGCCGGAAGGTGGAGATGAAATGAAGATTTTGAGGCTAGTCAATAGCCTCTCATCCCAGAGAAGACATCGACATCAACCGTCTTAAGGAAGATCACAATGGAACCACAATAGTCCAGTGGTGGACTTGAAGCCAAAAAGGTTAAAGGAGATTAATGGAGCTTGTAAAATACACCCAGGAGAGCAAGAACAGCATCAGGCAAGGTGATCAATATCATTTGGTACAACATGCCAGAGCCTTAAAGAAACTAAAAAGTGCAAATGCTGGAAATCTGAAATAAAAACAGAATTCTGCAGTTTTTAAAGACACTCAGTCCATTGTAATTGCTAACACAGTGGCAATTATTCTTAGAATTTGGTTGATTCTAATGGGGGCACAGTTGACAGAATTGCCAGAGTAGAAATATCATGATCACTTTAAATATAAGGAATCTAATTACCATAATCTGAACTGGATCCTTATATATTCTTGACAATCTCCTTCTCTAAACAAATAATTATCTGTTGTGTTGGGGTCTATCATGTAACTGGCTTGTTATGCACATATAGTAATTTATTGCATACCTCAATTAGTCCATTCTTTGTGCAATTTGATTGTCAATGCTTTACAAATATTAAAATAGTGGAATTACACGTGGACATTTTTGAGTCAGAAACAAGTCAACTTTAAAAGTGGCATTAGAGACATGAACTAAGCTAAATTATTTTATTCCATTCAGGGAGTTGATGGTATTCCTGGCTCTCCTGGTGCACCAGGTCTACGAGGAGAGAAGGTAAAATCACACTTTAGAAATCAAACCACAGACCAAGTGTTGGTACTTAATTTTAGCTGGGTACTTAATGGTCAGCAAGAACATGGTGGGCAAAAGGGCTTGTTTCTGTGCTGCACGGTTCTATATTCTGGAGATGATGGTAATTGTTGAAGGTCAGCTCCAAGACATGGGTCAGGGCAATGTCAGTGGCCCAACATTCTCAACTGTTTTGTCAAAGACCTGCACTTCTTCATAAGGGAGAAATGGAGATTCAGCAAACTTCAATTCCATTTACTTCTTCTCAGTAAATGTGGCAAGCCAATATTAGGCCGGGGGTGATGAATGCCAAGTGACATTTGTGTCATGAAAGTACGTGTTAATGACAAAGTACAACAATGTCTAACGGCAAATCCTTGACATACAATTACCATCATGGAGACCCCACCATTATTATTGAGGTAGATTAATTCTTGATAAGAAAGGAAGTGAAAGGCTAAGACGGCTGGTGGAAATGCAGAGCTAAGGTTACAGTCAGATCAGCCATAATATTATTAAATGACTGAGCAGGCTCATGACTATCTGCCCTAATTCCATTCCTGCTTTGTTTGAATACAATCCTGTTGGATGGTTCTTTTGGTAGTTGCTACAAGAGTCTGTTCCTTCTTAATTGCCAGGCCTCAGTTAAAAGCGGCAGGTTTTTCTTTGCCTCCCAAGGACAGGTTACCATCTTCCAAACCATGAATTATATAGATCAATAGACGGCTTACACGAGAAAGGATTTTGATACCATCAGACTTATTTTGTGGACCTGGAGTAATCAGCTTGCTATTGATTCCAAAATGTTTTGTACAAAGTTTTGCAACTTTTGTTTTGATCCAATTATTTTGATTGTTTAGAGCATCAGAGTCATCTTGTCAGTCATTAAAATGGAAATGGCTGTGACTTGCATATATTCATTAAGCAGTCCTTGAGTCAGAAGGCACTTCAACTAATGACAGCTATGTTGTGCTATAAATGCCCAGCACCATGTCATTGAGATTACACTTGAAATGGTCACTGTTGCATTTAGAGTCGTGTTAAATGGCTTTTAAGCATCATTTATGTGTAACAGAGGTGTATGTGGACATATTTACTGGCAATAATATCGACACACAAAGATAGACACAAAATGCTGGAGTAACTCAGTGGGACAGGCAACATCTCTGGATAGAAGGAATGCGTGCTTTTTCGGGTCGAGTCCTTTCTTCAGACTCAGGGTCAGGGGAGTGATAAGAAAGTGTAAGAAATTAAAAAAGATAAGGATCAAGGAAAATGTAGAATAGACCATTGTTAGCTCCAGCACTTTGTGTCTTACTTGGCAATAATATTGGAAACATAGCAGCTTCTCATCGGTGCTGGTGGTTCAGTAAATATTTCTGTAAGCTTTAAATAAAGGATTTAACATGTTTGAAGCATGGGCATCTATAGTAGAATGCAATTAAACACATAATTTATTGAGCAACTGCTGACAGAATGGAGTTGGTAATAGTTGAACCTATGGATATTTTCAGGGAAAAGAAGGTGCTCCAGGAAATGAAGGATCTCCAGGATTGTTAGGACTGCCTGTAAGTAATTTGCCTCTACATTCTGTTTTGGTTCTCTCCAATATTACATGAAATTATTGGGAATACTGTGTTTAACATAAAGGATAGGGATTGTCTTTGGAGACACTCACATCTTTACACTGTAATCACGTTGGGTTTCACAGGAATTTATTTGTAAGTTTGTTTGGTATTTTAATTACATTTCTGGTACAGTTACAGTCCGCAAGTACCAATGTATTTTAAGTATGAGTGGATCTGACATGGTTTAACAGCTGATTTGAAGCAAATCTGTAAGAAACAACAGCATGATATCAAACCATAATATACCATGGCATTCCACCTGGATGATAGGGTAAATACTGAAGACCAAAGATCCTATAGCGGAGCAAGATGGACTACTCCCACAAAATACGCGTAGTACGGTCATGGGCAGATTCATGGGTAATTATAGGACCCATTTCAGCAACCAGCCTCCACCATCTTGCTCCGCCATCTTACTTCCGCTATTTTACTTCCGCCTCCGGGGTTGAGGCAGAGCGGCCCGATGCGGGTCTGAGTCCCAGCGGAGCGGCCCGACTCGGGTCTGAGTCCCAGCGGAGCTGCCCGACTCGGGTCTGAGTCCCAGCGGAGCGGCCTGACACGGGTCTGAGTCCCAGCGGAGCGGCCCGACTCGGGTCTGAGTCCCAGCGGAGCTGCCTGATGCGGGTCTGAGTCCCAGCGGAGCTGCCCGACTCGGGTCTGAGTCCCAGCGGAGCTGCCCGACTCGGGTCTGAGTCCCAACGGAGCGGCCTGACACGGGTCTGAGTCCCAGCGGAGCTGCCTGACACGGGTCTGAGTCCCAGCGGAGCGGCCCGACTCGGGTCTGAGTCCCAGCGGAGCGGCCCGATGCGGGTCTGAGTCCCAGCGGAGCGGCCCGACTCGGGTCTGAGTCCCAGCGGAGCGGCCCGACTCGGGTCTGAGTCCCAGCGGAGCGGCCCGACACGGGTCTGAGTCCCAGCGGAGCGGCCCGACGCGGGTCTGTCTGAAGCAGTTTTCCGGCGTAGCGGCCCGACTCGGGGCTGAGTCCCAGCGGAGCGGCCCGACTCTCGGGGCTGAGTCTCGAATCGGGGCTGATGCTTTGTCCCGGCGGAGCGGCCCGACGCCGGGCTGAGGCTTTGTCCCGGCGGGGAATCTGCCCCGGATCAGCGGGGAGGTTTACAATGTTTTTTTATTTAATGTTGTCCCTTGTTTAGTCTGAAATAAAGTTCATCATTGGATATAAAATCGGAAGAAATGTAAATGTATGTGATATTATTATATACATCTATATCACATTCATGTATGTGTGTTCTTTCCAGCGCAATCTAATCAGGTATGCTCACTGAATAAAACCATCCTTAAGTTATACATCATTTATAAATCTTGCTTAAACACATTTAATTTTGTGAAATACTTAATTTAGATAACCCCTGCAATTACTGCAGTTGTGAACAGTGTGATTAGATGAATGAATTGCAGAGTGTGTGTCAACTCAACAAAATCAACTCAAACACAGCCATTTAAAAAGAAATTATTTAACAAACATTAAAAAAGAAAATTACCAGAATCAAAATGTAAAAACATTTTATTCTTTAACAAGAATTAACAGAATTATGAATCTAACCCTTTATCACACACACACACACACACACAAACTGTTCCCCCGCAACGTTGGTTACAATGCGAGTCGGGACGGGTAGGTCCCGGTTACTATAAAATCAACTCAAACACAGCTTATGAGCCATTAAAAAGAAATGATTTAAAAAAGAAAATTACCAGTCAAATTTTATTCTTTAACAAGAATTAACAGAATTATGAACTAACAGAATTATGAATCTAGCCCTATATCACACACACAAACTGTCCCCCCCCCCCCGCAACGTTGATTACACTGCGAGTCGGGTCGGGTCGGGTCGGGTAGGTTCCGGTTACTGAAATTGCCGAAAAAAATGCCTATGTTCCTTTCCGTTGTGTACTACACGTCAGCCCATTGCATTTCGCAAGAGTGGCCTATCTTGCTCCGCTATAGGATCTTTGCTGAAGACTGAATGGCATGTACTGAACTGATTTCCCTGATTAAGTAAGGATATATTTACATTGAAAGGAAAGTTAGGCGGGTTTACCAAATTATTTCTTATAATGAGGGATTTGACCTGTAAAGACTAATTATGTACACTGGGCTTTAATAAATTTGTGTTTGGCAGAATGAAAGGTGATCTTGTAATTATGCTCTCAACAGCTTACCCCCTTAGTCTAGTTCAGTAAAACGCTGAATCAAGCACTAGATCAACTAATTCTTTATTCTCACTAACACAAACAAAATTTCTATATGATACCTACCCAACACCGTGGGTCCTATCCTTGTCTCGACTCATCCAAGCCCTTCAGCCTCGTGCAAATAGACACCTCCAGACAGTCAACACAGTCCCAAGTGCACTTCCAGAAGATCGACTCCGATCCATGTGGTGCCCCTCTTTGATACTGTATTGGACCTGTGGTGCAAAACTATATGGGGGGGAGGGGGGGGGGGGGCAACTCCTACAAGCCAATCACAAACAAAGATCATATAATACATTTATTGACCCTTCCCTAACCCAAATACAAAGTACCCCGTTACACTGTTTCCACAGAAAGTTCTAGTTGGAAGACAGTTCACCAAAGTAAAGAAACATTTCCCCATGTAGCATAATCAATTTGAACAAGGCTCCATACTTTGACCAATCACAAGATAACACCACAAACATAATTAACAATACTTTACCCCATTCTATAACCAATCCTGATCATGCATTTGAAATCCTGCACAGCTCTTTCGGCAAAACCCTCATACATATTAACAATAGAGAGGACATCTGGATATCACCTTATTCTCACTTCCTCCCAGGGTCCAGATACCCTGGAGCCATGAGACTCATGGCCCTACAGCTTTTCACAGAAAGCGAACAAGCAGGCTTTGCAACTGAGAGATTCTCCATTTTGTGACATATTTATTTAGGCAATATTATCAATCATATTGAAACATATCAAATGGTGCATTGGCTGGGGTATGTCAAATCCCAGAATATGGGGTATGAATTTCAGGGATGAGGAGAAATGGCTTCATACATTTGACAGTGAACTCTTCACTAATTCCATTTGGCTCATCATTCACCCTATTGTGCACACTGTTTATGGGAGATTTTTGTGTTTCATATAAAGAAAAATACAAAGTATTTGTTTAATTTTAGCTTTAAGTGATACAGCATGGCAACGGGCCTTTCGGCACTGAGTTCATGCTAACCACCTTTCCATTGGTTCTATCCTCCTCTAGCATTTTCGGAACTATGATTCTTTTACTTTCTTGTCGGCATCCCATTCTTTACTATTATGATTAAATAGTCTTAAGTGGGACATGTGGTGTGTGTGGGTGTGTGGGCGGGGGTGCTGAGACTTCTGGACTTACAGTTCACTCACTCACGGCTTGTGGACTCACAGTTATCCACGGCTTGTGGACTCACAGTTCACTCAGCCACGGCTTGTGGACTCACAGTTCAGTCAGCCACAGCTTGTGGACTCACAGTTCACTCAGCCACGGCTTGTGGACTCACAGTTCAGTCAGCCACAGCTTGTGGACTCACAGTTCAGCCAGCCATGGCTTGTGGACACAGTTCAGCCAGCCACAGCTTGTGGACTCACCGTTCACTCAACCACTGCTTGTGAACTCACAGGTCACTCAGCCATGGCTTGTGGACTCACAGTTCACTCAGCCATGGCTTGTGGACTCACAGTTCACTCGGCCATGGCTTGTGGACTCACAGTTCACTCAGCCACGGCTTGTGGTCTCATAGTTCACTCAGCCATGGTTTGTGGACTCACAGTTCACTCAGCCACGGCTTGTGGTCTCACAGTTCACTCAGCCACGGCTTGTGGACTCACAGTTCACTCAGTCAAGGCTTGCGGACTCACTGGTAGGGTAGGGGGTGGTGGGGGTAGAGGGGGTTGTGTGGGTCTGGGAGGGGTGTGTGTGGGAGGGGGAGGGATGTGTGGGAGGGGGAGGGATGTGTGTGTGTGGGTGGGATGTGTGTGGGAGGTGAGGGTTGGGGCATTTTCAGAACAATGATTATTTCACTTTCTTGTCGGTATAACATTCTTTACAATTAGGATTAACTAGACTAAGTGGGACCTGTTGGGTCCTATTCTCACATGGGAGGGCTGGCCCCAAACCCAATATTCCACCTCTCCACCAATTCCAATGTACCACCACTCACGCACAGCCCCCAACTGTGCAGGTGCGGCTAACGGGTACCCTTAGTGATGCCCCTGATCCCCCCTCCTACCATGCAGTCATTCCATCCCCCCCCATCCACTCTTAGCGGCACAGCCATTCCCTCCCATTGGGTACCTATTGTGACGTAGAACACACAAGTATTACTGTGCAGGTGCAGCTGAAGGGCACTGCAAGCGGAAAAGGGATTTATTAAAGATTAAAATGTGAATAAATCTTAAAATATAACAACAATTTAAATGTTAGATTTATTCAGTCCATTCTTTCTTGTTTCATCTTGTTATGTTCTGCAGCTGGGGGAGGGGGTCGGGTTCAGGTGGGGACTGTCCGGAGCCGGTGGGAGCAGTGTCCTGCAGAACGGGGAGGGGCACGGCTTCAGACGGGGCTGTTGGGGATCGGTGGAGAAGGGGAGAGGGGGGAGTGTCCTGCAACCGGGGGAGGGGGACTGCTTCAGGTATGGCCTGTGAGAGCGGGGGGGTTCTGGCAGGCTAGTATGGGTATTGTGGGCGGACTGGTTTCCAGAGGGTTAGCATGGACATTGTGGGCCAAATGGATTCTTTGGCAAGTCCTGCAGCTGGGGATGGGGAGGCTTCAGGTGGGGGCTGGTGGGAGCGTTCCGTAGCCGGAGGAGGGGAACGACTTCAGGTCGGGGCAGGTGGGGGGGTAAGCGCTGCTGTGCCCTACTGCTGCCATCGCCTGCCACTACCATGGCCTGCTGCTAGGGGGTGTGGTGTGCGAGGGGAGGTGTATGGGGGGGGGTGTGGGCGGGGCTGCTGAGCCTTCTGGACTCACAATTCACTCACTCACGGCTTGTGGACTCACAGTTCACTCAGCCATGGCTTGTGGACTCACAGTTCACTCAACAACGGCTTGTGGACTCATAGTTCACTCAGCCACAGCTTGTAAAATCACAGTTCAGTCAGCCACAGCTTGTAGAATCACAGTTCAGTCAGCCACAGCTTGTGGACTCGCAGTTCACTCAGCCACGGCTTGTGGACACAGTTCACTCAGTCATGGTAGGGTAGGGGGTGGGTGGGGGTTAGAGGGGGTTGGGTGGGTGGGGTAGGGGTGTGTTGGGAGGGGGGAGGGTGTGTGTGTTGTGTGGGTGGGATTGTGGTGGGAGGGGAGGGTGGGGGGGGGAGGGTGTGGGGGCATTTTCGGAACTATGATTCACTTTCTTGTCGGTATACCATTCTTTAGAATTAGGATTAACTAGACTAAGTGGGACCCGTAGATCCCATTCTCACATGGGAGGACTGGCCCCAAACCCAATATTCCACCAGCCACATGTTGTGGACTCACAGTTCACTCAGCCACGGCTTGTGGACTCACAGTTCACTCAGACTCGGCTTGTGGACTCACAGTTCAGTCAGCCACGGCTTTTGTGGATGGGGATGTTTATGGTGAGGGGGGGTGTAGGGTGGGGGTTCGGGGGAGGGGGGTTTGGCGGAGGGGGAGAGGGTGTAGGGGGAGGGGTGTGTAGGGCATGGGGTATGGCAGGGGGTGTGTGGTTGAGGGGGGTTGTGGGGGAGAGGGTGTGGTTGAGGTGGTGGTGTCAGGGAGGGATGTGGGGGGTGGGGGGTGGGGGTGGGTGATGGCGGTGTGGCAGCCTGGGGTGGGGGGTGAGTGTGGGGGTGTGGGGGAGAGGGGATGTGAGGAGGTGTATGGGAGAGAGGGTGTGGTGGTGTAGGAAATGAGGGTGTGGGGGGGTTGGAGTTTGTGGGGGTAGGGGAGGGAGTGTCTGTGGGAGGGGGTGTCTGTGGGAGGGGGTGGTGTTGGCACCCGCTTGCAGATACAGAACACAGCCCCTGCTTGTACAGCACAGCCCCTCGCTCGCAGTCCGCTTCAGCTTTATTCTCCCCGCCGGACAGCGGGTGCCAGAAGGGGCATGACCGTCATGGTGACAGGCTGCTCATCTCACGATTTTTTAACTTTTCTAATATTTCACGGATCTGAACAAAACATGGGGCGCTCGGAGCAGAGGAGAACGGTGAGTAAGGTGGCGAAAAAATCCTAGCGACATATGGTAGCGTTTTTGTGCAAATGTATTTACAACGCAGATGGATGTGGTCAAGATGAGTAATAGTATAGATAACCTTCATTTTCCACTTTGTCTATCCAAACTGTTTTCCTAGAATATTTAATTTTAACCTCAGTCATCTTGGTTTAATCACATCCCATCCATTTATTTCCATTTGTCCAATTAATTATTTTATCATTCAGATATTTTTCTCCATTCTAAATATAATTATAAATATGCTCTTATGAGCATCCCAGAGTACTTTAGGAAGTGGCCCTAGAAATAGTGCATACATTCCTTAGACTCTGGAATGATTCCAACAGATTGGAGGATAGATTAATGTAACCTGAATTTTTTTTTTTTAATGGTGAAGGGAAAATGGGAATTGGTGGTGGGAAAAATGCTTGAGTGCATTGTGAAAGATAAAGCGGCAGTGTATTGTAGATTGATGGGATTGACGGTGACAACATAAAAGGAGTTCATGCTTTGGAAATCGACTTCATTTTGTTTTAAAGTATCTTGTGAAATATTTGAAGGAGAACCTGTGGATGTAGTATATTTTGATTTTTGGACAGGTTTCAATAAGGTACTGCACAAAAGATTACCATGTAACATTAAAGCGCATGGGATTGGAAGTTGGTGCTGATAGAGAACTGGTCAGCTGGCAGATAACAAAGAACTGGAATAAACTTTTTTTTTCTGAGTGACAGACACTGGCTTTTGTAGTACCACAGGAATCAGTTCTGGGCGCCTAGATATTTGCAATATATTTTAATGATTTGGATGAAGAAATTAAATGTAGAAGCTTGTGGATGATGCAATGCTGAGGTGGGAGTGTGAGGCAGAGAAGGTCACATTGATTTGGACAGATTGAAGGACTGGAAAAATAATGGTAGATGCCATTGAATATGAATTACCATGTAATTTTCCACTTTACTAGCAATTTCTGGAAGCCAGATTATTATCTGATTGAGGGTGGAGCTGCCTATTCATTTTGCCAACTTCCTTCCCAATTGCCTTATATAAAATCTTCACAGTGAGCCCTCATGCAGCAATCCCTACTAAGGGGTAAATAGCACTAGGCCTATGCAATGTTACTTGGAACATGTTCCAGATGGAAGTGAAGCATGCTGCTTCTTGAAATGGATTAAAGTCAACAATTCGTCTTTTTAAAATATTTAGGGACTCGCAGGAAAAGATGGAATAGATGGAAAACCTGGACCTGCAGGAGAGCCAGTAAGAAACTAAACCTTTATCCTACTCCATCTTAGTCCAGATTACAAATGTAATATTCCTGTACTATAATCAAGCAAAGTCGTGCATATATAATTCATTAAAATACATTTCTGATCATAGCTAACATCTATTCAAATATTTGGAATTAGAAATCAAAGTTTCTTTCACTGTTTTATATAATGCCTAATATAAACCAGGAATGTTTTGAAACTTTTTATGTCATGGAACAACAATATTCAACAGTCTCTACTTCAATGTTTTAGGGCAGACCAGGTAATCCTGGACCTTCTGGCAGGAATGGACTCCGAGGAATCCCAGTAAGTATTGAATTATTCATTTTAACTCAAACCATTGCAATGTATTAGAGCCAGAGTGTTAATTATTTATATTGAGGTGTGTTCAAAATTTAGTTAAGATCTTCAGCTTTGATTTAGCCAGGCATATAATTTAAAGCATATTCAAACATGCAATTATAATTATATCACATTTTCTGCCATTATCGTTCAGCCAGTCCAGGGCACAAGAATGCCAATATGTTCTCGGACATCACCTATGCCCTGGCACAAAGAAAGCAATTAAAGTTTTAAAAGGCCTCATTATGAAGTGCAAGATTTTAACATGATAAATATTTATCTGACCTGTTGATTTTATAATTTTTTACATAGGGGTTTAAAGGCCTTCGTGGTGCAGATGGTTCAATCGGTCCGAGAGTGAGTACCAGAAATACATTTAAAAAAATTGAAATATGGAGAAATGGAGATATATTAATTTAAAATAAAATCTTGTATCGCCCTTAGAATAGCCACTGAACTTTGGATGAAATGGTGTTCTTGAAGGGAAAAATTAATCCATGGTTCACGTTCTTGTTGAGCCACGAATAAGGCTAGATATTATTTAACTGGTTCTTAAAAAAGTATTCGACTCATTATCATTTATGAAAGTCATGGGAAAAATAGCAATTAGTTAAAATGGTTTGGAAAAGTACAGCAGATGCTGGAAATTTGATTCAAAGGCAGAAAGCAGTTGTAACAGTCACTAAACCAAGACAACATTTGTGGCAAATGAATCAGGTTAAAAATCTTGAAAATGGATTGGCGAATGGTAAATAAATTACATGGGTAGATGTCTATTTGGCAGTCAATTCCCATTAAGTGCACCAGTTTCATTATTAAGGCAATTAAGTTTACTGCTGAAATGAAGAAAGGAAATCTGTTTATATTTGCAAAGCGTATAGATTGGAATTAGTTGCAATTATACATCTCAACACCCACATATCCAACACTATCTTTTTAAGATCAAACAATGGATGAAAAAGTGGCTATTCCAATACAGTTTTCAAAACAAAGGAATAAAAAAATCTGGCAGAAGGAAGCTTGATGTGTCTCATGTACAAAATGTGATTGCATTAGTAAATACATCTGATCCCTTTGGAGAACTCTCTCAGGAGGTGTACTATGAATATTTAAAATTACTTATTTTCTGATATCTCTTGCAATAGTTAGGCCATTATGGAGTAATCAGGCCTCCCTTTATGATCTTACCAAGAGTTTGAGCTTCTTTGCTCAAGTAAATTTACAAATTCTTATTGCCACATTTGCGAAGCCAGGGGAAATATATTCAATACAAAATAGGTAAGATCAGTTCACAGATTTACCACAAATGTAATAGGGGTATGTAGTAGTGGTGTTGAAATTCACTTCTGTCTAGATCAATATCCCGAGCCCAAATGTTACCAATACTATATTTAAAAAATAATAAGCTTGTACAGGGGCCCTTTATTGCTCATTTCTTTTGTTTTAGGGTGAAACAGGAATGGTTGGACCGCCAGGTCTACCAGGTAAACCTGGAAACGATGTAAGTTTTCAAACATAATTTAAGCTTTTATTAATTGAATTAAAGATATGACAATATAATCTTGAGAAATAATTATCTTGTGAATTTGACCACATTCTGTGTACCATTGTTATGTGCATTCTATTTCACTCAGTGTTTGTTATTTTCTTTCATGTTACAATACATACAGTGGCTTGCAAAAGTATTCATACCCCTTGAACTTTTCCACATTTTGTCACATTACAACCACAAACATAAATGTATTTTATTAGCATTTTATGTGATAGACCAACACAAAGTGGCGCATAATTGTGAAGTTGAAGGAAAATGATACATGGTTTTCAAATCTTTTTACAAATAAAACATTGAAAAGTGTGGCATGCAAACGTATTCAGCCCCCTTTACTCTAATACCCCTAAATGAAATCCAGTGCAACCAATTGCCTTCAGAAGTCACCTAATTAGTAAATAGAGTCCACTTGTGTGTAATCTAATCTCAGTATAAATACAGCTGTTCTGTGAAGGCCTCAGAGGTTTGTTAGAGAACATTAGTGAACAAACAATGTTCCTTGGGCATCATGAAGCCCAAGGAACACACCAGACAGGTCAGGGATAAAGTTGTGGAGAAGTTTAAAGCAGGGTTAGGTTATAAAAAAATATCCCAAACTTTGAACCACTCACGGAGCACTGTTCAATCCATCATCCGAAAATGGAAAGAGTATGGCACAACTGCAAACCTACCAAGACATGGCTGTCCACCTAAACTGACAAGCCGGGCAAGGAGAGCATTGATCAGAGAAGCAGCCAAGAGGCCCATGGTAAACTCTGGAGGAGCTGCAGAAGATCCACAACTCAGGTGGGAGATTCCGTCCACAGGACAACTAATAGTCGTGCACTCCACAAATCGGGCCTTTATGGAAGAGTGGCAAGAAGAAAGCATTGTTGAAACAAAGCCATAAGAAGTCACATTTGCAGTTTGCCACATGCCATGTGGGGGGACACAGCAAACATGTGGAGGAAGGTGCTCTTGTCTGATGAGACCAAAATTGAAGTTTTGGCATAAATGCAAAACGTCTATGTGTTGTGGAAAGCTAACACTGCACATCACCCTGAACACACCATCCCCACTGTGAAAACATGGTGGTGGCAGCATCATGCTGTGGGAATGTTTTTCTTTCAGCAGGGACAGGGAAGCTGGTCAGAATTGATGGGAAGATGGATGAGAGCCAAATACAGGGCAATCCTTGGAAGAAAACCTTGTTAGAGTCTGCAAAAGACTTGAGACTGGGGCAGAGGTTCACCTTCCAGCAGGACAGCAACCCCAAACATACAGCCAGAGCTACAATGGAATGGTTTAGATCAAAGCATATTCATGTGTTAGAATGGCCCAGTTAAAGTCCAGACCTAAATCCAATTGAGAATCTCTGGCAAGACTTGAAAATTACTGTTCACAGACGCTCTCCATCCAATCCGACTGAGCTTGAGCTATTTTGCAAAGAAGAATGGGCAAAAATTTCAGTCTCTAGATGTGCAAAGCTGAAGGAGACATACCCCAAAAGACTTGTAATTGCAGTGAAAGGCGACAAAGTATAGACTCGGGGGCTGAATACTTTTGCACGCCACACTTTTCAGTTTTTTATTTGTAATAAAATTTGGATACCATGTATCATTTTCCTTCCACTTCACAATTGTGCACCACTTTGTGTTGGTCTATCACATAAAATCCCAATAAAATACATTTACGTTTGTGGTTGTAACGTGAGAAAATGTGGAAAAGTTCAAGGGGTATGAATACTTTTGCAAGCCACTGTAGTTTCATCTCACATTATCACCTGCAGCTTCCTTGTACTTTCAGTATCATGAACATATACTGCATGCAATTTAACAAATTTTGAAGAGGAAGTAACTAAAAACATGAATGGTTCTTTCGCTTTGAAAGACAACATCATTTATAAGATAAAGTATGGCTGTCAAAAATGTCAATCAGTAAATTGATTCAAAATGTTATTTGAACATGAGATTGATCTTGCCACCTGTTTTTCTATGTATTTTTGTTAAATGTCTGACAAATATTAGAGTACCAAGAGTCTAATGAAAAGGAGAAACTAAGGGAAATTGGTATGTGAAAAACAAAACCAGATAATGAATGCGACCCAATAAATTCCCAGGCCTTGATAAATTTGTGTACTTAAATAGTAGTCATGGAAACACCTGGTGCATTGGTTATCTTTTTTCAAAATAATATATGGAGGATAACAAATGTAACCTCACTATTTAAGAAAAATTAGTGCACAAGTGCTGATAACCTCAGAAACTTTACCCATTAAAATGTTAGGGATAAGTAATCTCAGTAACCCTATCCAATACCACAACCAATTCAAGTATTTCAATGTAGCCTCATCTGCATCACTTGGTTCCCTTACACTTCTAGAGGCCCTATAGCATTATTCGCATAAAAGCATTTATAGTTTTGAAGAAAAAAACAACTTTTCGCGCAATATTTCTTGATTAAAGACTTAAAAAACTTCCAAAACAGAATTAAGACAATGGAATCTCCAAATTACTTAGAACCAAAACGGTTTTTTAGTTTTAGTAATTCTCTAGAATGCCGGTAAATATTATGAGCTCAAGTCAACCTTTACGTCCACATTTACTTTTTTTAGACGGAGTCACAATCAAAATCAGTAAATCAAGTCGTCATTGTACCACAGTGGGTTGGTATGCCAATCTAATTTAATGCAGGAAAGACAAAATCTGCAAATTGGCTTTAAGAATCCACAGCAACTGGGCTATCTGGGTCACAGAATGCTAATCTAGAGCATTACCACAACAACTATTGTATCATTCAATCAAAGTCTTCATAATAATGTTTTTCTTTTATGATTGTATCTTACACTGGAACACTTTCTTTTCAGGGTGAACAGGGACCTATAGGACCTCAAGGTCCTCCTGGTTTAAGAGGTAATCAGGTAAGATATAAGCATTACATTGCCCATGGCCTAGAGCCTCAGAATGTCTTCACTGTTTGCCCGAATTGACATTAACTGGACTTGAATGTAACACAAAGCACTTTTACATTGAGTCGTGTACCATACAAACTGTCCCTCGACCCAACTCATCCAAGCTGACCAAGGTGTCCTCCACCTCCAGTCTAAATTCCATTTGGAATATTTTGGAGCACCAAGATGCCCATTTAAGCTGCTCCAATTTGCCTATGTTTGGCACATACTGTATCCCTCTAAAAGCTTCCTTTTTATGTGCCTATCTAAAATATCTTTTATGTTGTTATTGTACCAACCTTGACTTCTTCCTCTGGCAGTTAATTCCATATACCTACCACCCTCTGCGTGAATAAGTTTGGCACGCTAGTCTTAATTCTCTTACTCTGACAAAAACAAAAACAAACTATTCTATCCTGATCTTGTATAATATCACCCTCACTCCTCCTGCACTCCATGGAACAACGTCACTAGCCAGCCCATTCCTCTTCCTTATAGCTCGGCCCTTGGTACCTGACATGCCTTGTAAATATACCCTGCACTCTTTCCACTTAATATCATCTTTCCTATAGCAGGGTGACCAAAACTGTGAACACAATATTCCAGCATACTGTACAATAATAGACAATATAGACAATAGGTTGCAGAGTAGGCCATTCGGCCCTTGAGCCCAGTAACAGAGCCATTCAAGTGACCCCTGACTGATTCATCCCCAATCAGTACCCCGTTCATGCCTCTCCCCATATCCCCAGTACTCTGCTATTTTTAAGAGCCCTATCAAGCTCTCTCTTGAAAGCATCGCAGAAAACCCTGCCTCCACTGCCCTCTGACCAACTGTAACATGCTGTCCCAACTTCTCATTCTGAATTCCATGACAGATGAGATAACTAATAGAAAATAATGACAGGATAGGTCCAGCATTAGACTTTAGAGGTACAGCGCATAACAGCCATTTGGCCCCTTTTTGGCGCGCTGACCAGCCATCACCCTGTACACTTCCTCCACACAATAGGACAGTTTAACAATTTACCAAAGCCAATAACCCTACAACATGTACGCTTTGTAGTGTTGGAAAAATCACATGGTTCACAGGAGAATTACAAACTCCCTAGCGCGAAAACACCTTAAGTGATGGATTGTGAGCACCAGGCTCTGCACTGAAGGCAGCAACTCTATAGTTGTGCTACTGTGCCACCCCAAATTAAACATACAATGCAGGTACCATTTTCAAAATTTGCATAAGGGATACAAGACTATTAAGGAGACACAAG
The DNA here is from genome assembly GCA_035221665.1 of Okamejei kenojei. Taxonomy (NCBI): domain Eukaryota; kingdom Metazoa; phylum Chordata; class Chondrichthyes; order Rajiformes; family Rajidae; genus Okamejei; species Okamejei kenojei. The sequence goes on from CM069134.1 coordinate 74,865,733, forward strand.
GAACTGCAGATGGCAGGTTGTAGCATAAACAAAATTCAGGAGGAACTCAATGGGTCAGGCAGCATAATTGGAGAAAACCGACAGATGACAATTTGGGTCAGTCTGAAGAAGGGCCCCCAACCAGAAAAGTCATCTGTCCATTCCCCCCACAGATGCTGCCTGACCCGAGTTCCTCCAGCAATTTGTGTTTGCCTTTTGCTCAAGTTATTTAGAGAGTTTTATATACATTTTCATGTTTGCATCACTTTTTAAGCTCAACAATTTCAGATATTTTCCATTTAAGATTAAGATCTTGATTTATTTTAGTCATTATAAAGTGGTGGAATTGCAGATGTGTCAGATCATTAAATTGTATTCAAAACCAATAAATAAATAAACTTTTATCAGTGTATATTATATAAACCAGTCTGTCAGCTAGTTAAATTAATGTCCTGGGTATAATTTTTCTTATCACACTTCAATTGAATCTTTATGAAAAGTTATGATAATTTAAAATGTGTATCCATCCATTCAACAAGCTGTCAAATGCAGAAAGGAATAACAGTTTTTAGAAGGTGAAATCTGTTCTTAAATTATAAACTCTTGTCCTTAGCGAAACCACTTCTTCTTACCACAACTATAATCATGATCAAGAGTATACCGCATGATCCAAATGTAAGCATATCATACATCTTCCATCCACTTAACGCATTGACTACAAGTATTCATCCAGAAACTCTTCTAAATACGGACCCGGACTCTGCTGCCACCATTCTCTCAGGCACCTCTATCAGGGACAACGAGCCACTCCCTGGTAGAAAAGCGTCTCCCTCAATTGTCTCTCCATCCCTTATATGAATCAGAAAATTTGTCCACTACCTCATCACTTACCTCTTACTCTGTTATCTACAGATCTATAGTAATTAGCAAAATGGTAGACTTTGTCATACACATGGTTTTGAATCGTTAACCACTTTGTAATTACTGTTCCAATGCCTTAGAAAGATTAATGCAACCACCCCTTTCATTGGTTGAACATAGCATGAAAGTGCAAAACACACATTTAATTCCACTATAAAAAAGAGATAACTAATTTACTATAAAGCATTAACAGAACTGAAGTCCAAGGGAATTGCTTACAGAAGTTGATTAAAAATAATAATACATCAACGCCTGGAATAGGTACATGAGGTAAGCTAAAAGTAATTGGATCATGGTGGAAAAATACGACGGTCTATATTTTTCCACAATGACACGAACCTCATAAATAAGAAATGCATTTCTTACTGGGAAGAATGTGCTCCTGGGCCTGAGGTAAGCTGGTGAACCTGGTCTGCCTTAAGTCTCAAGGTATAATTCTGGACATAAAAAAATGGCAGAAGCAAACATCAAAACGTTTAAGGGGGGGAGACCGAGTGATTGATAACAAGAAGAAACCCTCAGAACTTGTAAAATACAGGGAAGCTGCAACAATTGATTAAGATTCACTACCTGCAGACTCAAACCATTGGGACTTGTAATGTTACTTCACTAAACAGAAAAAATCATGAAGTTTGGAATACAACTGATGACCAATAGAACTTAATTATCAAAAGAAAGAATGTTTGTACATGAGAGGATTGGCAATATGCATAATCCCTTTATTTAGTTGTTTCTTTTATTGTGAGCATTATTATGTTAATTTATGTACATTCAATTTTTGATAGACTTCCTGAATGCCAGAGTTTGTCACAGTATATTTAGTCTAGTCCTCTGTAGCTAAATTGACTGGGAATTTAAACTATTTTTGTCCGATAATGTGTCCTTGGATACATAGAAGATTTCCCATGTATCCATATGAATATATGCAATTAATCATATTGCTTTGTTATCAAATTCATCAATTGAATATGAAGTCATTAAAATCTAAAAAAACTAATAAAATGTGTTTGAAAAGAAACAACCTTTCCAGAAAGAGAGGAAATCTGTGAAAAAAGGGGTTAAAAGCAAATATTTTATGTGAGGAAGCTAAATTTTCTAGGAAAATATTGTCCTTTCTCATTTCATGTTTTATAAAATATGGCAATATAAAGAATTTGTTTTTCTCAGTAAAAAAAATCTTGTATTAATGAAAGACATATTTTGATTTTGTCATATTTTCGAGTAAATTGTGCAATTACTTTGAATTTTATTACCTAAAGTCCAAAGGATCAAATGGAGATCAGGGCTTTCCAGGATTATGGATTACACACCATCGTGTGAGTATCACTTGTCTTATTCCATTCTCAAAAACTGGCATTGATGTTATTAACAACATCAAGAAAGTGGAGAAATGGACCATCTTGTGCCTATCAATCCTTATTCTGCCATTTATCGATTCTTTGGAATATTAAAACCTTTTACGTCCAGAAATCTATTTATCTCTTGTTTCAAATGAACATGTTGACATATGAACATAAGAACATGTTTCCTCATTGCAGCTATTCCTTAGCCAAAATGGACATCCTTCCCGCCTGTAAGCCCTGTTGATAAGCTTCAATGAGATCTGTCATTCTTCTAAAATCTAGAAAATAGACAAAGTCTATTCAATATCTCCTTGCACAATAAACCTGTCATCCTTGAAATTACTCCAGTGAATGTCACCAGAACCCTCTCTAAGACAAGAATATTCTATTTTGGATGAGACGGAAACTATATAGTATACTCAAGGTGTAGTCTCACCAAGAACCAAACATAATTGCCATAGGATATCTTCACTCTATTTTAATAATAAAGACCAACATACTATTTGCCTTAGCTGTATCACATGATGTATTTTAATTCATGCAGATTTCATTCTCCTTTTTGACTTGGGTCAAACTACATGTCATAAATCAATATTTTTATTCATGGTCACTTTAAATAATTCCTTACTCTTTAACATGTTTTAATATGTACAGATTTTGTTTTTAAATGTGATAAACTGTTGGCACAGGAGTAATGAGATTGAATATCAAAATAGCCATGAAAAGCTGTATGGCCTCAGAGTCCTAGAGTTGTACAGAACACAAATGGGCCCTTCCATGCCAACCATTTTACCCATCTAAACTAATTTCATTTGTCCAGATTAGGACTGTGAATATATGATTTGCCTATTTAAGTGTCTGGCTTAATGCCCCTTAAATGTAGACTTATCCTTGCCATTTTATTCAGTTCTCAACTCATTTTTTTTTCTCTTCTCATCTCCTATCCTGCTTTTATTATACATACTAATTATATATTTTAATGAACAGGGAATTCCGGGAGAGGTAGGAGCTCCAGGCAAGACGGTAAGTAATGCCCATTGAATTTACTTTCATGTTTTTAATAGGAATCAACCTTTTATGGTGGTTATTTATCTTATACAGAAGTAAACAATAAACTACACCTCTTTGCACTTTCATGAATGCTTTACTTTTCATAAAACAGGGATCTCCAGGCAAAGCTAGTGAACCGGGGTCCAAAGGAGAAAAGGTGAGTTATGCAGTTCTGAAGATAAATAATCTTTTTAAGGCTTTCTAAGTGCTCATAAAATCAATTAAAATAATGATATAAAAACAAAGTCTCATCAAACAAGGTGAAAATGTACAAAGGTCAATGTGAAGATGCAGTGTTATTTCAATTCCATAGACAAAGCCAACCCCAAAAGAGCAATTATCATAAGCCAGAAGTTTGTTTGCTTTCACTGACAGGATTATGTTGGTTTATATATTTATTCCTCAAGTAATCAAAATAGTATTCAGTTCAGTTTTAAGGAAAATGTGATGTACAAGCAACTGTACATCACATTGTAGGAACAAGGAACTGTACCTGCTGGATTACAAAAAAAAAGTCACAGGATGCCAGCGTAACTTATCAGGTCAGGCAGCATCTCTGGAGAACATGGATAGGTAGTGTTTTTGCCCGAGGCCTTTCTTAAGTCGGAAGAAATTTGGAAGAGAGGATGGGTAGAATTGTGAAGAATTGAAGGAATGTTGGTGGGGGGGGGGGGGGGGAGGATGGGAAATGGGTGCTAGTCTAGGTGGAGTACAAGGGGAGGAGGAAGAGAGGTGGGGGGAAGAAGTAAGGGGGGAGGGGGGTCTGGTAAGTTACCTAATACTAGAGAATTCAATGTTCATACTGTTGGCTTGTAAGCTACCAAAGTAGAATATGAGGTGCTGGTCCTCCAGTTTGTGTTTAACCTCACTCTGGCAATGAAGGAGGCCCAGGTCAGAAAGGTCAGCGTGGGAGGGGGAGTTAAAATGGTTAGCAACCAGGAGATCCATCAAGGCTTGGTAGAGCAAGTGCAAGTGTTCAGCAAAACGACCGCCAAATCTTCATTTGGTTGAGTGCAGGTGCTCAGCAAAATGAGGAGGACATCCAATATGTTATCTTTCTTTAGAAAATGTGGGTTACCCCCTGCTGCCATAGATGGATCGCTCACCCGGTCTCCTCTGTCCCATAATTCTGCTCTCACTTCCCCTCTCTCCTGACAGAACATAGATAGAGTTCCTCCAGTGTTCACCTTTCACTCCATCAGCATCCACATCCAACGCATCATCCTCCAACATTTCTGCCACCTCCAACTCGATCCCAGTGCCAGTCATATCTTCCATCCCCATCCCTTTCTATCTTCCACAGTGACTACTCCCTTCACAACTCCTTGGTTTACTCATCCATTCCCACACAAACTATCCCCTCCACAGGTACTTTCCCCTGCAACTGTAGGATATATAAGATGTCTGAGGAGATGTCTGAAGAAGGGTTTTGGCCCAAAATGGTGCCTATCTCCTTCACTCCATAGATGCTGCTGCACCCACTGAGTTTCTCCAGCATTTTGTGTACCCCCTGTAGGAGATATAACACCTGTCCCTATACTTCTTTTTTGCTCATATCCATCCAGGAACTCCAGCAGTCCTTCCAGGAAAGACAGAGGTTCATGTCCAATTCCTCTAATCTCTACCCTGCATCCAGTGTTCCCGATGTAGCCTCCTTTACATCAGTGAGACCAAGTGTAGACCTAGCGACCATTTTGCTGAACACCAGGGCTCAGTTCACTATGACCTATTGGCAAAATATTTATTGAATGGGTGTTTTTGAAAATGAAACTCACAAAGGAAATGACAAAAGGTGCGAAACCAAGGTTTTTTTTTGTTAAAATATGTTTTTATCGTACTATTGTTGCTTCATTTATATTTTTTTCTTTTGGGCAGGGTGACCGGGGTTTTCAAGGTGGAAAAGGAAACCAGGGAGAGAACGGACGAGATGGTGATCCAGGCATCCCAGGCATAAAAGGACATACTGGAATAATGGGTCCATTGGGTCCTTCCGGAGAACGAGGTCCAGTTGGATCACCAGGCCAACCAGGTTCACCTGGTTTACCTGGGGAAAGAGTAAGTGGTTGAATTGTGATGATCAACCTGGTTACCAATGTGAGTGTCAAGAAATGAAAAATCGGAACTGAAACCACTTTGGTGGCTAATGCATTAACATTAGAATCATAGAAATTCATGATGCCATAGAAAGTCATTTGGCCCATTGTACCTGTGCCTGTGGAAAACAGACTACTTTGCAGCAGCTGCTCAAGTATGTGTCAAAGTGCTTTTGAAAGTGATGAGAGTTTCTGCCACTACCACTCTTTTAAGCAGTGAGTTCAAGATCCTTTCTACCCATTGGGTGAAAAAGCCACTACATATCACGACTATTTATATGACATCTATTTACATTAAATTTATGTTTTAGACACTTCCATTAAGTCTCCTTGCAGCCACTTCTATTCCAAAATAAACAACATAACATTGCATATTTCCTTATATCTACAATCGTCCAGCTCTGGCAATGTCTTCTGTTATATATGTTTTCTGTTATATGTTGATTAGATCTATAAGCAGTAACAGCCTCTGGTCCATTCCTAGTTTTGTATGACCCCCAACATAATGTGGCGTCACACACACTTACTACCCCACCGCACAAACGCTAATTACCCCCTTGATTGTATATTAATATTATCAATTTGCTCCTTTTACCCCATAACCACCCTATCCACTGACACATAGCCCCCAATTCGCTGGCGCATCTAGTGAGTGAGGGGAGGGGGGGTAGAGAGTGAGGGCAGAGCGAGAATGGAGAGACAGAGACAGAAGGGTAAGATACAGAGGGAGATGGGGGGTGGAGGGGAGGAGGAGAGGGAGGGTGGGTGAGGGGAAAGGGTGGGGGAGGAGGGGAGCAAGAGATGGGAGGAGAGAGAAGGGCGAAAGGGGGGCTGAGAGGGGGGGAAGGGGGAGAGGGGGTGGGAAGGGAGGGGAGAGGTGGGGGAGGGGAGGGGGAGGGAAGGGGGTAGGGGAGGGGGTGGAGGGAAGGGGGGAAGGGTGGAGGGAGGGTGTGGAGGGGGGGAGGGGGTTTAGTGGAGGGAGGGTGGGTGAGGGCAAGGGGTTGGGGAGAGATGAAGGGGGGAGAGGGGAGGAAGATATGTGAGAGAGAGAGAGAGAGAGAGAGAGAGAGAGAGGGAATGAGAGGGGGAGGGGGGGGAGGGAGAGAGAGGGGGAGAGACAGAGAGGAGGGGAGAGAGAGAGGGAGAGAGAGAGAGGGGGGAGAGAGAGAGGAGAGAGAGAGAGAGGGGAGAATGGTGGGGCGGCGAGGCATGGAGCGATCTGAGGACAGTGAAAAGCAGCGGGGGGACCAGTTGATCATAGCTTCCGCCAGCTTGACAGAGCCGGGCAGGGCCGGGGAGGGGGGAGACAGACGATCGTCCCCTGTGACGGGTAGGGAGGAGAGGGGAGAGAGGGAGGAAGGCGAGTGGAGGAGGTGGGAAGAGGTGTGCGTGGGGGGGGGGGAGGGATGGTGGAGGGGAGCCGGGCTTCCAAAGAAGAGAAAGAGAGAAGCGGCTTCTGACTCTGGAAACCCACAGCTGGCATGAGCGCGCGGGGCTTCACGAGCTGCGCCAAGAGTGATGAGCAGATTCAGCATGTGATCCTATAGCGGAACGGAGCTGTAGAACAATGTTTGTTCTGCAGAACTTATGAGGAGAAGATTCAGCGCGTGGGGAGTCGCTGCTTCGAGATCTGTAGAACAAATAAGCTATAGCAGAATGGAGCTGTACAATGTTTGTTCTGCAGAACTTTCTCGATCTTTCTGCACCTTTAATCCACAGCGGCGGCGCCAATAGGCAGGTGGGCCTGGATTGGTGGGCATGTGGGCATTGTGACGTCAGCAGCTGGCAAGCAGCATTTATCTTTTTAAAATTGAGTTTTGTGAACAATTTTATTCAAAATCTGGGGAAATAATTGACCAAGGAGTGGATTTCTGAACTCATCAGTTAAATCTCTATCGAAATTGTAAAAATCTCTCCGTTTTTGCATCTGATTTTCGAGGTTTTCACATGCAAAATAACACACACACACACACAGACACACACACACAGACACACACACACACACACACACACACACACACACACACACACACACACACACACACACACACACACACACACACACACACACACACATACTTATTTAAGTATATAGATGTAGAATTTAGACTTGATAATTTTGTAAAATTAAGAAACATTTTGTGAGATCAAACCAGCAGAGAGATCCGTGCACTGAGAACAAGGAAGGAATTTAGATATTCACTTTTCTGTATAATTTCTTCTCTAATGTCCTGTCAGGTGGCAAGAAACATATCACCTTTATTTCTAGACTCTGGCTCTGTCTCTGACTTACACACACCCACCTGGTTATTGCTTTTCCTAGGGTGAACCACCATCATCAGAACAATTGAGAAGACTTATAAGAGAAGAGCTGTCAAAACAACTTGATGGTAGGTTATACATATTTCTAGAATTGTTGTGCTCCACTTATTTAAGAATATAGGCATGGAGCCAACTTCTTATCTAGCTTTGAGCAATAAGGTAAAATGTTTTATTTCATTAAATACAGTAAATGTGTTTGGGCACTCTCATTTTCCTAAACTATTGGATGCAAGACAATCCTGTCATTTAGCATGAATTGATAATTTTAGAGCACATAGGAACAAAATAATATTAAAAATAACCACATACAATAAGAGTGCTTTTCTGAGGTTTAGACTGAACGCGGATTTAGAGATAACAGAATTCTTAAGATACACTTATACTGTAAAATGTGAAACAAAATATGAAAACGTTCAAACTCAGCAAGTCATGGCCCTGTCCCACTTATGCAACCTTTTCAGCGACTGCCGGCACCTGTCATAGGTCGTTGCAGGTCGCCGAAAATGTTCAACATGTTGAAAATCCAGCGGCAAGCAGAAAGACACTACGACTCTTTGGGCGACTGAGAAGACTACTCAAGACCACACAGGCAACACCCTTGTGACATGTCGCAGGGTGAAGTCACCCAAAGAGACGTACCTTGTTCTGATCGCTGCTGGATTTTCAACGTTGAACATTTTCGGCGACCTGCAACGACCTATGACAGGTGGAAGCAGTCGCCGAAAAAGTCATGTACATGGGACAGGCCCATAAAGGAGCATCAACAAAGATAATTTTTTTGTTAGGATGAAAGGCACAAAGTCTGAAGAAGGGTCTCGACCCGAAACGTCGCCTATCTCCTTCGCTCCTTAGATGCTGCTGCACCCGCTGAGTTTCTCCAGCTTTTTGTGTAACCCCCAACATGTTTAATGCGTCTGTTTGTATTCTCCATGGATGCAATCTATGTAACCCGTTGACTACTTAATGCCTTACCAGTTTTACTAAGTATTGTACTGCTTGTCTTTTTATCGAGTCCACATCACAAGATTAGAAATTGTTCAGCCAGAGCTGAGCACACTACTCGGCATCTGCATACAAAGGCATCTTGTGTTTCTTTTGCGTAGTGGTGGAAGGATTGGTGGAAACAGGGCCGTGACGTGAACGCTCTTTCCTTGACCTGTGCTGCTAGTAAGGTAGCAACATTTGAGTGCCAAATTACTCAAAAAATTGTAATAAAATAAAACATTGTTATTAACATGAATTTATTGCAGCACAAAATGCAATAAACTACTTGACCACTATGCTTATTCTTTAGTGAAATCCACGTTTCCTTGATTTTACTTTGGAGTCACGTGAGTGACTACGTGAAGAAGGCCGTCCCCACACATGCGCGTCATTACGTCTGTCACATTGCGCACCGACTGACTAGTGGGTGCGCTGTTCCTGCCAGCGGTAAGCTTTTGAACCTGGAAGGTAAGTTTAAACTTATTTCTAGGGCTGTTTTTTGTATTGCAGGAAGCTCTTTACAGAGTTTGCCTGCTGGATTCGGGGCGATGTCCAGACGGGCTGCGGGGAACCTTTATGGACCGCGGGGAACCCCAGTCACGGACCATAGGGAGTCCCAGTCATGATCTTGGGGAATCCGGGAAACGGACCGCAGGGAACCCGCTAAGGAGACCGTGGAAGTGCAGGTAGCGGGCAGCGGTTGAATTCGCCTTTCGAGTCGCTGGTGGTGGAGCCAGCAGCTTCAGACCGGTGCCGGTAGCACCTAGGCAACCCCGTTTTGAGGGGTAGCCACTAAATTATATCTCCCTCTCTGCGGAGGGGAGCGTAGGGAAGAGGCCCGTTCATTCAAACAACTCGGGCCAGGAGCACCTAGGCAACCCTGCTTGGAGGGTTAGCCACAAAACTATCTCCCTCTCTGAGGAGGGGAGTGTAGGGAAGAGGCCCTTTAACTCAAACGAGTCAGGCCAGGAGGAGGAGAGGATCCCCTCCTTTATGGGTAACGCTTTAAACGTTCAAACCCACATGGAGCACCTGATGGAGAGGTGCTCCACAATGATATGCTCCAAAGGAAGGAGTTATCAGCCCGGGTATTATGGAGAACACGCAGGCAGCGGCACCTGTTTCAGGGCTGCACAATGTCTCCCTCTCTGAGGAAGGGAGCATTCCGGGTCAGTTTTCAGACCCAGAGCCATAAGCCTGATACAGGTCGACTGGAGGGGCCATGTCAGTGCAGGTATCCTCAGGGGCCTGCGGCAGCACCTGTTTTCAGGGCTGCCTACGAATCTCCCTCTCTGTGGAGGGGAGTGCGAGTGGTCCGAGTGGTCAGTATGTAACTGACTTCAAATTCGAAGTATGTCCGTGGAACATACTGGAGCACATGCATATGGCTCCAAGGAAATTCTCGCAAACAAAAGGGTTACTGCCGTGGGCAAAAAAACCCGGAAGGGGCCAGAGTTCCCCTCACGGTCGGACTTGATGAATAGAAGACTGATTGATAACAAGGTTGTTTCAAAGTTAATAGTGCTGTTCAAAGTGACGTTGGCGGAAAGAAACCAGCCGCCGAACCTTCTTTTCAGGTAAGACTTATCCAACAGGTATACCTGGATGAGGAAGCAAAAGCTGTCGGACTAATCCAGGTGATGAACAAAGCTTCCTCTTTTCGGCGACAACACACCCCATGCATCATTGGCAAGTAAGCAGTTTACTGAAGCTGGTGGCAGCTTGAAAGCTGGCCAAAGTCCAAGCCGGTCTCAGGAAATATGGAAACCACACACCCGACCAGTCCTAGTCTTCACTCAAGGATGGGAATAGAACCCATATCAGGGCCTTTGGGCTTACCATAAGACCACCGGTAGCCATGGAGGTAGGTGGGTCTGGTTCTTCCAAAACACGCGGTATGTGGACCATTTACAAGTTGGTAATATTTATGCTTGTTTTCTGTACGAATGACAATGATAAGATTCAGATTTATTGCTAACATGTCATGAGTCAGATATGATGGCCAGAGTTGTTTTTTCAAGGCAGGCTCAGTATTATGGCCAGGATCACCTTTCGAGACAAGCTACTGGAATCTGGCCAGAGTTGTCATTCAAGGCAGACACGGAATTATGGCAGGCGTGGCCTGTTCATTGTGATCATGGGTATAGCCAGTGGACTGGCCACAACTACCTGTTGTGAAAGATGCCGTTTAGTGTGATCATGGGTATAGCCAGTGGACTGGCCACAACTACCTTCTGTGGCAGAGAATTCCAGAGACTCACCACTCTCTGTGTGAACTCTTATGACATGCATCGATTTCGAAGATGAATTCCATTCAGGTCCCAGTCACAGGGACACTAGAAGCCATTTAGAATTTATCTGGATGGGGCAATGATAACAGTTAATGCGTTGTAAATGGGCTACTTCAGCTCCCAGGTAATCTACAAAATTACTAAACCGGTGCTGGGACTGCTCAGAGCTCAAAAACGCTTATTATGGCTTATCTGGATGATATTCTAAAGGCTGTGTTGCTAAAGTCAACTATTTCAGCCGCAACTATATTTGAGAAATATTGAATTTGAAACCTCATTCATCCAGTTACTTTAAGTTGATACCAACTATAGTTATTGATTATTCCGGTTTACCTTTAACTATAAATTTATCTGTGACTCCGCCTTGCTGCAAGAGATCGGAATCAATAGAAGCCTGTAACAACCTTGTTATCAATCAGTCTTCTATTCATCAAGTATAATTGGCAATATAGCAGCTGTGTTTCAGCTGTATGTTTGGGCTTTGCATCATCAGGCCCTATAACGAGCAAAGGAGTAACCTTTTCAGTGCCATATAGGTCGTTATTAGCATCATGACCTATCCTATTACCAGCTGAAGCTATCAAAGTCATAATGGTGGACAAACTATATTCAACATTGCTCCTGTACCTTTGCTCAATAACTCTTTAATTATATTACAAACTGATACTAAAAGATGAAACATTTATGAATCCCATCTCTAGTTACGGAAGTAGATGGGTTTTGCATGAGTTATCTTTTTTCCAGATATATATAATCAACGACCTATAAGACACGAGGTGTATTCTATGAGTTGAAAGTCTGTGCGAATATGCATAATCTGCATGCTCAACTCCAAGTTGATACACTTTGGTGGTGGCATGTTGATTACATGGGTGCAGTCAAGTTAAATGTCCTGTGATAATTGACCTAACCTCATTTGACGATGGTGTATCATCACGTAAGAATCTATGACAACACATTATGGATGTTGTATCACAACGTATTTAATGACATTGTGGTTCGATGGAACATCAAATATCAATATGTTTGCATCCAGGCTCAATCACCAGTTGCAAAAATATGTGGCACAGTGGCAATAGATGTATTCTTGCTAATCTGAGGAGGAATGTTCTTTATGTTGTTCCTCCATTTTGTCTCATCAGTAGATAAAGTCAGTTATAGAGTTGAAGACTCTGAGAAGCCAATTTATGCACTGCAGAGCAGGGATAGCACCGAGAAAGCAGCACAATTTTCCCTCATCAGAAGAGGGGAAGTGTTTTGTTTTAATGCCAATGTGCCATATATACGACACAGATAACTAATGTCTTGGAGTTCATTTCAGATGAGTCTTGACAATATTTAAGTTATAGTACCATTAACAGTGCCAATGTGCTTTCTCATTATAGTTGCTGCAGAGATCAGGACCCACTCTGTCAGGTCTCACTCTTTGATATCCAGATTTATAAAGATATCTTTAACACTAATTCTCCCAGGCCCAGATACTTGGAGATATGGGATGTTAGCATTGTTCTTAAACTGCTTCACCAGTAGGGCCCAGCTACATCTCTATCCCTGGTCAAACTCACTTACAAAGTGGTTTTGCTCATGGCACTCGTCTCAACGCAACAGTTCCAGCCACTACTTATTGTGACTGGACAGGATGGTTACATCTGCTCATAATTTAATATTTTATGTTTATGCTGTAGATAAGCAGAGCACACCAGGGGCGTCAGGTCCCAAAACTATTCTCATGGATCACCCCATGTACCTTTGGTTGTCTGCAGTCACTCATTTACAGCAGTACATCAAGGTTACCAAGAAGTCTTAGAGGCTCTGCACTAACAATGTTTGTTAGTTACTAACAACCTCATAAAAGGTATATATCCAGACCATCTCTAGGTGGTCAAACGGGGTTTTGGCTTATTCAGGAGTAGATACTAATATTTTCTATCTTACTCGACTAGGGCTGCTACAACATTAGCAGCAAGGGTCATGTACGTTCGACTGGACCACACCTAACGGCTGCAGGATGGTCAAATGAACGAACTTTTGTATATTTACAAAACCCATTGCCTGACCGGGGATCTTTGCCAAATTTCATTTATGTTTTGTTTCATAGTTTTCCCCAGGATGAGAGGGAAAAACTATTATTTTTCCTTTGATGATTAAAGCATCAGCATTTTATCGAACTATGTTTAGGCTGAATGCAATAATTTCTCACTCGTCCTGGTCAATTGATGCAGTTGTGATGCGTGGACTTGTTCCTCGGCATGAAATCACAGACCTTCAAAATCTTCATGTAGTCACTCACGTGACTCCAAAGTAAAATAGTAAGATTAAACTATAATTTACCAGTTTGAAGTTTGATCGTTATTTTATGAGGAGTTACGATGAGGGATTACGTGCCCTCCTCTCCCTACCCTCCTAACATAACGATCATCTGGTAGTTCTAGTCATCTATAATAGTAAGATTAAATGAGAACTTACCAGTTTGAAGTTTGATCCTTATTTTATGAGGAGTTACGATGAGAGAGTTCGTGAAGACCCCGCCAGCATGCATGCGCGACATTCTTCAAAGAAGCGGTGTGGAATCACAGATAACAACAATGACTGAAGATAGTAAGATTAAGAGACACTATTATACCAGTTGACCTTATGATAGAGGGTTGGGAGCGGAGGGCACGAAATTCCTCATAGTAACTCCTCATAAAATAAGGATCAAACTTCAAAATAAGTTCTCATTTAATCTTACTATTTTACTTCGGAGTCACGTGAGTGACTTCGTGAAGATTTCAAAGCTCTGTGAGTCCATGCCCTGGACCACGTCCATGCTCACACACTGCCGTAATGATGGAGGAAGTATGTTAACGTATTTCAGACTTGAACAAGCTGAAAAATAATAACGTATTTATTAATACAAACAAAGAAAACCCTAAATCCGGGGAAAAACGTTTAGAGAACAGCACTTAAAACTGAATCCGCAAACATTGTGGGAGCGGCCACAGGTTTGTTATAAAAACGCTGAAATGTACTTTCACTGGCCCAGCCCACTGTTGCGAGGACATGATCCATGGGTCCTCCATGGTCCTCGCCGCTGATAGAATGAGATTTGAAAATGTTAGTATCTATACCTGCTGCACCCAATACCACCCTGAGCCACCTGGAGATAGTCTGCACCGTCACCCTGTGATGTGGGTTTTTGTAGCTGATAAACAGACCCGTCTCCATTTTCCTGATGTTGTGTGTGACATTGATATAATGTTGGAGATAGGTGGCTATACAGAGTCGTACATCAACGGGGTATGCTAGGAATTCCAATTTCAGACCTGTAGATCCAGGCCTGTGTTGTTTAAGTAACTCATCTATAAAGAAAGTCACTTTATTAGGGGTCGAGACCATTCTGTCCAGTTTTAGTTTATGTAGGGTCTGGACCTGTTGTGCTGTGGTCAGTGCCATTAACATCACCACTTTGAAGGTGAGTTTGTCCAGAGGTAGATCAGCTCCTGAGTAGGGACAACACAACCCCAATGTCCCAGGTAATATTATATCGTGGTCGGGGAGGGTTGGAATTGAATATACCCCTCATTAGTTTAGATAACAGCTGGTGAGATCCCACTCCAATGTTCAGATAGGATGACAGTGCACTCCTGGCACTGTTTATGGCACTGTAACTAAGGCCCTCATCATAATGAAGGCCCGCGAGGAATTCCAGCACATTGGTGATCGTAGCAGAGTTGTAGGTGGTCTTGGTCCGACTACAGAAGGCCTCCCATTTCCTTATGTGGGTGAGGTACTGCTTTCTTGTGGACTCTCTGCACGATGCTGTGATGATGTCCATGGTTCTTGTTGACAGCCTGAATTCCAGTAATGGCCTCTTCAGAACCTGCAAGCCAACAGGTTCAGATAACCATGGCATGGATGATTTTCCCCTGTTATGGGATTGGTCACCAAATTCGGGCATTTAGAAACCTGTACCCATGGTTCTTTCATCATGTTGAGGACTACCGGGTACCATGGTTGTGTGGGCCAGTCGGGTATTATCAGTATACCTGATGCAGAATCTAGTTGAATTTTATGCAATACCCGACTGATGAGGCAGAATGGGGGAAATGCAGAAAAGAACAATTTCCCCCAATGTAGCGAGAACGCGTCCATCACCACTGCCCCAGGATCTGGTTCCCAAAAGACATATGTTGGTATCTGATGGTTCAACCTGGACGCAAAGAGGTCGCTATCTGGTGTTCCATATTTGGCTATAATTTTAGCAAATATTTGGGGGTTCAACATCCACTCGATGTTGTCATTAAATACTCGTGACCTGGTGTCCGCCACTGTATTGAGCTTACCCGGAAGGTATGTAGCTGATATCTAAATATTTCTTTCAATACACCAGAGCCAAATTAAGTTTGCCAATTCATCACAAGGTATTGACTTGATACCACCCATATGGTTTAAATACGCCACTACTGTGGTATTATCTAATTGAAGACGGACATGCGTATGATGCAGATTTGTGCAGTAAGCCCGCAGCCCGTGAAATGCTCGCAGCATTTCCAAATAGTTTATACCTTGTGATTGAAGAAGAGTAGACGCGTGCAAATCCCATCTGCCGCCACAACTGGAAGTGGTGTCGGTAGCTCCCCAGCCCTGGGCGCTTGCGTCGGTTTGTAACATGACTCATGGGATTGATATAATGATGGGATTAAAACAATCACAAATATTGCTAATCCACCATCGTAGCTCAATTTTTGCCTTGTTTGGCAGCTGCATAGGTCTGTCAAAATGTCCAGTGTTTGCTTTTAATGCTGAGATTTTTGCTCTTTGCAAGTTTTGATAGTGTAATGGGCCAAATTGTGCAGCTGGAAATGTAGCTACAAGTTTCCCAATCACCTTAGCTGCATGTCTAATAGTTGGTTTCCTGGCGCAAGCAAGGCTGTTGCATGCCTCTATTATGTCTGTTGCTTTGTTCCCTGGGACAGTGACAATCATATGATTGGTGTTAATCGTGAATCCCAGATAGTCCATAATCACAAAGGGGTTCAACTTAGATTTGTCTGGATGGATGACAAACCCTAGTTTTTCGAATAATGGTTTGGTAGCTGTTACTGCTAATTTAGCTAATTCCAAAGTTTTTCCCACAATTAAAATGTCATCTAGATATGCCATGACTATGTGGTTTTGTCTTCTTAGAGACGCCAATACTGGTTTTAGTATTTTGGTAAATAACCTAGGGGCTGTTGTAAGCCCATTAGGTAGGGCTTTGTATTGCCATAGTTGCCCCCATCCAGACAAATTTTAAGTAATTACGGTGATGTTCCCGTATAGGTACTGAATAGTATGCATCTTTTAGGTCGATGCTGGCCATGAAACACCCTCTGGAAATCAATTGCTTAGCCGTTTCAAATGTTTCCATCTTGAAATGGGTATATTGTACAAAGGTATTGAAGTGGGTTAAATCAATTATGATACGACATCCACCATCTTTTTTTGGTTTTAATAAAGATGTTAGATACAAACTCAAGAGGTTCATGTGTCGTTTTTTTCTACAACCCCCTTGGTGTATAACATTAATAGTTCTGCATATCCTTCCACTTTTTCTTTGTGAGAAAGTGCAAATTTCCGGTTAGGTACATGCTGAGCTGGGGGAAGGTGTCCGTTTATGAATTCAATTTCATAACCCTGAGTACTTTGTAATATAAAAGTGTCAGAAGTTATAGAACTCCATGCATTCCAGAATGTACGCAATCTCCCTCCGACTTGTGAGGTTATACATGCAGCACTCCCAAGAGAACCAGACCCCCTTACCTCCATGGTTACCAGTGGGGCTTGATGTTCTGGCCTTTCTTGGTTCGTTGTGTTGCTGGGATTTGGGGTTGGCGCGTCTTCCAGGCTGGTCGCTGTGGGCCCTGTCCTAAAAAAGGCTTTTGTTGATAGCGCGCAACCTTAGGATTGGTTCTAGTTGCCCTTTCGGATTGAACCCGAGGCCTGTTTGATGTTGCATAAGGATGCTGTCTATGATACGCCGGTGGTCTGCTCGAGGATGGTGGTTTCTTCAATCCGACCGCTTTTGCTTCCTCATCCAGGTCTTTTACCTGTTTTGGAAGGTCATCACCGAACAATTGTCTCGGTGGCGGCGTAACATTGGCTTAGCACAAACCCGCGAATTTAGGGTTTAGTGTTGGACGGATGGAGCTCTTACGAAAGCAGTTTATCTCATACTGTGTATTGCATAGCAAAGCTAATGCATCCTGCTGCTCTTCCGTCATGTCCATCCCGTCTATGTACCTGGCAAATGCAGTAATGCCTGAGGTCAATAATCTCAGGATTTTTTGTATATTTAATTCCTGGGCCCTGATCCCAGGACTGATGTTTCCCCAGATGGGTGTGTTGACGGTAGGGACATTGAGCGACACACAATTTTCCGGAGCTTTGTATTTGTTGGTAGTCTCCGTGATCACCTGTGCCTGCAGCTGGTGTGTAGTTAGATAATTGATACTGGCCGCTAGCCTAGGCTGAAGAGGTTGCCCTGATTGTGCTGGTTGGGTGAACTTCGACACTACTTCCAGAAGTTCCTCTTCAGGCACCTCTTGCAACACAGGTTCTTGCACCAACCCCTCTTCAAAGTCAGCTGAAGCCTGACTTCTGGCACTCCCTATTGAAGAGGGAGAGATGTTTGGCAGTTCTGCCGTGTGTCTACTGGATCCTATAGACACACGCTCTTGATGGAGAAGGTCCCTTTCGAGCAGCTGCTCCACCATACGCTCCATACGAGCTATGTGACCGTCACCGCTATCTGCGGACGGCAAGTCGACTTCCCCAAGTTCTGATGAACAATTGGGGCTTCTACCATCAGTCCGCACCTCGTCGAGGTGATGTCTAAGGAACCTTGGTAGGTAGTCGGTGCCTGCCGCTCCTACGGGGCTACATGATTCCCGTGTGGATTTGCCGCTTGTCCGCGGTGTTCCGGACTGAAGCGGTGGAGTATTGGTGCCAGCCGCTCCTGCGGGGCTACACAACCTCCTGTTGGTATTTCCGCCTGTCCGTTGCGACTGCGACGGTGATGAGTCGGTGCCAGCCACTCCAGCGGGGCTACACGACATCCGCGCGGGCTTGCCGCCAGTCCCGGAGGTACGGGACCGATGCGACGCAAAGTCGGTGCCAGCCGCTCCTGCGGGGCTACTCGACTCGTGTTTTCTACCACCGGTCTGCGAAGCAGGCTGAAGCGGTGGCGAGTCGGTGCCAGCCGCTCCTGCGGGGCTACGCGACTTCTGTGTTGTTTTCCCACCGGTCCGCGCTCTGGCAGACTGTAGCAGTGGTGAGTCGGTGCCGGCCGCTGCAGCGGGGCTACACGATTTCGGTGCGGTTTTCCCACTGGTCCGCCCTCTGGTGAACTGTAACGGTGGGGAGATGGGGTGTGCCGTAGAAACAGGCACTGATGTCCGCACCTTTTTACCGCTGGCCCGGTGCTGTTCGGGTTGAAGCGGTAGGGAGTCAGGGTGTTGCCTACCCTGCTCCCGCGCGGTCCTCCTACCAGCGTGCAGCTCCCTGGCCTGCTGTGGTGGAGAGTCGGGTCCTGCCGACTGAGCAGGACTCCCCGACTTCCGCGCTCTTTTCCCGGCCCGTGGTACGGGTGCTGCCGGTGTAGAATACAACTCCGGGGATATCGGCCGCTGACTTCTATCCGAAGTCCCGCGGTCCTTGGAGGCATGCTTCGATGCAGCCTTCGTCTTGGTCAGGTTAGTAAAAAACGTACCTGAGGGCCTTTTTGAAGTTGCTGGCAGGGGAGCACACTCCCCCCCACCTGTCGACTGCAAATGCGAGCGACGATATGTCGCGCATGCGTGCTGGCGGGGTCTTCACGAAGTCACTCACGTGACTCTGAAGTAAAATCTTACTATGTTAGTTCAACAACTGTTATCTGTGATTTCACACCGCCGCTTTGAAGATTGACGTGCATGCGTGGGGACGGCCTTCTTCACGTAATCCCTCATCGTAACTCCTCAAAAAATAACGATCAAACTTCAAATTGGTAAGTTCTCATTTAATCTTACTATTTTACATTAAGCTCAAAGTAATTGTTCTAGTTTGAATCCTTTGGAGAAAGAGAGAAGGGAAACTAAAGGTTTAATATTAATCTTGTTTCTCAGACAGATTAACAATATAAGCAAAAAAATGCAGATCTGGAGATCTGAAACAAGAGAAAACACTAGAAACAATATGATAAAAAATGCGACACCATTCTCTTTCAGCTTCCCTGGTGGCTTCCCTGGTAGCCAATCAAATACATTTCATTTGTTCAGTGTTTACAACTTAAAATATATTTTATTTCTAACCTTGATTTTTGATTGATTGATTAAAAGAAACAGCGAGGAAATAGGGTCTTTGGCCTAGAATCCTCTGGCTATTGATCACCCAATCACACTAGTTCTATTTTATCCCACTTTCGTACCCACTCCCTACACACAAAGGGAAATTTACAGAGGCCAATTAACCTACAAACTTGCATGTCTTTGGGGTGTGGGAGGATACCGGAGCACCCAGAGGAAACACAGGAAGAACGTGTGAACTCCACACAAATAACACTCAAGGTCAGGATCGAAACTGGGTGACTGGCACTGTGAGGCAGCAGCTCGATCAGTTGCACCATTGCATCACCCTTAGTTTTGATGAAAGATCATCTGTCTTAAATGTCAACTAAATTTCTTTATCCACAGAATCTGCCTGACCTGTTTTTTTTTCAAGTATTCTATTTTTATTAACAACAATATTATCTTTGTAGCTGGGATGCTCAAATCAACAATCATTCAACTTGATTGGATGTGTTATTATAGATTCTCTAGGAAAAGTGCAGACCCTTCGTAAAAAAAAAGTGAAAACACTATGGCCACTTCGGTAAATTAGAAAAATACATGACTTTGTTCTTTTCACTTTCAGCACGGTTGTCCTATCTCCTGTCTCAGTTTCAACCAACATCGATTAAAGCAGCACCTGGAAAGCCAGGGATTCCTGGTCCATCAGGGAATGATGGATTTCCGGGGAGACCTGGTGTACCAGGAGAACCTGGCCAGCGTGGAGAACCTGGCCTAGAGGGAGCCAGAGGACCATTAGGTCCAAAAGGTACACATATTTAGTTTTAAAAGTCACTTGAATGACTGGTTTAGAATCAAAGTAACAAATGTTTTATTTTAAACTATAATTTTAATAGCATTTATTTTAAAATTATTTGATTGTCCCCATGTTGAGACAAAGGTCTTGATTTACTTATCAATCATATTTTTATATCTGCAAATTAATAGGCCAATATTTTACAAATCCAAACACTTAAATAAGATTAAGCTTTTTGAAGTATATAAAGACTTGAGGGATATGGGTAAAGGGAACACTTACAGTCTTTTTGCCAGAGGGCACAGGCATAAGATGAATTGGGATAGATTAAAGAGAAACCTCAAGAGCAACCTTTTACTCAGAGCACAGTGCATATCTGGAAGAGGCTGCGAGAGGAAGCTACAGAAGCGGATACAACTCTGACATTTAAAAACATTTCAACAGATATATGGATCGGAGGGATATGACCAAATACAGGCAAGTTGGACTCACTATTAGACATGCTGGACACAGGGTCTGTTTCCATGCTGTATATCTCTATGGCTATGACTCGGATGGTGGCTCCTCATTTTCAGTTGAGAGAAGCAGAGTGCTCACTAGTGTAGAAAAATGTTTAATTATTGCAACAACTTATTTTGATCCAAGTTGCAATGTCTAAAAGGCCGGCGAAGCATATTTAGTTGCAATGTTGCAAAAGGATTTTTTGAATACTGTACAGGAAATTTTTATTCAAAACAACGAAATAAGTAATAGCAACCAACTCTATAATCTTTGATAGCAACGCCGTGGGACTAAAATAGCGTTACTTACAAAGAGCATCACAAAGGAGAGATTGAAACATAATTGGCAAGTTAACTGGCAAGTGCGATTAAAGCAAATAGTAAGAACTTTTATGGATATATAAAAGGGAGGAGGGTCACAAGGGTATTGTGCAACCTGCTAAACAATGAGACTGGGTAATAATAGCAAACAAAGAAGTGACAGTCTGAAGAATGGTCTGAACCCGAAATGTCTCCTATCCATGTCCTCCAGAGATGCAGCATGACCTGTTGAGTTAATCTAGCACTTTTTGTCTTTCAAGTGGCAATTAAAATGATTACGTTGAAACAGTTTCCCAGCACTGCAAATAGCCCAAATAGTTTGAATAGACTAGTTTCAAATACTTAACTGCGACAATCACAAGAGATGAGGTACTGGAAATACTAGTGGGACTTGAAGTATAAAACAAATAGTCAGGTTCTGATGGTCGAGACCAGAGTTGGTAAAGCCATTGGCTGTTTTTTTTTTTTTTTTTCAAAACTTTCTGAATCTGGGGAGTACCAGCAGATTGGAAAACCAGAATCTAAGAAGTCACAGTTAAGAGGGAGGAGGACAAAAAGCAAACAACTGTGGGCCTGTTAGCTTAATATCTATTATTGCCAAAATGCTTGATTTCATAATGAAGGAAGAAATAGCTGGTTATTTAGAAAAGTTGAATCTATTCAAGTAAAGTCAACATGATTTTGTGACGAGTAAATCATATTTAACAAATTTAATGGAGTTCTTCGAGATGTAACAAAAACGGTCGATCGAGGGGACTTACATTGGATTTTCTGGAGTCATTTGTAAAAGGCATTTGTAATTTGTACAAGTAAAGAGATCATGGGGTATTAGGCCTATGTTAGCCTGGATTAAAGATTGGTTATAACATCGAAGGCAGAGATTCATAATAAATACAGGTCTTTTTCAAGCTTCAAGTAACCAGCAGAGAGCCTCAAGGATCAGTTCTGGACCTCAATGATTTATAATTAATATTAATAACCTCGAGAAGGGATGGCATTTAAGACATTCTGCTGCAAAAAGAAAATAGGCAGAAGGGCATGTGGCACGGATTGAAGATATTAGGTCTTTGTAACTAGATATAAAAAGGTTCTGTGAACAGTGACAAATTGGGAAATTGGTTTAATATGGAAAAATGTAAAATTATGCACCGTAGTAAGATGAATCTAAAGGTAAACTATTATCTAAATGGAGAAAGGTAGCAGCTGAATGAAATACAGGGGAATCTAGGTTTGCAAATGGTTGCCAGGCAGCTGCAATAAATAATTAGAACGGCAAATGGGATATGACCTTTATTACAAGAGGGTTGGAGTTTATAAATAGCTAAAGGGGCAGTCCCACTGCGGCAACCTAATCTGCGCGTTTAGAAGAGTTTGCCCTCGACTCAAACTCGCAGCATGGTCGACATGTGGTCCTAGGAGATTACTGGAATTCTCCTTCATGCTCGAGGGAAGTTCCCGCATACTCGCGGCCTCAGCTAGGTCGCGGAAAAAATTTCAGCATGTTTCTTTTGAACTCGTAGTGCAGTGGAGTGGGGTCACCATGTAGTTACAGGCAGTGGAGGGCAGCCGTAGGCATTCTACTTTGCTGACCGGGCATTTTAATTGACTCATTGGAGTTTTCAGGAACAAGGAAAACCGACCGGTAATGTAAAATGCCCGCTAAACTTTATTAAATGTTGTCTGACTTCTTAAAAGTGTCTCCACTCCTTCTCTCTTCTTAAAAGTGTCTTCACTCCTTCTAAAAGTGTCTCCACTCCTGTCTCCACTCCACTCCTGTGCAGCCGTCTTTTACCTTTCTGTTCATTGTGGGTGTGAATTTCAGACAGCGCTCCCTCGCTTTCCCTGGCCCCCGCGTTTGCGATGTTTTTGTGTGTGTGTGCGGTCGGTCGATCCAGCTTGCGGTTTCATCGCTGACGGTCGATCCAGCTCGAGGTTTTTCAGGCGAGTGCCCTCGAGCTTGAAGGTCGAAGACAGTTGCTGAAAGGTCGCCGCAGTGGGACAGCACCTTACGTATTACAATTGCAGAAGGTACTGGTGATGCCACACCAAGAATACGGTGCACAATTTTGATTCCTTTATTTAAAAAGGACGGTATTGACATTGGAGGCAATCCAAAATAGATCCACAAAAATAATTCCTGGATGACAGTGTTGTCTTAATATGAGCAGCTAAAGAAATATTCTTTGAAATCTAGAAAAATAAGGTGTGATCTTATTTAAACACTTAATATCCTTTAGAGGACATGCTATTTTTTGAAATAGCAGTAAATTGAGGGCCATGGAAAACAGGCCCAGGAGTGGAGATGAGGCCTGAGACAGATCACCCATGATTATACTGTATGATAGAGCCGGTTTGAAGGATCAAATGGTTTATTCCTGTTCTTATTTTCTAATATACTTTTCTTGTAGTCGTCATACATTACGAGATCCATCAGTGTAGCTACTTTGATTTTGCTTAACTTAATCTGCCTTTAATTGAACAAACACCCTTGGCACCTTATATGTCAGATTCAGATTCAGATTCAATCTTTATTGTCATTGTGCAGTGTACAGTACAGAGACAACGAAATGCAGTTAGCATCTCACCCAGAAGAGCAAAAATAGAATAATGGAACAGCAAAATCTATATATGTACATACAGTAGCAGTAGTGCAATTTTTCTGGGGGAAGGAGAGTCCAGGAGGCGGTGACTAGCAGTCACCAAGGTGCAGAGTTATGTTGTGTAACAGCCGCAGGGAAGAAGCTGTTCCTGAACCTGCTGGTCCGCAACGGAGAGACCTGTAGCGCTTCCCGGATGGGAGGAGCGGAGCGTAAACAGTCTGTGGCTGGGGTGAGAGCAGTCCTTGACGATGCTGCGCACCCTTCGCAGACATCGCTTGCTCTGGACAGACTCAGTGGAGGAGAGTGAGGAACCGGTGATACGTTGGGCAGTTTTCACCACCCTCTGCAGTGCTTTCCGGTCGGAGACAGAGCAGTTGCCATACCATACTGTGATACAGTTGGTAAGGATGCTCTCGATGGTGCAGCAGTAGAAGTTCACCAGAATCTGAGGGGACAGATGGACCTTTAGTCTCCTCAGGAAGAAGAGATGCTGGTGAGCCTTCTTGACCAGTGTTGAGGTATTGTGGGTCCAGGAGAGGTCATCAGAGATGTTGACCCCCAGAAACCTGAAGCTGGAAACACCTTCCACCTCCGTCCCATTAATATGGGTGTGGGTGTGGGTGCCACCCCTAGACCTTCTGTAGTCCACAAAGATCTCCTTGGTCTTCTTGAAGTTAAGGGCCAGGTTGTTGTCAGCGCACCATGCTGCTAGGAGCTCGACCTCCTCCGTATAGGCCGACTCATCATTGTCGCTGATGAGGCCAATCACTGTTATATCATCTGCATACTTGATGATGGTGTTAATACCATGTACAGGTGTGCAGTCGTAGGTGAAGAGGGAGTAGAAGAGGGGGCTCAGCACACAGCCCTGTGGAACGCCAGTGTTCAGGGTGAGGGTTGTAGAGGTGTGGTTGTCTGACCTAACAGACTGGGGTCTGTTAGTTAGAAAGTCCAGTATCCGGTTGCAGAGGGAGGGGTCGATGCCCAGGTCGATGAGTTTGGTGATTAGTTTTGAGGGGATAATGGTGTTAAATGCTGAGCTATAGTCGATGAACAATGTCAGCTCTACTTTGTAATAACTGCTTCAATATTTGCAGGTGATAAAGGTACTAAAGGTGAACATGGGGCAGCAGGCATTGGACAGAGGGGTGATCCTGGTCTGCCAGGTCCTCCAGGTAAAACCTAATTTATTTTACTTCTATAACATTGCTGAATATTATAAATATGTTCTAAAATTAATAGCAGTAAAGTGATATTAAGATCGTGCATTTTTAGACAACATGTTACATGGAGTTTGACGATAATGGGAGAATAAGTTAGGATAAGTGTAGGGTTAATGTTAATGCATGCTTGATGGTCAGTTGAAGAGTCTCCTAAATTATGCTGGATAAGTGTACTTTACAGATGGAAATGCACTCTAGAATACCTTTTGTGAATCTGTTTTACAACATTCCAGTGATTAAAAATCTTGAATATTACTCCTTGATCAGAAAACTATTGTCTGATGGAAACACTGGATTATTATTGGTTGAATCTGAGTTTCTCTTGTTCATACATATTATGGTTATATAATTAATCTGCCAATTAGATTAGTTGTTTGTGCCTCTACATTGGTTAGATCACATTGAGTCTATTATGATGCCCAGCTCTTTTTCAAAGTTTCCTCACTGCTATTTAAGAACTGCGTACCTCAGCGATCTTCCTCCTTTTGTTCAAACCTTCACATATCAGAACTCAACCAGAGAGTTGTGAATTTGTGGCATTCCCTGCTACAGAATACAGTGGAGGCCAATTCACTGGATGTTTTCAAGCGAGAGTTAGATATAGCTCTTCGGGCCAACGGAATCAAGGGATACAGGGAGAAAGCAGGAACGGGGTACTGATGGACGAACATATTGTTATGATCATATTGAATGGCGGTACTGGCTCATTGGACCGAATATTCTACCCCTGCACCTATTTTCTATGTTTCTACGTTTAACTAAACTTCAATTATAAGTTGTGTTTCTCATTTATAGGCATTGCGGGAACACCTGGCTATGGAAAAGATGGAATACCTGGCACATCAGGCCCACAAGGAGAGCCCGGCATACCTGGCAGTGCTGGTCCACAGGGACCCCCTGGGCAGAATGGAATCTGTGACCTTGCGCAGTGTGCTTACTATGCAAGCATGGCCAGTCGGCCATCCAATCAAAAAGGACCTTAAACCAATAAGAAGGGTTTGGTAAAATTGAAGGACTGAGGTTGTTGGCTTAAAACACATTAATAATTAGCAACCTGAACAAAGATCACTGCAAGCACACTAGCTGCTGGCCAGTTGTGTTTTCACACGTTACTTTCCTCTCATTGGAGACTTGTACAGTATCCCAACCATTAAGCACACGTGTAGATTCATTCTGCAAATCTGCATCAGCAATTGTGACTTAACTGTGTGGTTTTAAAGCTTATTCACAATGCATATTTTCAAGCTCTGCAGCTATTTTCCACGAGACTTTCATCTCAACTACACAACAATCTGGTGTGACACCACATGGTGCAATTTACAATCTCTGGCCTATTCAGTTGTTGTGATTGTTAAATAAAAGTAACACCAAATGTGCAGAATTCCACATGCAATATTTAAAAGAAAATACCTCTTGAAGGGGAGATAAATCTCAATTTACAATAATGATATATTTGAATATACAATCTTATATATTTTACTAATCGTAGAATATTAAATGTACATTTTCAGCATGATATAATAATATTTGGCATTGTTAATAGTTGTAATACTTGTGCCTTCATTTACTCTCTTGTGGTCTCTTTAGTTTTTAAACAAATTAAAATTAATTTATTTTGCTCTTCAAGTTAAAGGATACAGGTGTTGAGAAAGGAACTCTTTGCATTCAACACCAGTTTCTGCATCAAGCCATCTCTGGTCAAGCACACTTGAGCCCAATGCAGAGCAAAGTTCAATCTTCTCTGCCTCAATACTGCATCAAACTCCCATTTCAGAAGAGTACCCGCTAATTTCTTCATTGATACTAAAAAATCGTTCCTGGTCACTAAATGTATTATATAACAGCATCAACAAATTATATTCTCCAAATGTTATTCTAATAATGTTAAAGTTTAGTTACAACTAGACCAACTGGGATCCGTTAGGTCCCTGTCACACGTGAGGCCTGGTCCCCCTCACGCAATATTCCAGCACTCACCCATTGCCCCCAACTGTGCTGGGGCGGCTCATTTCCCCTTATTCACCCTCCCTCATTAAACTTTTAAATAAATGCTTGCTGTCAGGAATAATAAAAAAAAATGTAACACTGTAGCGAGCAGGGCTACAATCCCCTTGTGACGTCATAACTGTAAATGCCAGTGGACAGGGAAGAAACATTTTTCTCAAATTGGTGTTTTGTAAATTTAAAAACGTGAATAACTTGTGAAATCTATATACTATTACTAAAACTCTCATCTGCGATGCTTTAAAATTTGCGCAAAAACGCTACTCTGTATCGCTAGGATTATTCGCCACCTTGCTCACCCTGTTCTCCTCTGCACCACACCACAAAGTTTTGTTCCGATCGGTTATGAAAAATCAGCAGATTGGTCTTCCCGCCTGTCTGTCACCATGAAGGTAACGCCCCTTCTGGCACCCGCTGGAGAATAAAGTCCCGGATGCGGGGCTGAGTCTAGTATAAGATAAATCTGAACAAAACTTGATACAAACCACCAAATGACAATTGTGAGTAAGGTGGTCCAAAACTGTATACCGTTTTGGAGTAATTTGACGACATAACCGAATCAGAGATCACAGACAGGCACGCATGCACACACACACACATAGAAACAAATAAGCTGAGAATTTTAGTATAATATTTAGATGTCCTGATATGATTGCATAATAGCATGATTACAACCACTAACTAGAGTTAAATTTTAAGACGTGCCTTTTTAAATCCATATCCCACACCAACAATCCTCATTTCTTCTTCTTCTTGCGTATGGCGTGCACAGCCTAAAGTTGTAGGACAATTTGTTCTATTTGATCTTACTTGATTGTGCACGCCAGGTTGATTGCATTCGTTGAAACAGGGCGGACACGTGAAGGTTGCAATCTCCCACCCCAACAATCCTCACTAATGCTACACTATGCTTTCCCATTTTCTCCAAACATTTCAACAAGAAAAAATTGTTTCATATTTCTCCTCTTTAAATGGGGAATTTAATTTCAGGATACAAAATTGCATGCCAGATCTTTGTAATTGAATAGAAATAGCGAGCAGATCAGCAAAGATAGCTGGAACAAATACTCATTCCTTTGAATTCCAGGTGAGGGGCTCAAGCGCCTGTCCCATTTACGTGACATTTTCGGCGAATGCCGGCGCCCGTCTTAGGTCGTTACAGGTCGACAAAAATGTTCAACATGTTGAAAATCCAGTGGCGACCAGAACAAGGTACGACTCTTTGGGGGACTACTCACGACCATACAGGCTTCACCCCGTGACACGTGGTCAGGGTGTCGCCCGTATGATTGTGAGTAGTCTCCTCAGTCGCCCAAAGAGTCGTAGCGTCTTTCTGGTCGCTGTTGAATTTTCAACATGTTGAACATTTTTGCCGACCTGCAACGACCTATGACGGGTGCTGGCAGTCGCCAAAAAAGTCAGGTAAGTGGGACAGGCCCTTGAATGCTTCAAGCAGTTATTTAATTCCTAAGTGTACTACTGGAGAAAGTAATAAAAAATATATATATATATATATATTCCTTTAAAGACAAATAATGTTTGTCTTGGGTCAATAACTATTGTTGGTGGTGGATAGTCTAAATTGGACTGCCTCTCATTTACAAGCTACCTTTGTCCAAATAGCATTCACCATCATGAATTCAATTTGTTACAAGCTTTTAGCCTTCAATGTATGGCATCAAAATGTGGCCGTGATTCACTTTTATTCCTCAATGCTGGGCTATTGGTCATCTTAAGACCAAAATAATTCTGGCATCTCAACTATATCCGTTCTACAGCCAAATATGATCCTGCCTTTAACTACTTTCCTCAAAAAATAGAGTAGGATCCCTGGATGGTTTTATTTCTCTTACTCTTTATAATGAACTAATTTTTCGTCCACTTTTAATACAACTCTTTTGAGATATACTTTCTCATGACAAATATTTTCTGTATAGCTTGGTACTTAATTAAATGTATTTACTGATTAAACCTCTTGAATCCCTTGATCAGGTACATGTAAATAAACAGAATTTTTAATCAATGAATAACATCAGTATTACTGATGATAAGCACAGTTGCAGAGATGGAAAGATAAGATAATCAGCCTTGTATACAAAAGGCTGAAGTAACTCGGCAGGACTGGAGAAAAAGAATAGGTGACATTTCTGGTTGAGACCCTTCTTCAGACTGAGAGTCGGGAAAGGGGAACAAGAGATATTAAACTAGCATCTGCAGTTCCTCCCTACACAGATGATCAACCTTATCCTGGAGCAAACGAGACAGAGGAAGATTCTCGTGTGAATAAGTGGAGGATTGCCCACCTCCATTATTCAATTAACAAATAATCCCAAACAAATATCAGAAACTATTATTTAATTAATCATATTTGGAAAAGCCTTGCACTATCTTTCAGACAGGAGACAGAAAATATAAGTTTGAAGACATTTTCTTTGTAGTCCAAGCTCTCCCATTTACGTGTAAATCCTGGAAAATATAGCTAGAAAAGATGTTGTGTCCTTATGCCACCTCACCCTCTATCTTGTTCAATGATTCTTCTGGTGGAATGCAAAAATGCAACTGTGTTTCCTAACATATGCCTGCTTTAAATGCCGAATTTAGGGCAGCTAATCAGGCTGCCACATTTACCATTATCAAAGCTCAATCCCGGGATCATCAAGGGACTAACTAATAGGATGCCTGGGCAATTGCTCGTGGGCCAACCCCTATACATCTCCCATTAACATAGAGGGAAATGTTTCAGAATTAACCAATTTGATCAGGCAACCCAATAGTTTTATCCTCCCGTTGCTGTTGTTCACAGTATGTTTTCACCACTTAACTGGATTTAATTTTACTATAAAATGATACTCATTCCCACACCATAACAATAACTACTGACTAGAGAATTATACAACATCTGGAGATTCAGACCAGAGATATTTCCTGTCTTTTAATGCCCTCTGGCTGTGATAATACTTTATGTGCATGAATCTGTCATTAAAGTATGATATTGTTTTCTTTAATAATATGAGGTATAATTGAAAGTATAATAATAATGTTACTCACCAACAAAAGTTCTCAACAGTTAGGAGGTTACAACAGAGCTCTGGCTGCAGGGGATTGCAAATATTCCATAAAAAGTAACTTTAGGCAAACCTACCATAACAATATTCAAAATGAACTAAAATATATAATGAAGTGTGAATATATCTAAAGTGTGGCAAGGAGGGTGGTAGTGGTTATTTTTTAAATATAGTCGCTATGGAATAGTTTCAGGCTTAATATAAAACAGTGAGCCATGGAGAATCCATCAGATTCCTGGCTTTGGGCCATGGTTAAGTAAGAATGGTGTGATGCAAAAAAACATCGTATCGGCACATTTTAAATCATTGCCAAGGCCAAAGCTTTCAATAGGTTCAGTTGTTCTCACAATTTAAGTAATCAATTTTATTGAGTTGCCAGGATTGACAGCTGATAACCTTTTAGAAATTCAAAGCTTTGCTTTGGGGTACTTAAATCACGCGGAGAACCGATGTAATGGTATACAAGGCTGTTTTGGACACCTTCGCAGAAGTATATAATGAAAAGAGAATGCTGCTCTTTATTTACAATTCAGAAAAGATGATTTAATTAACATATTTGAATTGTATAAATTTCCATATCAAGTATGTAAATTGTTGTGGTGGCACAGAACTGTGAATGCCTTTTAAAGGATAACATTATCACGGCTGATATATTTTGCTTCAGATATGTCTTAACTTGATATTGATCCTGAATGAAGCCCGTTATGTACTGGGTACATTTACATCTACCACAAATACCTGAGTTGAGAGTCAATATTTCCAAGAATAGATAAAAAATGTATATATATTGCATTCTCCCATATCATGCATCTACAAATATCCTATGTCATGCATCTACAAATATAGTTTGCAATGACACTGAACCACAAGAAAAAAAGATTTGGAGGCCAATTATATCTTTTGATATTGGGAGGGACTAACTGTGGCGTGGGGACAGACCTTCTATTGTACATCGTATTTTAATGTTTTTGCTTTTGCAATTAATGATCAGAATTTTTTTGTAAATGCTTCCAAATTTAACACAGCTTTGAAGTGCATTGGTCCCATTTCCAGCCTGATTGGGATTCTGCTTTCGCTGTGTACTCCCTAGTTAGCTGATCAACGAATAGTGTTCTTTTCAGGATATTCTACGACAAAACTTTACATCAAGCTGAATATTTTCTGATTGTACTTGACTTTGTTTATTGGACCTCTCTGTTCCTCTTAATTGGTTTGGTTTCCATGGTGCTTCTTTAACTCAGTGCAAACAAAATTTTACCAATGATACTAAATGCCTTAAAACTGCACCCACCCTTGTCTCAACCTGACATCTACAGGTTTCAGACAATACGTAAAAGTAACTAGTTAATTTACATTGTCTATATTATTTTTATTAATCTATTTTAATTGGATATAGTAAAGGACAGACCCAATTACAAATCAATGTCCTTTTATTTTGTTATGATTCTTATCCTGGCATTCTAAGAGACAGGTTAGACATGGAACCTTCTCTATTCCGGCATTGATTTTGGTCCTTTCTGTTCTCCATCATGTCATGATTTGAAACATTAGAAACATAAGAGTTTTCACATCCAAATGGAGACTTATTGCAGTGTTGCTGTTGTTATTATTTTTTAAATGGTTTGGTTTATTACTGTACTTTGACAGTTTCAAACTACGTTGATCTTTAAAAGAAAATCATTTCAACATGAGGCATTGTTCGCCTTATCCTAGAATGGGATTCTTTTTCCTATGTACTGTAACTCATGGTGCTATTCCTTGAACACTTATGCGGAACTATTATTTGATTGTATACATTTATGTGTATAAAATATAGTATTTGAGTGACAAATGTGTATAGCATGACATTATTGATGTATGAACTCTCTTTTTAAACCCAAACTTTTTAACCTTGATTGGATAAGATGTGAAGAGGGATGGTGGGTGGTGAGAGGTAAATGTGGACTGATTTCAAAATCTCATTTAAATAGGAATGAGGTTAAAAATAGTAACATACTATGTGCCACCCACTTCCAACTAAAATCCAACTTTCTGCCACTTTGGGCAGTCGAGCCATTGGGCAGACTGATACTTTTTACGATTGTGCATGTGCAATATTTGATGGAATTTGAATTCACCTATATATTTAAGGTAACAATGGTCTGTGCTGCACACTCAACAAACAACTTAATTGTGGTCCTCAGCAAAACATTATACTAATATGCTTAATCTGCAATGATATAAAAGCAATGGGTAGAGATGGGTAAAGATGTGGGATCAGTTTGTGTTGAAATTGTGAACAATAGGGGAGCCAAGGCATGTGTTGGGGTAGTCTGTGGACTCCCAAAATATGACCTCTCAATAGGTTAGAGCATCAGTGGGAAAATATAGAGACCATTTTTGAAGGGAACTGTAGTCATCGTGGAAGATTTTAATTTACATTTGGATTGGATAAAGTAATCTGGCATGGGTGTCACAGAGGAAGAATTAGTGGAATACGTCAGGGTTTCTTTTTGAGCAGCACATTGCGGAGCTTACTGGGAACAGGTAATGAGGAAGAATTAATGAGGGATCTTGTGAGTAAAGATCCCCAAGTGAGTAGTGACCACAATATAATAGCATTCTAAATACAGTTTGAGGATGAACACCATAGTCCATAATCAGTGTCCTCAATATAAATAAGACAATTATAAAGGTATGAGGAGGGAATTTTCTAGGTGGACTGTGTAATAAACAAGCTAAACGATGGTTCCGTAGAGGAACTGTGGCAGGTTCAGGCATACCTTGGGTTATGTCATGTTTTCTTTCCTGAGAACTGCCTATAAACCAACTTCTCTGCCTGTCTTCTGCAGTAACCCGTATCGTATCGCTCTACATTTTCTTACTATAATTGTTTTAATATCATGTCAAGATAGAGCAAGTGGTTTCCCGACTCTTTTAATCAAATAATTCTCTTTACTTTCACATCTTCCAACGCCCACAACCTGTTTTTAAGACATTAGCCACTCTTGATTAATCTGGCTGAGGTTTGATCTTGGCAAGTTCTTTGCTTAGTCCCTGACCTGCGGTGTTCTTCTTCTTCTTCTTCAGTGATTCATCTCAGGAGTCACTGCTGCTGTTTTTTTTTACTTCAAATTCTTGCTGGTAACATTCAACAATTATTTCAACCATTTGGTCCCAAAATTATCAGTCAAGTCTTGCTTTTCAAATTATTAAACTATTCATTCACAATGTGCCAGTTTCCAAAACATCCCATTTGCCAGTTTTATCCTTAGAATGTCGTGGCTATGTTCTGAGCTAACACTGACCCGGTGTTGATTATATGATCTTCCTTCACTGTGGTTCCCAACGCCTCTTCTAGGCCAGCAAAATATCCTCCCAGAACCTGCTGGGATACTTGAATTATTTCTGGCTGCTGCATTAAGGTATTGGAGGACCCATTAGTTGAAAATCTTTATTCCTAACTGAACTCTGGGAGGGTACCAGAACATTGGAAAGCAGCCAATGTGACCCCCCACCCCCCATGTTCAAAGAAAGGAGAAAGGCAGAAGGCAGA
Organism: Okamejei kenojei; assembly: GCA_035221665.1. NCBI lineage: Eukaryota > Metazoa > Chordata > Chondrichthyes > Rajiformes > Rajidae > Okamejei > Okamejei kenojei. The sequence continues at coordinate 74,899,048 of CM069134.1, forward strand.
GAACTACAGATTGGTTAGTTTAACAGCCATTGCAAGCCAATTTCTCAGTCTGTTTTCTATGACAACGGATGTCATATTGCTCTACATACACTTCCTATAACAACTACCCATTCTTAAATTAATGGAATATATATTGAATCCAATCTTTAATGAATATTTTATTATTATGTCCTCAGTATTTTCTTGTTCTGTCCTCAGTATTACTCACAGAGGAATGCTCTTAGATTTAACACCTTAGATTTCTACCCATCCAGTCCCTAGCTTGCCAGAATGCAATTATCTATGCTTTGTGCCAGAGAGTGTTGATGTACACATGAAATCTATTTGAGTTGAGGTCACTGAAATAAATATACAGATAAGTGCAGGCAAATACATGCATTGTATAATTTTATTTTAGGGGATCTTTTAAGTTATTTGTTACACATTTTCTTTTTAATTATATTATTTTTCTATAAGCGACATTTAAAATCAACTGAAGTTACATTAACAATGAGTGGTTGGCAAGATTATCACAATATGTCACTAAATATGTTCACGTGGTCTAGTCTGTGCTCAAAGCCTGTTCTTCATAACCAGCCCTCTATGTCAGGATAAATTGTGAGCCATAGGTGCTGTAACTGGGCAGCAAGACTGGCTCATTATTCATTTACAACTCAATTTTGTTATATTCCCTTCAAATTAACAGCTTTGGATTATGCTGGGACGCTATTTCTTGCTAGGCTGGGACTCTATTCCTTGGAACGTAAGAGGATGATGGGTGATCTTATCGATGTGTATAAGATCATGAGAAGAATAGAATTGGGTAGATGCATAATCTCTTGCCCAGAGTAGATGAATCGAGGACCAGAGGACATAGGTTTAAGGTGAAGGGGAAAAGATTGAATAGGAATCTGATGTGTGAGACATGCCGACTCTCCGTAATCTTCTCAGGAAGTAGAGGCGCTGATGTCCTTTCTTTATAGTTGCATCAGTGTGCTGGGACCAGGAGAGATCTTTGGAATTCTGCATTAGATGGAAAGTGACACGGTTGATTCAGAGACTAGGGTCATAAACTTAAAGAAAGGAGACTTTGAAGGTATGAGACGAGAATTGGCTAGGATAGACTGGCAAATTATACTTAAAGGGTTGACGGTGGAGATGCAATGGCAAAGATTTAAAGAGGGCATGGATGAACTCCAAAATAGTTTATCCCTGTCTGTGGAAACAATAAATCAGGGAAAGCATCGCAACCGTGGGTAGCAAGGGAATTCAAGGATAGTGTTATATCCAAGGAAGAGGCATATAAATTGACTAGAGGAAGCAGCAAACCAGAGGACTGGAAGAAATTTAGAACTCAACAGAGGAGGACAAAGGGGTTAATTAAGGGGGGGGGGAAGAGCATGAAAGAAAGCTTGCGTGGAATATAAAATCTGACTCTAAAAGCTTTAGATGTGTAAAAAGAAAAAGATTAGTGAAGACAAATGTAAGTCCCTTACAATCAGAGAAAGGTGAATTTACAATGGGAAACAAAGAAATGGCAGAACAGTTAAACAAGTACTTTGGTTCTGTCTGCACTAAGGAACACACAAACAATTTCCCAGAAATACTAGGGGACCGAGGATCTAGTGGGAGGGAGTAACTGAAGGGAATCCACATTAGTCAGGAAATGGTTAGGTCAATTGTTGGGTCTGAAGGCAGATAAATCCCCAGGATTCTGACGGTGTGCATCCCAGAGTACTTAAGGAGTACTTAAGGAGGTGGCCCTAGAGATTTTGATTTTCCAATGTTCTCTCGACTCTGGATCAGTTCCTATGGACTGGAGGGTAGCCAATGTAACCCCACTGAAGAGGGAAAACAGGAAATTATAGAACAGTTCGCCTTACATCGGTAGTGGGGAAGATGCTTGGGTCGATTGTTAAAGATGTTATATCAGCACATTTGGAAAGTCAGCATGGATTTATGAAGGGGAAATCTTCTGGGATTTTTTGAGAATGTAACATGTAGAATGGATAAGGGAGAGCCTGTGGATGTGGTGTGTCTGGACTTCCAAAAAGCCTTTGACAAGGTCCCACACAAGGGATTAGTATACAAAATTGGAGCACATGGTATTGGGGGTAGGGTATTGACATGGATAGAGAACTGGTTGGCAGACAGGAAGCAAAGAGTTAGATGTAACGGGTCCTTTTCAGAATGACAGGCAGTGACGAGTGGGGTGCTGCAAGGTTCAGTACTGGGACTCATGGGTGGAAATCCTGGGGGGGGGGGGGAGCAGCACTCCCTTGTGTTTTGAGTGGTGGGGACAATGCCCCACCCCCCTCCCCCATGTTTTGTAATCCGGATTTTGAAATTTGGTGAAAAAAAATCTATTCAAAATCTGCGCTTTCCACGGGACTGTGGGGGAGGGACTGATGACCGAGGGCGCTGATTGGACGAGAGACGTCGGTCAGCAGGCAGTGGTGGGGGGGGGACATGATGGTTCAGCGCGATGATTGGAGGAGGGAGGTGTCGGTCAGAGGCGGAAGTAGAGGTTTGGGACTGAGGATAGAGCGCGGTAATTGGAGGAGGGAGATGTCCTGGTGGAGCAAAGATCATAGAGCAGACCTTGAATTAGCCAGTTCACGGGGCCTTCCGATGCCCGGCCCGGCAAGGCTTAAAATTGGCCGCGGAATCTTCCACCGCCCCACGTTCAAATTGCTGCATCGAGGCGATCGAGGCTCCCGGTTGAAGCCCCCGCCGGGCGATGAAAGGCCCCACGAACGGGCCAATTGAAGCCCCACGATTCGGGGCGGACGAAGCTGCTGTTGCTGGAGTTCGGAGTCGGTCACCATCCAGGTCATCTCCCTATGTTATTGTCCACAGGGCCCACGGCCGAAGCCTCGCGTGTGTGTGTGTGTGTGTGTGTACCCACCAAGAAATTGTGTCCCCCCCAAGTTTTAATAGCGATTTCAACCCCTGCTGGGACCCCGGTTATTTATAATATATATTAACGATTTAGATGAGGGAATTAAATGTGATATCTCCAAGTTTGTGGATGACACAAAGCTGGATGGCAGTGTGAGCTGCGATGAGGATGCTTTGAGGCTGCAGAGCGTCTTGGATAAGTTGGGTGAGTGGGAAGATGTATTGCAGATGCAGTATAATGTGGATAAATGCGAGGTTATCCATTTTGGTGGCAACAACAGGAGGGCAGATTATTATCTGAATGGTGTCAGATTAGGAAAAGGGGAGGTGAAACAAGACCTGGGAGTGCTTGTACATCAGTCACTGAAAGTATGCATGCAGGTACAGTAGGCAGCCTTCATTGCGAGATTATTTGAGTTTGCAGTTGTACAGGGCCTTGTGAGACCGCACCTGGAGTATTGTGTACAATTTTGGTCTCCTAATTTGAGGAAGGACATTATTGTTATTGAGGGAGTGCAGGGGAGGTTCAACAGGTTAATTTCTGGGATGGCAGGATTGACATATGAAAGAATGGGTCGACTGGACTTGTATTCACTGGAATTTAGAAGGATAAGAGGGGATCTTATAGAAACACATACAATTCTTAAAGGATTGGACAGGCTAGATGCAGGGAAAAATGTTCCCATTGTTGGGGGAGTTCAGAACCAGGGGTCACAGTTTAAGAATAAGGGGTAGGCCATTTAGGACTATGATGAGGAAAAACCTCTTCACCCAGAGTTGTGAATCTGTGGAATTCTCTGCCACAGAAGGCAGTGGAGGTCAATTCATTGGATGTTTTCAAGAAAGTTAGATTAAGGCTAAAGACATCAAAGGATATGGGGAAACAGCAGGAATGGGGTACTGATTTTAGATGATCAGCCATGATCATATTGAATTGCGATGCTGGCTACTCCTGCACTTATTTTTCTATGTTTCTATGTTTATATGAATAAGTGTAATTGTAACATGGTGTTTAATCCCTGTTTATAAAATATCACACCTAAATTTTACTTGCAATTAATGCAATAGTGCGCATCTACAAATAATAAACAGTAAAGTTACACCTCACCACATGCTGGGTTTCCCTTATCAGGTTTATTTGTGTTCTGTAAAGGAGGAGAATCTGCCTTCCTGACCTGCTCTGGCCTCGGACAACACGGTTGACCTCTAACTGTCCCCTGAAATGGCCGAACAAGACATTCAGTTCAAATACAAATAGGGGACAAATAATTATTATTTGGTTGATGAATCCTTGTGGCGTTCATGAGATTCTTCATCTTCTTGCAATCGTGAGACCGAAGAGATTGCAGCTGACATTTGATACCCGGGAGGTTTTGTTTTGCTGTGTCGACTTGGCAGCATCGACGTGCGTTTGACTCTTCACCGCAGTTCAAAAGCAAGTATCACTCGCAATGGGAATTTAATGAGTAAACAAATAGTCGAAAATCTTGAATAAAATCCCGGGCAATAATGGACGAGACGGGCCCTGTCAGGGCTCAGGGGCCCAGCAAAGGCCGGCCGGCACCATGGCAACGGCCGAACGCGGCTCAAGCCGTTTCCGGGCGACGGGATGGGCGTCACCCGCCCCTTGACTGTCGCCGCGTGCACCGAGCTGGGCCGCGCCAAGCCCACCCACCCCACCGACCTCACTGCCACCCGATCCCACCGCACCGCACCGCGCCGCGAGACGCCGATCACGACCTCACCTCAACGGTCGCCGCAGCCGCCGCGACTGAATAGCGGCAACGGCCGAGCAAAGCGAGAGTTTAAACGTCGGTGAGGTTTATATTGAATTACTTATGCATACGTCTGCTTTTGAACGTTTTGCTTATAATACAACTTTGATGGTACTATGGCATAAAGTTTAGAAATACATCGCAAAATCCGCACCGACCAGCAATCCCCGCACATACCCCACATACCCAAGTAGATTACTGTTGCTGTTGTATCCTGCTGAAATAATATGACTCTTTGAATGTCCTGACCGAGTCTACTCCTGACCCACGGACATGGTTAGTACTAAAACGGCCTACGATCACTTAAATGTAGCAGTTCACCATCACCCCAATTCACATTTATACTTGGTACAATTAACATTTATACCAACCTGTCGGTCTTTGGAGTGTGGGAGAAAACCAAAGTTCTTGGAGAACACCAACGACGTACAGACAGCACCTGCAGTCGGGATCGAACCCGGATCTCCGGTGCTGCAAGCACTGTAAGGTTGCAACTCTGCCGCTGAGGCGTGGTAGAGTCGTGGATTAATACAGAGTGAAAACAGGCCCTTCGGCCCAACTCGCCCACACTGGCCAACAATGTCCCAGCTACCCTAGTCCCATTTGCCTCCATAACCCTCCAAACCTGTCCTATCCATGTACATGTCCAACTGTTTCTTAAACGTTGGGATAGTCCCAGCCTCAACTACCTCCTCTGGCAGCTTGTTCCATACACCCACCCCCCTTGAACCTGTATCCTCTGGTCCTCGATTCCCCCACTCTGGGTAAATGTACATCTAATCATCTACCCAATTTATTCCTCTCATGATTTTGTATACCTCTATAAGATCTCCCCTCATCCTTCTACGCTCCATGGAATAGAGACCCAGCCTACTCAACCTCTCCCTATAGCTCACACCCTCTAGTCCTAGCAACATCCTAGTAAATCTTTTCTGAACCCTTTCAAGCTTGACAATATCTTTCCTATAACATGGTGCCCAGAACTGAACTCAATATTCTAAATGCGGTCTCACCAACGTCTTATACAACTGCAACATGACCTCCCAATGTCTATACTCAATACTCTGACTGATGAAGGTCAGTGCCAAAAGCCTTTTTGACCACCTTATCTAACTGCGACTCGACCTTCATGTAACCATGTACTTGTACTCCCAGATCCTTCTGCTCTACAACACCATCCGGACAGAGGCCTACCATTTACTGTGTAGGTCCTGCCCTTGTTCGCTGTCTCAAAATGCAACACCACACACTTCTCTGTATAAAATTCCATCAACCATTCCTCCGCCCACCTGGCCCATCGATCCAGATCCTGCTGCAATCATTCACAACCATCTTCACTATCTGCAAAACCACTAACTTTTGTATCATCAGAAAACTTGCTAATCTTGCCCATATGTTCTCATCCAAATCTTTGATGTGGATGACAAACAGTAACGGGCCCAGCACCGAATCCTGAGGCACACCACTAGTCACAGGCCTCCAGTCTGAGAAGCAACCTTCCACCATCCCCCTCTGCTTCCTTCCATGGAGCTAATGTGCTATCCATTCAGCTATCTCTCCTTGGATCCCATGAGATCTAACCTTCCAGAGCAGCCTACCATGCAGAACCTTGTTGAATGCCTTACTAAAGTCCCTGTATAAACAACATCTACAGCTCTGCCTTCATTAACCTTTTTGCTTAGTCTTCAAAAAAATCAATCAGATTTGTGAGACACGACCTTCCACGTACAAAACCATGCTGACTGTCCCTAATCAGCCCTTGCCCATCCAAATGCCTGTATATCCTATCCCTCAGAATTCTCTCCAGTAACTTACCAACTACAGATGTAATGCTCACCGGCCTATAGTTTCCAGCATTTTCCCTGCAGAGCTTCTTGAAAAGAGGCACAACATTTGTCACCCTCCAATCCTCTGGCACCTCTCCTGTATTTAAGCATGACTTGTAAATTCCAACCAGAACTCGAGCAATTTCATCTCTAGTTTCCCGTAATGTCTTCAGATATATCTGATCAGACCCCGGAGATTTGTCTACTTTCAAACACGACAGTACCTTCTGTACTTCCTCGACGGTAACCCTGACTGCTCTCATGACACTTCCAGTGACTGCTCGAATATCCAAAGGAGAAACACTCATTGAGGACCTTGCCCATCTCCTGTAGCTCCAAACAGAGGTTGCTTTTATTCATGGGAGGTCCCATTCTCACTCTGGTTCCCCTTTTCCCCCTAATGTATTTATAAAATCTTTTAGGATTGTCTCTTATGCTACCTGCCAGAGCTATCTCCTGGCCCCTTTTTGCCCTTCTGATCTTTTTTAGTTTGCTTCTTAGTTCCCAAAACTCCTCCAGGGATGCACTTGATCCCAGCTGCCTATACCTGTCCCATGCATCCTTCTTGTTTTTGACTTGCGTATTTGGAGACAACCACGGCAGCTATGTTAAATTTAAGAACATTTTGATCTGCAATATAAAAAAAATACTCAAGCTCATCGTTAGTAATGCAGGCATTGTGTGTTGCAATATCCTTCTGGGCCAGAGTCTGTGGATCGGTAGGTTTAGAGTGATATGGGTCAAGCGCGTGCAAATAGGACCAGCTTAGATGGACATATTGGCCAGCATGGATGGCCCGTTTTCCTGCTGTATGACTATGACTCTATAAATGTCCTGATCTGAGTCTCATGACCTACTCCTGACCCACGGACATGGTAGTACTAAAAATACCTATGATATCTTAAAAGGTGTAGTTTGCCTGGATGGTTTTGCCATCACCCCAATTTAGCAATACTAGAAGGACTGCATTGTGCCAATGATGCAGCTTGACAGTCTGAGAATAAATGAAAGAGACTATAATTATAATGTTTTCATGCAAGCATATGGAACACATATTCGGCAAAATAAGTGGAAATGGTGAAAATAAACACCTGGCAGAGCTTAGCAAGTCGAGTAGTATCTATGGAAGCAAAGGGATAGTTCCTGTTTCAGGGCAGAAGGTAAAGGGAAGATAACCAGTATATATGTGAGAGGGCAGCATAAATGGCAAGGGTGATATTCTGGTTATACCATTGTGTGGAGAAAGGACCAAGGGGACTCCACCTCTCTTCTGTCTGTAGATGGGGGGGGGGGGGGGTGGGAGAGGAAGTGGACATTTCCAGAAAAAGGAAAGTATTTAAGAAGTCTTCGAGGGGAAAGCCTCATCCTAACAACAGTTACAGTGGAGTTGGAGAAGCTGAGCAAAGGTGATGACATCCTTATATGAGACGGGTTGTAAGGAGGTGTACACACATAATGCTGAAGTAACTCAGCTGGTGAGGCTCAGGAGGTGCAATGGAGGTAACTGAGGGAGTCTGTGGCTGTATAGTAGATATTGGTGGCTAGTTTGTCTCCTGAGATGGAGGCAGTGAGATCCAGAAAAATAAGTGAAGTGTCAAAGTTAGTTAAATTACATTTTATGGCTGAGTGGGAGTGGAAGTTGGTGACAAAGGTAATAAAAGTGACAAGTTCTACACAAGTGTATGAAGCGATAACAATGCAGAAAGCAGCAACAATGCAGTTGTTGATAGAGTGGAAAAAGAATGAGGTGGATTGCCAGAGTAGGTTGGAAATAAAGTTAGCCAACAATATGTCAAGCATTGCTAAGGCCCATGCAAGTGTCCATGGCTCCACTTTTGACTTTTAGAAAGTGGAAGAAGTTGAAAGAAAAATTGTTGAGAGACAACCTTTTGCAGGCTTGACAGGTTGGATGCAGATGTTTCCTCTGGCTGAAAACTCTAGAACCAGTGTAGATATGTGTGCCAGAAAAAAGGGACAGATCATTTTTCGCCCGGGCATCTTACAATCTAGCGGTATGAATGTTTTTTTCTCTAATTTCAAGTAACCCCTGCATTTCCTCCCCTGCTCTCTGCCCACCCTCCCCTAATTCGTCCTCCCAGTTTCACTATTGGCATTCCCATGTTATCACATTTTCCCCAGCCAACAATGAGCCATTAGAGGCTTCACCCTCCTTGAGGTAATCTATTGGGGGCCCTGATTTGGAGGTTTTATTGCCTCCAGTTTATCCCCCCCTCCCCCACCACCCCCACCACCCCCATCTACCTTCAGTCTGAAAAGGGGTTCTGACCCAAAACATCACCTATTCAACTTCTCCAGAGATGCTGCCTGACCCACTGAGTTACGCCAGTACGTTGCACCTGCAGATCATTTAGGACTTGTTTCATTCAGAGGTGGGTAGTTTTTGAAATTCTCTACTTTGGAGGACTGTAGAAACAGTTATTAAGTTCATTCTAAAAAGAGTGATTCCTGCTCATTCCTGAAATCAAGAAAAATCCAATTGAGGTGGGAGGTCAGGTGGAGTCAGTTCACATGGCTGAATGTTCCCCACTTGCTTCCCATCTCTTTTGTTCGTGTAAAAATATTGGAAATAAATCTGAAATCTTCCTTTCTTCCTCAGACCTAATCCTCTCCAGTGAAATGAGTAGAGTTTCTCAACTGTGCCAGATTTAACTTTCCATTGGTCCAGAATGTGAACTGCTGAAAACATCAAGATGGTACTTTGCCACTGACAAATCCAACATCAGGAGGGCAGGCAGTATAACAGTAGTAATAATCTGTTAGGAAGTCTGTGACTTCCATGTGGGCATGTGCTGCACAGAGTTTGGTTAGCAAGCTCAGAACAATGTGTAAGTTTCAGTGTTGATACACTTTGCATGGAATTGGAATGGATGATTCAAGATTCTGCTGCAGAATATTGCGTTTGTCTATAAGTGGCTGTTTATTTATTTTTATAGTTAAATAGATTTAGATTTCTGTAAATGTAAGGGAGTTGCCAAAATGTCTGCAAGCCAATTGAAATCACCTCAGACCAGCTTGCCACTTTGTTCTGCCAATGGCATTGTGGAAAATCATTGGAAGTCTCGGATCGAGGGTGATTCCTGCAACAATGGCAAAAAGAAATTAAGGCTGAAGGGCAGGGAGCTGCAATCAGTTCCCCGGGAGATATTTGACCTGAGCGAGCTTCAGGTGCTGGAGATGAGCCCAAAATGGGAAAGCTGTTTGAATTACAAGATGGGCAGTGTCCCTCGTGAAATTGGTCAGCTGCGTGCCCTCACCGTGCTGAATTTAGACACCAATGATCTGCGAGAGATTCCACCTGACATTGGATCCCTGGAAAATCTGGAAACTCTGACCCTCAGTAACAACCAACTGAGCTGCCTGCCTGCCGAGATGGAGAAGCTGCAGAAATTGCAGAGCCTGCACTTGGCCAACAATAATCTTCTAGAACTCCCTGTACAGGTGTGCCAGCTCTGCTGCTTGAGATTTCTGGATGCCTGTGACAACAAGATTAAGTTCATCCCCCACAGCATCGGCAATCTAAAGTATTTAGAGACTCTTCTTCTATTCTTTAATGCATTGCAGAGTTTGCCTGACTCCATCTGTAATCTTACACGCCTGCGCACCCTCTGGCTGGGAAATAATAGTCTAAGGAACCTGCCCGTCAAATTTGGACATTTAGTTAACCTCGACTGGGGCCGCAGCTACTCTTCTTCAAACTTTGAGGGCAATCCGCTGGAATCCCCCCCTGCTAAGATATGCAGGGGTGGTCCTGAGGAGATCAGCCATTATTTTGCTATGTGGCAAATGAGACAAAATGATCAGGTCAATCATTTGTAAATGTAAATTTATAATTAACACAATGCATTGATACCTAACCATTATGAACATTTTTTTTTAATGTTAATTTTATATATTTCTCGGAATGACAAAATGGGTTACCTACCTCCACCAAACTGATAACACCCTATGGTTGTTGTCAACTTGGGTTAGAAACTATTTTTTGTGAACAGAAGCAATTTTGAAAAAAGAAATGGCCATACAATAATTCAGAACTAAAGATTGTGCTGTGCCACATATAATGTTGCAGTGGTATTAATTAACTCTGAATAGTACAATTTCTGTGATGCTAATCGTTTGGTAGGAGAAGTTAATTTTTTTTCTGGCACATTTGAAAGAGTCAGCTATCTGAAGAGGGTAGAATAAAATTTGGCATAGCTATGGGTTGCCAATCGATTCCTTGGAAATGTCATGGCTAGAGATTCTATTCCTTCCGAGGGTGTCACTCGGCCAAGGCCCCTTACCATTCAACAGTCCAGGCAGGGCAAAATAAATGATGCTGCTTGGATTGCCATTTATGGAGGCTGGTGCAGAGGCTTGGAGATTCAGACCTCGATCGGAGCTCAGCAACACTAAGATACATGCTGGATTAGCACCTGAGGTGATGGTCATGCCCCTCCATTAAGGCTCCCATATTCCAACCCTAAAAATAAGTACATGCATTTGCTCCTGAAATTGTCAGTCAGTGGTTGGGATTACCATTCCATCAAACCAGGCACGTGCCGTGAGTAATTAAAAAAAAATTTTAAGCCGCGCATGCGCAGATTGTTCTCTCCGTAAAAATAAAAAATAAAAATAAGTAACAATTTAATTTGCCCAAGGCTTCTAAATCTCCTTCATTTTTTAATTACTGAAAGGGTGGGAGACGGAGGATGAAGGCAGTTGGAGAGATGGTGGGAAAAAATGGGGGAGCACACTGGAAAAGTTGAATCAGTTGTCATCTTATTGAATGACAATACAAATTCAAGGGACCAATTGGGGGGAGAGTTCCTTTCACAGCGTCTGTGGAGAGTCTGTGCCAGGGGTTAAGGATGCGGGGAGGGCAGGTGTGTTGAGAAGGAGGGGGTCGGAGATCATATCAGTAACTCACTCACCATTGCCGCAACGCTCCGGGCACGGACAGCAGAACTGGCCGCCACTTCTGGGGAACGAAGCAGCTCGGGTGACTGCGAGCGGCCGCCGGGACCTGACAGCAGAACCGGCTGCCACCTCAGCGCCTTCTGCCGGCCCGCTCACCTCTGGCAGTGCTCTCCATCTGAACACCTCTCACCTGCTGCCCGTCGGCTTCGCTCATGTCAGCCGCTTCCCGCAAATCCTTAAATTCCCACAGCCGAGTAACCTCAATTGGTCCCTCGATCGCGCAGTCGGAATTTGAGGATTTGCAGGAAGAGGCTGACATGAGTGAGGCTGGCGAGCGGCAGGAGAGAGGTTTTCAGATGGAGAGCACTGCCAGAGGTGAGCGGGGACCGGCAGAAGGGGCTGTGCGGTCCCGGCGGCCACTCGCAACCACCCGAGCCAATTCACTCCCCGGACACAATGTGGTGGCTCTGAGCCCGGAGCATCGCAAGTGGGTTACTGGCCCCGATCCCCTCCTTCACAACACTCCTGCCCTCCCCGTAACTTTATCCCGGGCCAAACTCCCCAAACGCTGTAAAAGAAGCTCTACCCCCACCCCGGGAAATATTGTATTTAAAAACATACAGCACCAAGAAATGTACTTACCACGTTATGGGTACACAAACTCCATTCTTCTCTCTTTGTTTCGTAACCTACTCTTAAAATAATGACAATCCATATTTGAAAAACCAGCCAAGAAAATTGTGCTGTGCATGTGAAGTACAGCAAAGGCAGAATTTCAGCTGCCTTCAGCTCCCCTTGTCATTTGACGGCTTGAAGCAGCACCGACGACACGTGAGCTGCACAGACCTTCGCATGTTGCAAGTGCTGCGAATGAAAGGCACAGAGAATTTTGCCTACTTAAGAGATCGATCTCTTAGATCGGCATAATTCTCCCATGCCTTTACTATTTATAGTTAATAATTACCATTTCATAATTTCAGTTGGTAAGCAGTGCCTACCTTGCCTACCCTGACGGCACGTGCCTGCATCAAACCTATGCCAGTATGTCTTTGGTTCATGGCTGATCTAACCACATTTACCATTTTTTAATATTGTTAAAACAAAATGTACGTTATCCATCTTGATCAATAAATTGTTTTGTTTTAATGTTAGAGCTTTGTTAAACATCAGACCTCAGCTCAAATGTAGTATATAAATCTAGGAAGCACAGTTATAAACTCCTTGAAGGACTTTATTAACTGGTAGTAACGGGAGAAGACAAAATTGTACTCATTAGAAGAGATAGATAGAGGAAGAATAGAAGGGATTAAAGACAAATTTTAATAAATCCTCAGAATTTTCTTTTTTTTAAATTGTAGAGTTGTAAGGAGAAACTGTTTATTGCAGTAGGAGGGTTTATAATATAATAAGATATGGAATTAATGTAATCGGAGAAACTAAAGTGAAATAAGCTTATATTCTGCATGCTGCATTTGATCTGCAAGTGATGATGAAAACAAATTCAATAGTAACTTTCAAAATTAACTTGTAAATGCTGTTGAAAAACAAACAGTTGTAGAGAAACAACGAGGTGTTGGTCAAATAGAGTGGTCTTTTCCTGAAGTTAGGATTGCCACAATG